>WBNH01006069.1:1537-15249 GCA_013401255.1 Urocolius indicus
GGAGGAAAAGCAACCTCCTCTTCCGGCTTCTTCTTAAAAAGTGATGGTGGAGGCATCTAATTGGCTCAGCCCCAGCAGTGGGTCTGGCTCAGAGCTGGGGAGAGTTGCAAACAACTTCTTACAGGCACCATCTTTACAGCCCCTTCCCCCTTACCAGAAAAGGCTGTCATGTCAAACCATGACAGAGCCTTATAGAACTACTTTATATGAACCAGTTATTTCTTGTTTATTGCTGTTAACTTTACAACTTCTGTAGTAGTGAACATCTTACTGTAAAAGACCCATTTCATTTAGGAACCACCATACTGATATTAGACTGCGTTGATCTCCAGAGCTTCAGGGAAACTTCTTTGTCTATTGCCAGTTACTCTGTGCTAGTTACTGCATTTACTGCTTTATTTAAGTTCCCTTTGCTTCTTTGACAGATCAGAACCCTCTTTAAAGTTCTGATTGTGTGCCTAAGTGTTTGCAGTTTAGATCTTTGTTAAATTACAGCATGTTTGATTTTTTTTAATCTTCCTTCAGAGAGATATGGCATCTTCAGACCTGGAAGATTTAGTCTTTCACTTCAACTTGAAGATTTCAAATGTGAAAAAGACTCTTCAATTAAGAAATATAGGTAAAAGAAATTAAGAATGGGTTTTGGTTTGCACCTGCTGGCGGGAAATGGGAATGCTCTAATTAGACAAGGAATGTAACGTAAAGTGGAATTCAAGTGAAATATAGAGAGCAAAAAACAAAATGAGCAAGGATGGCAAACTGGGAGCGTTATCCGGGAACTATGTGTCGAGTAGAGAACTCAGGCTAAGTGAAAGCATGTTCCTCTGAGGGACTTAAAGACTGCTGGCTAATGCAGCCTGTATTCTGTATATTTGGTTGGGAGAGCTTCAGTTAGGGAAATTTAAAAGTATCTTGGTGAGTATGTTAAGCCTAATTACCAAAATTATACAAAGGCATAGATTGAAGTTTATACAAGTATTTTTGTCCTGGCATTCCAGGAGTGCCTGGCTGTGATGCAGATATGCAGTGGTGTAATAAACTGGTTTACACTGAACCCTTAAATTGATCTGAATGTTTTAGTTTCTTATTCCTTTCCTAGGCACAAGTAGTGGTTACATGGGATCACAGAAACATTAGTTGGGAGGGTCACCTGGTCATCTAGGCTAACTTCTTGTTGGAAGAGGTACTAAGCTCTTTCCAAATAGGGCAGTAGCTTTTGAACTTAAATAAGCAGAAGGAGATTATGAAAGAGAACAGGGTGCTGAAGCCAAACAGTTGTGAAAGCCAGGCTGCTTAAAACCTGTGTACTCTACCTGCGGTGGTAGTGGAGGCAGTTTAGCACTTTCCAGCAGGCTGGAGAAGAGAGGCCTTAGTTCCTGCAGCAGCTCTGAACTCTAGTGGCTGCACAGAGTATGAGGCTAACTAACAGGAGACTGTTGCTGCATCTCTCGGGAAGATACGCTGTTTGGGGAGTGTCGAGTTGGTAGATAATTGCTGCTTGTGGAGAGTGAGGTAGATGGGATTTTGGTTTTGTGTTGGAGGTGTTTTGACTTCATGTTCTCTTTCTGACAGGCCAGCAACCATCCTTCAAATCGATGCTCTACAAAATAGGACAAGACGTAGTTCTCCTGCACGATCTCCTGAGTAAAATGGAAGCAGAAGTACAACAGCAAGAAAAACTGAAAAATAGGCTGAAAGTAAGGGGTTTTTTTTAATGAGCAGGGGAAAAATACAGAAAGGTTGAAAGGAATCTTTGATAAATTGATAACTGTTCTTTTCTAGCTCTTCAGTGGTAGGTTTGGATGCATGAGGCTGGTTATAAGTGGAACTGAGACTCACAGCAGACTTACTGATGGTTTGTTAAGAAGCTTTCCAGCATAGCAAACATGAAAAAATTTGGTTTAGGCATTGAAACTGTTTTCATCGAAACAGATACTGTGTTCTAAAAAGCAAGTTCTGTTTTCACATCCTTGCAGTTGCTGTGAAGACTGCTTCATTAGAATATTATCTGCTGTTTTCATGTGTGTTTGCAGTGCCTTCGTGTCTTCAGACTTGTCTTTAAAGTGTTGTTTGAAAAACACAAATGAATTTCCTGTAGTGTCTTTTCATCACCACCACCTTTGCCCCTGCCTAGACGTGCTACAGTATCTTGGTGAAGATTTGCTCCTTGCCCGCTTAGTTTACTGTCACTTTGAAGGCAAGGAGCCTGTGTTCTCTCACTAAGCTTTGCTTTCCTGATCTGATTTTATTTTAATTAAAATAATTAGCACAGCCTTAATAGTAAATTAATTTTACTTGCTTTACATGAGTAGTTTCAGATTTCTGATGAAGTCTAACATGTACTTCAGGAGCTCCAGCAGTCTGCTGAGGGAGATGAGATTGAAGCACAGCGCCTCCGTGAAAACATTCCTCCCTATCTGCCTAAACCAACTCAGAGCTGGTATGTGGTACACAAGAGTGGAGGTATCAGTCTGCTCCTGGCAGCATCCAGCTGCAGCACTGTAAAGCTCTACTCCTTCTACTGTATACTAACTGTGATCTTTTGGGAACTGAGGTTGTTATACGTCTTGATTCTGGAGTTTGTTCTTGACTGCATCAAGAAGAGTGTGGGCAGCAGGTTGAGGGAGGTTCTGCTAGCCTTCTCTGCCCTGCTGAGGCCTCATCTGGAGTCCTGTGTCCAGTGCTGGGCTCCCCAGCTCCAGAGGGACAGGGAACTGCTGCAGCGAGGCCAGCGCAGGGCCACCAAGATGATCAGGGGACTGGAGCATCTTCCTTCTGAGGAAAAACTGCACGACCTGGGGCTGTTTAGTCTGGAGAAGAGGAAACTGAGGGGAAATCTCATTAATAGTTACAAGTATCTCAATGGTGGGTGTCAGGAGGTTGGGGCAGCACTTTTTTTGTCTTGTATTGAGTGTCAAGACAGGGAGTAATGAAGCTGGAACACAAGTTCCATTTGAACATTAAAAAAACCCCTATTTTACTGTGAGGTGAGGGAGCCCTGGCCCAGGGAGGGTGTGGAGGCTCCTTCTCTGAAGATCTTCAAGACCCACCTGGACACGTTCCTGTGTGACCTGATCTAGGTGGGAGCTGCTTCTGCAGAAGTGTTGAACTGGATGATCTCTGAAGGTCCCTTCCAACCCTACCATTCTGTGATTCTGTGACTGCTTACTACCTGGCTTGTGCTAGCACCCTCTCATATCCCTTGGATAAAACCAATAAAATATGGAGTTGTTCAGATCCAGGCTTTCAGTGGCAGATGGTAGAAAGGTAGTTCTTCAATAAATCTGATAATTCCTTGCTTTAGAACTGCATACATGCTGATTTGATAGCTGTAATGCCTGAGGATTGAAGGGTAGGTTAGTTATGCAAGCACTGGGTCAGGAACTGAAGTTCACTGCCCTTCCAAATATAGTTTAAAAACAAAATCCTCCAACTCAACCACCTTTCTGTGGAGATTTCAATTATGGTTGTGGTATTTTTCTTCTCCTTTCCCTGCAGCAGCCTGGCCTTTTATTTTAGCTAACAATGACATCCACCTGCCTTTGAGAGGCCTGTACTAAGAAACTGTTCAGAATAAAGTGGTTCAAGTGAGAGGCTGAGAAATGAGCAGGTGAAAGAAGAGCTATTATTCAAAGGCTTCTAAGACATTGTAATTCTGACTGGCTTTCTCTGAGTGGTCAGCTCTTTGGCCTGTTGGAATTGCATTTTAGGAGGTGATGTTAGTGTTCAGCCTCAGGCTGAAAACATTACAGGCCTATTCCAGCAAAGTAAAAGGTTAAAGATGTGGAAATAATGTTACAGAAGAGAAAAATGAAGTGTAATTTCAAGTACTGTGCAGCAATATTCTCATCTGTATAGGCAGCACTCAAGTTGAAACTTGGACTAGTCTCAGCTGGTGAAGTGATGACTTGTGCAGAAGCTTTTTTCTGAATCTGACCTTTTAGATGTGAACCCTGAGTTTAGGAAAGGGCCTCCTAAAATACATCTAGAGATGTCCTGTTCCTCTTCAATTTAGGCATTGTTTTATGGGATACTTTTTTTTTGTATATGTGAAAGCATGAAAAATTGTTCAGAAATTTTCTCAGGTGTTCTGCATTCCTTTCATAATTTACTTTCTTAACTTAGGAAAACCCTTTGTCTTAATCCTAGATATTGCTTAGATGCAAATGAGTCTTGCTTAGTGATTCTGTCACTTCTGATGTCATTAAGATTCTTTGGGATGTTGATTTTCCTTGCATCTCGTCCTGCTTTTGATCAAGAAGTTTATTGTGACAACTTCAGCCGGTCCTTCCCTTTCTAGAGAGAACAACACATGTATAACTAAGCCAGCTTTTCTACTGTTTTTGTACAAGTTGTGCTCTGCCAGCTTACAGCTGCTGTTCTGCCAGTGTCAGTTTGTGGTGGTGTTTTTTCCCGAGGAATAACTTATCTGTCAATACCATTTGTCACAGCACGCTTCATGGTGTTCACTGTGTCATGCAGTGGAGGATCAAGAAGGCAAGGCAGACTGTAATTGGTCAGAATCCATCTGTATCGCTGTAAATAGGTCTTTGGTCATCTTCCCCAAACCTTCCTCCATCAACCTGCTCCATTTCTGTTCCTCTGTGTCTCAAAATGCTCAGGGAGCTGAGCACTAATTGTCTATTGAGCAAGTGTCCTGGGAAGTAATGCAGAAAGCAGAGGGAGCACTGCAACACTGGTGGGACAGGCCTGCCTTCAAATTCAAATCATGTTTGTCTTGATGTGCTCATTTACCAGAGGTATCTCAATGAAATAACAAGCAAATTGAGTGTATCTTAAAAGCCTTTCTATTCCAGGTGTTTGAGACATCAATTTCTCACTACTCCAAAGCCAGATTTTGAACAGAAGCTCTGGTTCTTTCATTTTATGGTCCAAGTTAGCAGTGAGCTGTATGCATACCATCTCACTGCAGCAATGTACAAGCCAGGTAGTAGGTGAGAACCCAAAGCACAAGTATCTGTGGATAGAGATTGGTCTAGAAAAGATCAGAGGTTTGTTGCAGTGAGGAATATAGCAGCAGACTGGACTATACAGGAGAAGTGAAGTTTTAAGGTGCAAACTGATCTCTCAGTCCTCCTATTGATCTTTCTCTTCTGAACTCACCTCCAACACCACTAAAACTCCCCACTCTTCTCTCTTCCTTCCCTACATTCCTTGCCACTAACACTAGCTAAAGTGTCAAGATTAGTTTTATGCAGGACCTCACCTTGTTTTCCAGATCTGAATTAGATAAACTGATGCTTTACTGGGTTTCAGAATGGCGTAGAAGAGAGCTTATCTTATCACTGTGTGCTGGGCCAGGCAACTGAGTAGACCAGCAGGTGGCACTCACTGTCCTCCTCACCGCTGTCCTCTTCATACACTCACAGAATTGTAGAATGGTAGGAGTTGGAAGGGACCTTTAGAGATCAGCCAGTCCAACCTCCCTGCCAAAGCAGGTCCCACCTAGATCAGGTCACATAGGAACGTGTCCAAGTGGGTCTTGAATCCCTCCAAGGAAGGAGCCTCCACACCCTCCCTGGGCAGCCTGGGCCAGGACTCCCTCACTCAAACACTCAAACAGTTTTTTCTTATGTTTAAATGGAACTGTTTGTGTTGCAGCTTCATCCCATCACCCCTTGTCCTGTCACTGAATACAACAGAAAAAAGTGCTGCCCCAACCGCCTGACACCCACCATTGAGATATTTGTAACTGTTAATGAGAAGCCCCCTCAGTCTTCTCTCCTCCAGACTGAACAGCCCCAGGTCCCACAGCTTTTCTTCATAAGGAAGGTGCTCCAGTGCCTTGATTATCTTGGTGTCCCTGCACTGGCCTCTCTCTGGCAGTTCCCTGTCCCTCTGCAGCTGGAGAGCCCAGAACTGGACATAGGACTCCAGATGAGGCCTCAGCAGGGCAGAGGAGAAGGAGAGCAGAACGTCCCTCGACCTGCTGCCCACACTCTTCTTGATGCCTCCAGGATGCCATTGGCTTCTTGCCCACCAGGTTTGGTTATTTTGTTATCACCCAGCACTCCCAGGTCTCTCTGCAGAGCTGCTCTCCAGCAGGTCAGTCCCCAGCCTGTCCTGGTGCATGAAGTTGTTCCTCCCAAGGTACAGGACTCTGCACTTCTCCCTAATCATAAAGGACCCTTGGTGACTTCTTAAAAGTGCAGACACCTGATATTTTTATTCCGCAGCTCATCTCTAGTATTAGATGAATTTAATCCCTTGGGTACTTCTCTCCTGATAGAATTTTGGGAAGGGAGTGCTGGACCATGGGAATTTTTGGAAGGTTCAGTCACATTAGAGGATCAGTCTTTTGCAACAGGTCAGCTCAGTACTGCTTTAGTTATCTCTGTTGCACATCTCATCCCAGTGATGTCCTTGAAGTCAGATGATGGTGAATTTGGCCAAATGCCTCCTCTTTGCTGTTCTCCTGCCCATGAGGAGAGCAGCTAGGGGTGTGGCTGGGAGGCAACTCAGTGTTTGCGGCTTCAAGCTGAGGGTTTGGAGGAAGAGTGAATGTATAAAAAAAACATGCTCTAATAATCACTCAGAGCAGGAAATTCCCACCTTTGGACATCTTGCCTAAAAAAATAAAATATATATGTATTAAAAATATCCCAGGCTGCTGGATGATGTTGAATTTCTTTGCTTTTGAAAGATTAATGGATGGTTTCCCAAGATTTGAACTTGTTTCAAAGAGTTGTGAAGTTATTTCAACTCTGCCCGTGCTGCAGCTGCAGCTCTGTGCTGTGCTTCATCTGATAAAAAAGTGAGGCCTCATGTTCTGTGAAATGTAATGGTACACTGAATTCTTAACTGCTCTGTGCTGCGTTTGGACTCCTTCCAATTCACCTGCTTAGCAGCCTTTCTAGCAGAGAAATGAAGAGCTATGATGAAGTCAGCTGAAGTATGCAATTTGAAATGGAATAGGCTTGCTTTATTTATGTTTCTTTCAGGAAAGATTGTGAATTGGGTTCATCCTGCATAACAGATGGATTGGAACTTAGGTCTGTGAGAAAGCAGACTTGGTAATATAAGAGTATTCCCCTTACTGCTTATCTGCTGTTTATACTCTTAATATTCATCTATTTTACAGCACCACTGGGCCAACTGTGAAATGCCAAGAAGAAACTAAAGTTGTAGAACCTAAACATGCAAAGAAGCCTACAAGAGAGCCAAGATTCATTAAAGAAGCAGCCTTTATAACTACAGAAGAATTTCACAGTGTTCCTGCGTAAGACCCTGTCGTGTTAATTTAGGTGGCAAACGTAGGTTTGGGAAGTGAGCTCTTGCAGAACTGAGTGACAGATGTTTTCAAATGTTCAATGTTTGCAGAGGATGAAACACCACAATGATAGCTCCAAATAGTTCATGTGCAACACTGGCAAACCTAAAAATCAAATGAATAGAGCTGATTAGGATATGTTGGGAAGATCAGAACTAATCAGTTAAAACCCAAACCTCTTATCTCTAAAGTTACTTCAATTATACAAAAAAGTATGTTTCACTAATAGAACCCAGGTGAAAGATGGGGGGTTTTTTTCCTGTTTTGAGGACTGGCATTTTAAAAAGCCATCATCTCGTAAGGTGAAATGTGTGGTTACAACTAAATGGAAGAGTAATGATAAATGCTGTTTTTATTTGACACAACTGTTGGGTTGTGAAAACTTCAGGTCCTGACTTATTAAACTGTTTTGAGTTGGGAAAAGAATTCAGACTTGTTAAAGGCAAAAAACACCTCCCACTCAAAAATCCTACATTTCTGGAATAGAAAGCTGTTGGGTTTTTTTTCCTCCTACTGTCAGGACCTGATTAGTAGGTATCCTGGTCTGACAACTTTCCTTAAATGGCATTCTGGGGACAAGGACAAATATTTCTGCAAACAGGAGAAAGCTTTCTTGATGCCTAAGGCTGAGTTGTTATCAAGACTGGATTCAACAGGTTCCCTGACAACTCTTGCTTCAGTAATACCATTTTTGAGTTTTACTCGAGTCTTGCAAGTCATCTTTCCTATAGCTTTTCAACATTTTCAGGTGAGCAATGTCTATTTCCTTCCACCAAATTGTGCAACCCCAAAAAACCCGAAGAAGTCTGAATATTGAGCTAATGATAAAGGACTCTGGTTACTTCTTAAAACTGCAGGTACTCCAGTCTTTTTTTCATCCTACAGTTCATCGATAGCATTGGGTGAATTTTCTCCCTTGGATACTTCTTCTGATAAAATTTTTGGAAAGGGAAAGATGGAGCTTGGGAATTTTTGGTCTTTATCTCTGCTAATGCAAGAGAAGTGGACATAGACTAATCCAGCCAAATGTTGCTTTAACCTCCAGTTAAAGCCTGGATCTTCCTTGATAGCCCCTGAAAGTGTTTCATTTCCCTTGACAGTGGATGGTTTTCTACTGCTCGTTGTGGGTGTGGAGAATGGAGACAGAGGCCAGCTGGATCCTCTTCTATTCATTGCTGCTTTGTAGAATTGCATCTTAGGCTGTGAAGTGACAGAAATATTTTTGTTGAGATGGGAAAGGCATGTTTGTTCTGTGGAGGAAGATTGACATGAATTTAAATAGATCTATTAATGTCCTAGGTTGGGATTTTTTTTTTCCTGTTGCCTGGCAGTGTTATAAGACAAGATTGAGGGAGCTGGCTAAGCTTCCAGTTTTACATACTAATCAAATCTGACGTTTGCAGCCCAAGTTTTCTCACACCAAACATATTCTTTTAGAAGAGAGTTGGGTTCACCTCCTAGTTCTTCAGATAGGCTTCTGCTTCTGATCGTACGGCATTTTTATGCAGTTCTGGTCCTGGAGCTGTGTGACTGGGCTAGCATAGAACTGTGCTTATGCTAAGCCTGGGTGAGGGACTTCATAAAGCACAACTGTGAATATGTGACAGTCCCATACCAGCTGGGAATGGTGCGGTTTGCATCTGCCAAGAGTCTGTCCCTTCATGCTGTAGCTATGACAGGCTGCAAATGAAAAATCGAGGTGGTTTTCTTCCCCTTTGTGCTGAAGGGGAAGGAGAATCATGAAAAAAGAGATCCATTCCTCAGTGACTTCATGTTTTTATAACTCTGCAGCAGGTATTTAACAAAGGTACATGCTGTGTGAAGGTGCAGCTCTGGAACACCTTGATCAAACAGAATAGTCTTGCACAGTAAGAAACTTGCAAATTATCTTTATCTTTCAAACCTGTTGCAGAAAGACACTTTTTGGAGGAACAAAAGGGAAATTGTACAGTAGATATCTCAGTTAACTTTGAGTTCAAGGCAAAGGAAAAAGCCTGCTTTATTCTGTCTCTGAAATTCTTACAACTTAAGATATTTTTAGAATCTGCACATTCGTTACAGCTCTGAAGTCTCAGAAGATGGTAACTTGGGGGAATGTGTGTTTCTCTTAGCCTAAGTGTTTTTGAAGGAGCGGGGTTGGCCATTAGGAGGTTTCTCTCTTCTTTTTCTGGTGATAAATTGATGTTGTTCTCTTCTTTGAAGAACACAGTGTGGTTCTTTGGCTTTCATGCCTCTGTAAAAAAAAATATTTTGAAAAGGGCTTTTGTGGACTAAAAAAATTAATTGGGTGATTTTTTTGGGGGAGGGAAGGGGGAAGGAATTCTGACTGATTTGCTTTTGGTCCACTCTGTATTTTTATGTCACTCTATGTATGGACCGAAATGAAGGTTAGCACTTATGGGTTTCCTAGCCATGGCCGAATAG
This sequence comes from Urocolius indicus, assembly GCA_013401255.1. Taxonomy (NCBI): domain Eukaryota; kingdom Metazoa; phylum Chordata; class Aves; order Coliiformes; family Coliidae; genus Urocolius; species Urocolius indicus. The sequence goes on from WBNH01006069.1 coordinate 11,253, forward strand.
AAACACGAGGATGTGAAACAGCTGGAGTTTGTGATCCTTACAGTTATGCCCAGAAGAAAAAATCTGGTTGCTTTTTATAGAAGTGGTGTTTTGGGCCCCTCAGTCACTGACAGAGGGACACTGAGGGGCTGGAGCATGGCCAGAGCTGGGGAAGGGGCTGGAGCACAAGGGTGGTGAGATGGGGCTGAGGGAATGGGGATGTTCAGCCTGGAGAAGAGGAGGTTGAGGGGAGGCAGCAGCACTCTCTGACACTCCTGACAGGAGGTTGTTGTGAGATGGGGGTTGGTCTCTTCTCCTCAGTAATGAATGACAGGTCCAGAGGAAATGGCCTCAAGTTGCTCCAAGGGAGGTTTAGCTTGGAAGTGGGGAGCATTTTTCATCCCAAAAAGATTTGTCAAGCCCTATCCCACACTGCCCAGGGCAGTGGTGGAGTCNAGTGTTATAAGACAAGATTGAGGGAGCTGGCTAAGCTTCCAGTTTTACATACTAATCAAATCTGACGTTTGCAGCCCAAGTTTTCTCACACCAAACATATTCTTTTAGAAGAGAGTTGGGTTCACCTCCTAGTTCTTCAGATAGGCTTCTGCTTCTGATCGTACGGCATTTTTATGCAGTTCTGGTCCTGGAGCTGTGTGACTGGGCTAGCATAGAACTGTGCTTATGCTAAGCCTGGGTGAGGGACTTCATAAAGCACAACTGTGAATATGTGACAGTCCCATACCAGCTGGGAATGGTGCGGTTTGCATCTGCCAAGAGTCTGTCCCTTCATGCTGTAGCTATGACAGGCTGCAAATGAAAAATCGAGGTGGTTTTCTTCCCCTTTGTGCTGAAGGGGAAGGAGAATCATGAAAAAAGAGATCCATTCCTCAGTGACTTCATGTTTTTATAACTCTGCAGCAGGTATTTAACAAAGGTACATGCTGTGTGAAGGTGCAGCTCTGGAACACCTTGATCAAACAGAATAGTCTTGCACAGTAAGAAACTTGCAAATTATCTTTATCTTTCAAACCTGTTGCAGAAAGACACTTTTTGGAGGAACAAAAGGGAAATTGTACAGTAGATATCTCAGTTAACTTTGAGTTCAAGGCAAAGGAAAAAGCCTGCTTTATTCTGTCTCTGAAATTCTTACAACTTAAGATATTTTTAGAATCTGCACATTCGTTACAGCTCTGAAGTCTCAGAAGATGGTAACTTGGGGGAATGTGTGTTTCTCTTAGCCTAAGTGTTTTTGAAGGAGCGGGGTTGGCCATTAGGAGGTTTCTCTCTTCTTTTTCTGGTGATAAATTGATGTTGTTCTCTTCTTTGAAGAACACAGTGTGGTTCTTTGGCTTTCATGCCTCTGTAAAAAAAAATATTTTGAAAAGGGCTTTTGTGGACTAAAAAAATTAATTGGGTGATTTTTTTGGGGGAGGGAAGGGGGAAGGAATTCTGACTGATTTGCTTTTGGTCCACTCTGTATTTTTATGTCACTCTATGTATGGACCGAAATGAAGGTTAGCACTTATGGGTTTCCTAGCCATGGCCGAATAGAAACACGAGGATGTGAAACAGCTGGAGTTTGTGATCCTTACAGTTATGCCCAGAAGAAAAAATCTGGTTGCTTTTTATAGAAGTGGTGTTTTGGGCCCCTCAGTCACTGACAGAGGGACACTGAGGGGCTGGAGCATGGCCAGAGCTGGGGAAGGGGCTGGAGCACAAGGGTGGTGAGATGGGGCTGAGGGAATGGGGATGTTCAGCCTGGAGAAGAGGAGGTTGAGGGGAGGCAGCAGCACTCTCTGACACTCCTGACAGGAGGTTGTTGTGAAATGGGGGTTGGTCTCTTCTCCTCAGTAATGAATGACAGGTCCAGAGGAAATGGCCTCAAGTTGCTCCAAGGGAGGTTTAGCTTGGAAGTGGGGAGCATTTTTCATCCCAAAAAGATTTGTCAAGCCCTATCCCACACTGCCCAGGGCAGTGGTGGAGTCCCCATGTCTGGAGGGATCCCAAAGCCGTGTAGCTATGGGGCTGAGGGACATGGCAATGCTGGGGGAACAGTGGGACTCCATGAGCTTAAAGGGCTTGTCAAACGTCACTGGGACTCTATGACAGAATTTAGTTTCAGATTAACATGCCTACATTGAATAGCCTGAGACACAGGCATCTCCATGCTCATCAACACCACACCTGTCACTGAATGTCTGAGTAGTAAGAGTTGATGAAGCCAGAAAAAGGTTCAGCTTCTGAGCTGCTAATTGTGATCTCCATTACCTGAGCAGAACCGTCTGGTGCTGCTGGAGATGCTTTAGCATCTAGCGCTAGCTGTTTAGTTAACTGGGTTTTCTATGAACCCCAGCACGTGTGCTGGCCTGATGGGAGCATCTCAGATGCCAAAGGGCCTCTCAAAGACCTCTCAGTTCTTTGGTTCACACAGCACAATCACACTTCTCTGTTTCAGCATCAGGATGATCTGAGGTGTCCTCTGCTCTTTATGAAACATATTCCCTGCATCGTTACTAATAGTGAGAGCACAGGAACTTAAACAGAAGGAGTTTATACCTTTGGCCTTAATCTTCATAGCTCTGCACGTTCCCCTGTGACTTTATAAATAGGCTAAGGGGATAGAGCAATAAATAGCAGTTAGTATGTACAGGCAAAGCCCTTCTGTGTTTATGGGCCATGTGACTGTGTTTCAGGGGTGGCAGTGCTGCTTTTATTTGAAAAGATGTTATGCATGCCGAGTAGTATGTATTTGTAAAGATAGCTGCACCTCTGACTTTGAATATGGATTAATCCAGGTATGGATAAAGCTGAAAACCAGCTGCAAATAACTTAGTGGCAATTCAGTCTGAAATTAAGAGGATTGCTATGGTTTCAGAAGTTTTTACACACCTGATTCAGATCTGGCTTCCCCAACAGAGAGCAGCTATCATGAAAATCTACAGCAAACACTTATTTTTAGTATGTAGTTGTGGAATGCCTGCCCGTGTTCTGGTTTGGAATATTGATTTTGTAATTGATTAGCTACTTGTGCTTTGAATTCTTTGCATGTTTTCCAAAGATTCCGTTATTCTGTTCAGATTAGAATGAGGGAAGGATTTCCTCTTCCACTGACCTCTTCAGCTGTGTTGTCCCACAACTTTTAGCCTCTTCTCTGCTGACCTAGAGAGGCTGGTTTCTTCTAAAAATAAATTGTAACCCTTTTCTCAATTCCACACATCTCCGAACTAATTCTAAACCAAACTTAAGCAGACGAGTTTGATTCACTGTGGTAACTGAATGATGTTCACAGGATAATTCAGGTTGCCCTGGCTTTTACTGTGGTGTTCTTCCGGGTTTTTAGTTTGTATTGAGTTTACTGCTTGTCATATGAGTTTCAGGTTTCATTGTCAGATAGTGGCTGCTCAATTTGGAGCATGTTTCTTTTTGCTTGAATGTGTGTCTTTACATCTCTAAATAGCTTTACTTGCTAATATTCCGATATTTCCACATCATTTTGGTTTTATCTCCTGTGCTTCCTGTACCTCTAAGCTGCTACCAACAGATCTTCTTGTTGTAGTAGAAATGTAGAAATGTTCTGGATATTCAGAAGCCAATGTTACTAGCTCAGAACTATGTCCATATAACTCAGTAGACTGCACGGTAAAATGTGGAAAACAAACACAAAACTTGGTGTTGCTTCATAAAAAAACAAAGGAATGGCTGTGTGAGATCAAACACAGGTTATTTATGATGGTAATGTGAACCAAATTGCACTCGTCAGGCAGAAATATTTAATTTCACATCTGGCTTGTGCTATGTTTTCTGTAAAGTTCTTTGGTTTTTTTTTTTTCTCTGCATTTTTAGTTTAAAAAAAAAAAAAAAAAAGCAACATTATTCCTGGATGCTTTTTATTGGCAATGGGTATAAACTGGAACACAAGGGTTTCCAGAGAAATAGAAGGAAGACGGGCAATGACAGGACAAGGGGCAACGGGGACAAGCTGGAACAGAAGAGGTTCCAAAGAGACACAAGGAAGAGT
>WBNH01006070.1:0-138795 GCA_013401255.1 Urocolius indicus
ATGCGCCGGGGGAAGCGCGGCCGGGCGGGCTCGGTGCGCCCCAGCGCCATCGGCACCTGCGGGAGCCGCGCGGGCAAACTTTCACCCGGTGCGAGGAAAAACAACACTGCGCTCGATAAAAAGTGAATTAACGGAAATGAAGGGTAAAGTCGTCCAGGCGAGGATTTCGTTTGAACTCCGTGCTCCGAACAGAAGCACGCAGCCTGAATCCAGCCCACCTTATGTCTAGATGTTGCAGCACACGGCGTGTGCGATCAGCGCTGCTGTAGTGTCAGTTGATTCCTGTGGTTGTCGCCTACTTCCCTGGGTTGGGCTGTGGCGCGAAAAGATCCTCCCGTATCATTTCAAAACTTTGATGCTAGGAATTTTGAAGCTCTTCCCCAGAGTATGGTAGCGTTCCTCTTGCTGCCTTAAATGTCTCCTCTGTGTTTCTGTCAACCATCTGATCCTCAGAGCTGGTGACTTACTGTGTGAGCCTCTCAGCATTTATTTATGCAATGTTCCCTGCAGTTATATAATACAGAACCTGACGTTTTGGCTGGAGTTGTCCAAAGAGGTTTCCACATTTAATTTCATTCAATTCATGGTTGTTTAAAAATGGGCAGCACCGATATGTACATGTTTGGGTTTTTTTTTTTTTTAATATTCAGGGGGGAAAAAAAAGCTTATGTAACTAACTTTTAATTCACTTCAACCGACCACTTTTTTTTTTCTCTTTCTTGCAGCTCCAAATGATCACTTATTATACAGCAACCGGTCCCAGATTAACTCTACTTTGAAAGCTTGTGAAGATGCGTTGCGTGATGCAGAAACAGCTTGCAGACTTCAGCCGTACTGGTTGAAAGTAAGTTTTTACTCCAGTTGTACTTTTAAAGCCTTGATATTACGCTGATAGAAAACAGAGTGGTCAGACAGCTGAATCCGAGAGAGGCTTTAATTCCTGTAACTTCTCAAGACTCCTGTGACTTACAGATGTTTAACCATGATATCCTGAGGTGAAGGAAGAGAGTGATAATTCTGGAGGATAATCCAATGCTATTGTCTTTGACCTCAAGTTTATGAACTCTCTCTAAAAATTGAATGCTCTGCTTATATAATTTCATATGGCCATAATGACTATTTTAGGAGACTAATGTAGGGGAAGAAGGTTTCTCCAAGATCAGTTGGGCTCAGGTGCTGTGGGAATCATACTTCCTTGAGTTGGAGAATATCCCAGTTCTGCCTGTAAATTTTTAAGACTGTTGTTGAAAACTCAGACACTGGTAGTGCCCAGGTATAAGAGACTGTTACAGTGATTCTCTCTGCCTAACTTTTTCTTCTCCAGAGACATCTTTTGTAATTTCACCCTGGGTTTTATTACATTAGTCTCACAACAAAAGCTGCAACAGTGGATGTGTTTCATTGCAGGGTCACCTAAGGAAAGGACAAGCATTAGCTAATCTGGGAAAAACAGAAGAAGCTTTAAGAGAGTTTCTATTCTGCCTTGCTCTAGATACTGGGAACAAGACAGCCAAGTCTGAAGCACAAAAGGTGAGTTCCCTAATTCATCTGCAGTTGCATTATTGTTTCAGTGGCCTTTCGTAAAGGAAGATAAGAATTCTTTTTCCTTCTCTCTTTTATTGCTGTAAAGAACTGGGTGGAGAGACCCATATCCAGCCTGCTGTTCGCATTTGAGTTACCTCAAGACAGGGAGGTAACAAACAGTTGTCAGGCACCGTGTGGAAGCAGTTACTCATGGTGTTAGCATCAGCAAATTTGAAGTAAAACGAAATTGTTAATAATTGCCACCCACAGACTATTGTGATTCTTTGTAGTCAAATGTCTGATCTGTTTCCGAGCTTGGCTATGTCTTACAGATGACAGAGTGCAGAAGGGGGGGAGTTGCTCTTGAACGTTGTACCAGGCCCTTGACTGGAAGAATGCAACGTGCAGCACCCCTCACACTCCAGCTGGGAGCAGCAGCTCTCTTCCTACTGCCAGTTGTACTGCACTGAGTATCCTGTGTGAAGGAGCCAGTCAATAAAAAGAGATGTTTGTAAATAGTTTTTTAAAGGTTGCTAGTAATCAATGCTCAATAAGCAACAAAATGGATCTGCAGTGAGGCTTTTTTTTTCAGTAGCAGCCCAAGATGCAGTGTGTGGATTCTTAAAAGGCTTTTGTCAAGATTGCTCTGTCTTGCACACCTCTCAAATCTGATTTCCTGTGAGTCAGTGTTTTGAAGTTTGACCAATTTTTTCTGTTGTCATAGCTGAAAGGCTCAGCACTGCAGTGATGCCTTATGGCAATAAAAATGTAATGGTTCTATTTTCATCAATTTTCTTCTTCCTGAAATTTTTTTTTTTTATGGCAGTACATTCACACTTTGGGGCTTCTGTGTGCTGTAATGTGTAAGGCTCTAAAAGCACAGTAAAGCACTGTTTATGAAGGTAACAGAGCATAACGTGGATGGCTGTAGTGCAAGCACGTTTCTGTCTCATTTTGTATATGGTTGAGATTTCCATTCCTTGTAAGCTTTTTGTACTGATATTTGGGGGGTTTGTTTGGTGAGGTTTTTTTTCTCAGTGGATTCCATGCAGTCTTTCACTGTCATTGTGTCATGGTTTGTTCTTACAGTCATGCTCGTGAGGCTTCCTGTGCACTAAAGCAAAAAGAGCAGGAACAAGCAGATGCATTTCTAAAGTCTGACTCCAAATAGCCCTATCCAAGACACCTACCTTCTGAGCCAGTGGGGTTCTGAGAGCAACTGGGCCGCTTATGACTGAAAGAATTACTTGTGCACTCATTAGACACAGAGTTGATCCATGATGCAGTATTCTACTGAGTCACTTCCAAGGCTGTTTGCTCAACAATGATAAAGTACATTTTACCAAATTCTTCAGATGCAGCTGTGATGTTCTGCTTGTATTAACTGCCTGCCTCTGGTAGTTTTGACACAGTGTGATCCTGTGGAATCCTTTTTGGCTTTAAAAAGAAATCTTAGCTGCCGTGTGGCTTCCTGGGGCATCAGCAGGATCACCTCAGTAGTGTGTTGCAATCAGTTTAAGCGTGAATCTTCCATTCAGCTCTGTTTCTTTCCTTAAATAATCATCTGATAAGTTATGCTGTACAGATGACGGTAAGCTGCTACTTAAAACAGATTCACTTCTATTCTGATAGAAAACGAAGAAAGAGCATTTTTCTACTGCCTACGGTTTTTGTGTTCTCACATAAGAGAATTAAAAATAGCTCCAGTTTACAGTATCAGAGACATTTACTTAACTGAACTTGGATTAAGCCTGTGAGATGAGTGTTTTCCATGCTAGTAAGCTCCAATGAAAGCTTCTGATGTGCAGAAAAACACATTTAAGAAAGATATTAGTGAGTTCTAGCGAGCTCTGAACTGCAGGACAAAGGACAAAGGCATGTGCGTGTGTCACATCACAGAGAATGGTTAATAACTTTATGGGTTTACTTAACTCTGACAATGTCTCTTGCTGTCTGTTTGGCCTATATTGCATTAGCTCTTGCACTTCTTTGTGTTCTTACCCTAGTCTGAAGGGCTCTTTAAATGGTTTTAACAAAGTCAAGGATGCTTCTTTCAGCTGTTCCCTTACTCGCTTTTTCATTTAGAGGTTGCAAGGAAGGAACTAAGCAGTGAAGTATTCTGTTTTATATCACAGCTTCTACTTAGTTTGTTTTCACTCATCCCGGGAAATGCTCAGGAACACTTACCTGATATCCTGCAGCTGTTGTCACATCACTCTAGATTAAAGGGGAATCTCCTAAATTCAGTGGGATCTGGAGGCACCAGCCATAACCTACAAAGGTTGCTCAAGGTAAAGATCAAGTCTGATGTGCGATTCTTAATTTGTTGTGTGTTTTATGTTCACGTTGGGAAGCCTTCTGCTTTTTTACCTATGGGAGACAGGAAAACACATTTTCTTAGACTTTTTTTTCTGAGTTTCAGAGGATAAAAACCAATATTGACTTACTGAAGTCTCTTTATCTGACTTTTTTCCTTAATAGAAGTCCTCTGTTGTTCTGATAAATTTTATGCCAGAACTGAGTGGTTTCTATTCCCGTAACTGTCTTTTCCTCTTCCAAGTAGTGGGAAAGGGCTCTGAGGACTGGATTGAGGGACCCTCAAAAGCTGTGAAATGCTATAATCCAGGGTTTAAGCTTGAATTGTAACTGATGATATCAGTGACGAAATCACCCTGCATTCAAATTCTGTACATTGCTTAGAGGTTATTGTAGAGCAATTTAAGATAGATGAGCTGCTCCCTAAGGTTCGTACATTTACAAGTCTGTGGATGTGAAATGGCTGTAGAGGTTTATGTTCCTGGGTTTGTAAGGACCACTTTGGCCTTTCCAAGAGGATAGGTTTTGCACACACTGTATGTGTAGGAGAAAACTTCACTCGTCCTTAAACCCCAAAATGGTGGGTTTTGAGCAGCTGTGTTGAGACTAATAAAAACAATCAGTGACATTGCCTATGGAAAGGCTATTGGGATATTCTAACAAGAAATCCTTTTGTATGACTCTATCACAAAGTCATTTGAGGGACAGTTCACTCATCTCTCTGCATGTTGCACATCACCACAGCTCCTGATCACAGTCCACAGTATCTGCTTTCAGCTTCACCTGCGGAGTTGATGTGACAAACTGATAAGTGCTGTCCTGTGTAATGGCTGCTCACAGGCTGTTCTGTAGCCATCATGGATAAAGGCTGATCGCTTTACCATTTGCGAAAGAAAACTCTCACTAAAGGAAGCTCTCTGCATTCTCTGTTAAGAAATGTTTGTGTGCTTATACTGCTTCCTTAAATTTGTGTTGCTTTGGTGGTTGATGCCATCATTATGATATAAACAATATGTATCTTTCCATAGGTTAAGTGCTAACAACATATTTAACCTGAGATCTAGCCATATTTCTGCCTGAATCAAGTTTCATGACCACTTATAAGAGCTAAAATTATTCAGTGTCATGGTGGGGCTTGGTGGGCAGTGGGGGGTGGCGGGGGGGCACAATTTGATGTTTTTTATGTAAATGAGGCCCTGGCACAACAATTCTCAATCTGTTTGTTCTTGACCTACAAAGTACTTCCTGGTGTTCTGTAATACTAAAAATCTGTGACAGGCTTGGGGGTTTTTTTTCTTTACCGAGTTGTTGGAAGATTGGTCCAATGTCAGTGCTCTCTTTCACACAGGTAAACATGGAACAGAAAAAGGGGTTTCCCATTCAAGAGGAACCAAATGTAACTACTTCTGGTAGTCTGAGGAAGTCTTTACAAATTACAGAGAGCAAAAAGGACTGCTCAGAGGAAGAGAACAAACTTGCCTCCATGCCAGAGTCTACCTTTCTCATTTCTGAGAAGTGCAGTCTCCTGAAAAGAAAATGCTGCTCAGAGGAGAAGAGAAATGCTGAGGTACCCTGCAAACTGATGAAGAAAGGTATGTTTGTACATGGGGATATGTTGCATGGCATGCCATCAGTGGAAATTTTGCTTCTATAAAACTTGGAGAGGAGGTTCTGGTCTACACTTTGGCTTTTACATTTTCTTTTTAGGCTAATTGAGGCATGACGGGGGATCTTGCTTAGGCGGGGAAGAAAAAGAAATTGCATAGCCTAAAAGGGCTAAAAAAGTGAAGTGCTTGTTTATCAGCAGAGCTCTGAATCTTGTAAGGAACATCAATGCCATGCACGGTCTTAGCAGTTTATGGATCAATTAAAAGAAGTTTGTTTAAAAGCAGAAATGTTGTTGGTTCATGTGGCCTTTTTCTCATGCTGTGGAATATATTTACAATGGTATGACAGAAGAATTAGTCTCACTTGAGACTTCTAACACTAACAAAATGTTTTGACATTAATTGGTAATGCAAGACTAAATTCGGCCCTCTGCAAGTGGGTATAATGTCACCAAAATTAAGGGGAGGTGTGCTGATTTGTGCCAAGGGGGAATTTGATGATTTGCATAGACATTATTGTAATGATGCTTAATGGTTCAGTAACTTGTAAGTATATACAGTACATGTTTACATATTGGGTGCTGCTTGTAGATACAGGGAATACCATTATGTTCCCACAGTTCTATTCTTTTACATTATGTTTTTTGTTATTGATAGATACAGTTGATATGAAGGGAAATAGTACTGGTCAAAATACTCCGCTTGAATTTGTGGATCCATCAGATCTGGACTGTTCCCTGTGTATGAGGTATCCACTGTTTTCTCATGGATGTCTTTTGGCTTTTCAGCTGTATCTCTCTCTTTTTTGTGATCTAGAGATTTTGTAGTTTATTTGGTACTTATTTTTCCTTCCTGCCTTGGAATTAGTTTTTGTTATAATTGTTACTCCAGACATGCATTTCTAGACCTTTGTTTCTGAACACTTGTTGATGAAAAGGAGCTTCTTGATCTGCTCTAGGCTAGTGACTGTTTGGGAAAGGGCATGTGAGGGTTAAGCGTGTTAGTGAAGGTGTCAGCAAGGCCTCCCCTCACCCCTCATGGACACTGACTCACTGACACACAGTGCACAAACCACACTGTCCTTTGGGCTTTGTAGAACTTTGTATGATGTTATATAATGCACAAAATGGCTAAAGAGGCCACATCCAATGAATATTCAAAGCTTGTATGTAAAATATTGTGTTACTGCTCTTGCTCATTTGCTGTCAAAATCCTCCCATTGTGTGAGGTTTTTTTTATGTGTTGTCTGGGATGTGTTCCTTAGCTTACCGTGGCCATCACTCCATTTCTTTGGTCATCTCTTCCTCCAGTTAAACAAGTTATTCTTGGGCACAGCGATGACTCAATAAAACCAGCAGGAATTGTCAACTGCCTGTATTTTGCTACTTGTTCTGTAAAAAAAAAAAAACATTTTAACTTTGGCAAATGTATGTGGGGATATTGTTAGTGACTTAGAAGGAAACACTGGGAAGGTGTTTCACAGGGGTCTTGCTTAGGTTTTTCTCTTTAATTACCCACGTTTACCCATAATACGTGTTGGATTTAGTTTGGGCTATACTTCAAATTCTAAAACAGCAGATAGCCTCTTGTGGATTTGTTTCTGAAGACCTGGGCTTTAAGTAGTCTCAGTTAGCTTTTTGTTTGAACACAGGACAGGCTTCAGTTTTTCAGACAAACTGAAACCTTTAAGACAACTGTTGTGTTGTTTGATTCACTTCTGCTTGGAATAAGTGAGATCTGCCCTCTCTCCAGCTGTTTATACAGCTGGTAAAACACTTGATACTGCTAAGAGCAAAACTTTCCTCTAACAGAAAGCCACACAATTGTTCCTGGCTGGTTTTAATGAGTCTGCATGTTTATGATCATTATGTCCACAAAACATTTTTCAGATGGTTTAAATAAAATTAATTAGCTCTACTTCCTCATCCTCTATGTTAAATCAGAAACAGCCAGACTACAACACATTTGTAAAGGAATTAGCTCAAGCATTGCTGAATCCCTTACAGTATAGAGAATGGTGATCCTCATCTTGTAATCACAAATACAAGGCATCTAGATGCACGTTAGCTTTGTAACATCACTGCAGCTATGAAGGTTTGTGCTAAGGGAAGCTGTCATACGATCTTTTACTTGCTATTAAGGCAGTAATTATTCCCTGCTGTGTTCTTCAGCAGTATTTTAAGGATTTGGATCCTGTGATACCTTGGACTAATTACCTAGTAACCTACTGACCTGTTCACAATTAACTGCAGGAGCTGTTATTAGCCTATTTGTCTAATGGAGTGGCCAAAATGTTATTGATCCACATTTGCTCCAGCAGCAAGCAGAAGATGCAAAGTAATAGCCAAAGAAACATACCATGAGAAGTGAAGGAGTGTTACTCTGGAGGATTGAATACTTTAGTTTCTGCTGTTGCAATGACTTAAGCTGGTGTCATGAGAAATCTTGGTGTGTGGTGTTCCCTTTTGCAAGTCGAGGCTTGGTCCAGGTCCCCTCAGAGTCGTTTGGAAAAGGCTGCTGCTGGTTTTCTGGAGGGCTAGAGCAGAATCCCACATTTTAACAGGAACATCTTGTTTTTATGCTAACATTTCAGATCAAATCAGTCACTACTAAATTACACATGCAAACCAGTGCTTATTGAAACACTGCAGAGTTCAGTATTTTACACAGTTGGAGGTAGTCTTGGTGCAGTGGGGTTTCTGTTCATGGAACAACAGGGGTTTTGAGTGATACAGTCAAGCTGCAGTAAGATAGGTGTGGTATTTTAGATACTTCTTCATGTGTTCCCTCGCTTAAATGTCAATATTTATAGTAACTAATGACATTTAATAAACTGGCTATGGCAATCTTGCTAAGAGCCAATTATGTTCTTAAATACACTCATCTTGTTAATGATGTAAACTCACATTTATTAGCATATTTGTCATTTGCATATGCGGAACAGAACACACTGTACTGTTTTGATAAGCTGTAATATTTACAAAATAAACTATTAATTCACTGAAATAACAATTGATACCTGAAAATGCTTAGACAGTACGTGGTAAAATACAGTATATGCTAAACAACTGAATTTCTAGCTTTGAATGGTTTCTATTTTGAAAAAAAAACACAAGTTTCATATTATTTACGTCTTCTTAAGGTACTTACTGGCAAGGAAACGTCACTTTGCAATATTATGTAATCAAAATAAGTAAAACAATCTTTACATGAAAATAAGTATCACAGAATACTTGAAATGAGTAAAGATTAGATACCGTGATACTTTGAATACCTGAGCTTATATATCTAAATACGTTTCTAGGTGAAACCTGAACCTCCTATCAGTCACTTCCAGAAAAGCAGCCATTCGAAGGTTAAAAACTGTTCCAAAAAAATTGCTTTCCAAGCCCACATTAGAGTTGGCAATAATATTTTATTGCAATCACTTATGTGGGCTATTACTGCAAATAGTTATTTTGTGCTTAGCTCCATGCATACAAGTAATCACATGATTTCCACAGTAATAGTTGTGCAAGTATTGCTCAATTTCATTAGAAAAAGTCAGATGGTTCAACTTCTGCTTATATTTATTGCTCACATAGAGGAAAATTAAATCCTGGCTTGTTGGAAGTTAATAACAATATTCTGTCTCACATTCACTGAAATCAGAGTTTATGGGCTGCCTTTCATGTTAGGTGGCAATAAGAAAGTCTGTAAACCGAATAACTACAGGAGTTTGTTGAAGAAATGTAAAGCAAGTAATAACTGTGTCCCTGGAGTAGTCAGGAATTAAATTAGTGAATGAATACAGCTTTTTTTTTTGGTAGGAGCAGCAGCTTCTTTTACTGGAGTACATGATATTGTTGTCTGTCTTTGGGTTTTCCAATCCAGGCTCTTCTATGAACCTGTCACTACACCTTGTGGACACACCTTCTGTCTCAAGTGTCTTGAGAGATGCCTGGATCACAACCCTAAATGTCCCCTGTGCAAAGAAGGGCTCTCGGAGGTAATGATGCTTGGATTTCTCAGCATAAATTCAATGGCACAGGACAGGATCAAGTAGCACCTTCAGAAACCCTCAGTATTTCCCAACTCAAAAGAAATACTGCATAGTTTAAGAACACAGTTTTTAACATGCTCTCGTGACTTACAAAGCATGAGTAGTCTCCTCAGTTCAAATCTAAGGGCCAGACTGATACTTCTGTAGGTGATTTTACTTCCCAGATTTCTCAGGATGATGCCCACACATAGAGAACAGTTCAATAAAAAAACTCTTCAGTGGAAATGCAAGCTTAAAAGATCTTCATTTGCTGTAGAGATAAGAAAATGGAGCTAACAGTTGACATTACCTACAACTGCTTGTATCTGTTTTTACTGCAGTGCTTGGCTATGAGGAAATACTGTAAAACAGTACTAATGGAGGAGTTAATAGCTAGATATCTTCCAGAGGAACTCACTGAAAGAAGAAAGATTTATGAAGAGGAAATAGCAGAGCTTTCCAAGTATGTAATCCATTTATGTAAACCCCAATCTGTAATGCTGCTGCCATTAGCTGATGAATGGCTCCTGCTGCTGTGCAGTGTCAGCTAAGACGCTGACAAAGGAGCTTCTTTTTCAGTATCATGTGATTTCAAAGAGAACAGGGTCCAGGTGAAATTGTGCTATGTGTTAGCATAAAGACTGGGCACTGTCCGAAGCAAGAAACAGAAGAAATCCAGACGATTGCTTTATAAACAGAGATTAAAGCAATGTGGTTGCTTTCAATGGCTCTCTGTGAAAGCCACAGAGTGAGACAATGGGTGGAAGTAATCTCACAGGCTTGGGGGTTGGAATGTACTGCGTAGGAAAGAAATGGGTTTAAGGCAAATAAAGTAAATGAAAGCAATAACAGAGATGCATTAACGCTCTTGCCAGCAAAACCAGAAAGCATATCTACAAATTCTTCTGCTAGGAAGTGACGTGTCACTTACCATAACGTCTGGTCAATTAAGGGGAAAAAGTCATCTTAGTTTTTACTTCCTCCATTAAGAATTTTATTCTGAAGACGCTGTAATTTCTATTTAAGGATATTATCATCTTGAAGAATGTTGTTGCATGAAATGTGTTTCACACCTTGTCAGTAGTTTGGTATAACGTCGTATTTGATTTGCCCTTTCTTACAGCCTAAATAAGAATGTTCCTATATTTGTCTGCACAATGGCTTATCCTACAGTCCCATGTCCTCTGCACATCTTTGAGCCATGTTACCGCCTGATGATTCGAAGGTGCATGGAGACTGGCACCAAACAATTTGGGATGTGCATCAGTGATCCTGTAAAGGGGTGAGTGAGCAGCATGCTCAGACCGTGTGCTGTACCCCACTTAGTCTGGAGCAAGTCTCTCTGGAGAGGTTCAGAAAGGTCCATGGCTGTAATACCTGTGATAGTTTTCCACTAGATAAAGCTTCTTCTTACTCATGCTGGCTCAAGGCAGTGAGAAGACTGAAGCTTCTCTCTTGAGCACTTGGATTCTGAGTAATATGATTGTGCATTTTTCTTGAAACATGCATAGCTCGTGTGTGCTACAGGAAGCTGAGCTGCAGACCCCTTGGAATACATGAAAAGGAAGTGTGTATACTACTGTTTTGGAAGAAATGGAACTGAAATGGCAATGAAGTGTGTTGGCAGGTTTAGTTCTTTCAAATTATGAAAAGAATAGCTAAGCTATAGGGAGTATACTGGAGGCCACAGAGGTACAACAGGACCTTCAAAAGGGCTGGCTGAGCATTTACATTGAGCTATTTGCAGTCAGTCTTGGGTAATTTACCCTTAGTGTCCATCTCTGATTAGCTTTCCTACAAGGTATACACCACGAGGAGTGCGCTGTACCTGCACAATAAAGTCTGCTGAAGCTGTGGGAAAACTTTATAGACTCCATAATCCTTCCACAGTTCTGATATCCTGATTTGCACTTGTTCTGCTGTAGAAATTAACTGAGCGTACTGGGCTTATGCAGAAAATGCTGTATAGCCTTCAATCTCATAAGGTGTTCCTTGTAGTCCAAAACATGCAGTTAGTGTTAATCAGATTAGACAGACTGATATCTTCCTGATAGTTTTGAAAACAACTGTGAAATAATGTGAACTACAGCAGGTCAGTACTATGAACAACAGAAACAAGCTGACACTGGGAAATACATTTATGGCAGGGAATAAGAGAAGAAGACCTATTTACTTGCTTCTGTTCTGACTTCTATAGGTTTGCAGATTATGGCTGCATTCTGGAGATAAGAAATGTTGAATTCTTTGCTGATGGTCGCTCTGTCGTAGACAGCATCGGCAAGAGAAGGTTTAAGGTGATCCAGCACAGCCAGCGAGATGGCTACAATACAGCAGATATTGAGTACATTGAGGATCAACAGGTAAACTTGAAATATTTCTTTTAAACTCTGAAATTCTAACTACGTATGTTCCCAGAATTCACTTTTTGTAGAACAGTTTCTAGTGAAACAGATTTGTGTTTATTAACTGCTTATGGTTAAAGTTGGGAAACATAGTGGTTACCACAAGCATGGACTCGCTGCTCATATCCTGAAATGCGTTTCCTAGAGATTTTTAGCAGGAAGAAAAAAAAACTAAGTGAATCCAAGATGAGATCTTACACTCTTCTAGGAGAGAATAACTGCAGTTTATTAAGGGGTGGGAGGAACCTGGTTTTGATTGTATGGAAGCCAATTAGAAAGCTCCCATTCGGTAAGAAGGAGCAAGGTTGGGTCTACTACACCTCCAAAGTAATTTAGGTTAACTCTTATTTTAAATATATATATGTAGGCAGTCAGAGTATTCTGGGTGATGTATGGCCTTTTGTCACACAGTGGGAAGAGAAAATGTTGACTCTAAGGAGCTGCTATTAGGCTTTTTTTTTTTTTTTAAAAAAAGTTTGCATAATCCTCAGTGTGGTGTGATGTTCATGTGAGGGAGTCTTCACCTCCAATCCAGAAAAGGCTTGTTCTGCAAGTAGATATCTTTGGTTTAGAATGGAGGGTAAGGAAGTGAAGAATTTGATAGATGGGGAGAGGGGACAGAACGGGGGACACCAAACCAGCTGTCAGGATTTATCCCAGAAATCTTTTGGCATGCTTTGCTTTTCCTTTCCCCACTACCCACCCCAGAAAATCCTAAAAATGCTTGTTGTGCCTTCCCCAATGTGCAGACTGAGCTACCAGTAACCTTCTCCCTCTCTTCACTCATTTCAGGTGCAAGGACAAGAGTATGCTGCATTACTTGTTCTCCATGACTCTGTCTATGATCAGGCATACATATGGTTTAACTCCCTCAAACAAGCACTCAAGAGTCGAATTCTCAGTCATTTCGGTCCCATGCCAGCCAAGGATCCTGACCCACAGGTATCCAGAATGAGTGCCTTATGTAACTCTTGGAGGCAGAAATAGCAGGGATATTCTGATAAGCTGGGAGCTGCTGTGTTTTAAGATGAAAATGAGTCCTCTTAGTTTATCCTGCACAGGCTAAGGAAGTTTTGTTGCCATGCACCAGTGGTTGCACAGTTGTGAACACAAAGCTCATATTTTATGTTGGAAACCTCCTGAGACTACTCAACCAACTGTATTAATCCCAGAGACTTAAGTGCCTTTTTGCCTGCTCTACTTCCCCAATATATGACTGGGAGAAAATAGGCAAGAGGAAACTTGGTACTCTTGTTCAAGGATTGCAAATGGTCGGGATCCTAATAACAACAGAAAGTAAATGTGAAGTAGTGTTGTAAAGGAGAGGCAGGAATCCCAGAGAACTGGGGCAATAATAACATGGGAACAAAATCTTTATAAAAAAAATCTAGAAGGCCCAACCTAAAATCTGTTGCTAGAAATAGAAATGCATCGTGCTTCTGCCTTCAGTTTCTATTTTTAGGAAAATGCCACTTGGTTGTAATTTGTTTCAAGCCAACCTGTAATCACAAGGCCTGGGGCTGCCCATGAAGTGCGCTGCTTGCCAGGTTGCTGTAAAATACTGTGTTTTCAGTTAGATCTTCACAACTAAGACCTTAACATCTATATGTGTTTTCACTTCTGGGTTTTTTTCCCCTTGTTTGCTGCAGGCTAACCCAAACGGGCCAGCCTGGTGCTGGTGGGTCCTGGCTGTACTTCCACTTGAGAACAGAGCTCAGCTCCCTTTCCTTGCCATGAAATCCCTCAAAGACCGCTTGAATGGCATCAAACGTGTCCTTACGTTCATGTCTCGTACAAGATCACGGTGATGGTGAGGAGGAGAGCTGTGAAGTCTCCCACAGT
This sequence comes from Urocolius indicus, assembly GCA_013401255.1. Taxonomy (NCBI): domain Eukaryota; kingdom Metazoa; phylum Chordata; class Aves; order Coliiformes; family Coliidae; genus Urocolius; species Urocolius indicus. The sequence goes on from WBNH01006070.1 coordinate 13,713, forward strand.
CCTTGGCTGTAGACTGTCTCTTGTAATTTCATCTAACTGCAATAATGTCTTACAGATTTGAGTGTCAGGACGTTTCAAGCCTGGATTTGAAAGAAAATGAGTTATAAAGAGCAAGGGATGTTTATGGATACTTCAACAGTTTACATTTGGAACTCTGAGATGATTTTTCAATCACTGCACTGCTAAATTCATAACAAATGTGATGACAGAAAGAAGTGATCTTGTTTGCCATAAACCTTTTGAAAAGCTTAAGCGTTTTTATTTTATGGTTTTTTTTTTTTGAGTGGATAAAGGATAAACTGCAGTTTAACGTGAAGCAGAAATAATAATGTCAATGCATTATTTCAGGCGAACTGCAGAGTCTTTTATTCCAAATGGTTCAGGTTTTATATAGCATTGTGTAAAATAACGTTCACAACTTCCATTTGATAATTTATTTTTGCACTATGATTTTTGTTTCCAAATGTCTATTATTTATGTATTCCTTCTCTAAAGGAAAGTGAGCCACTTTTATTTATTTATAGTGTTTTTACCCTGTGTTTATGACTGGGGGCAAAAAAGAGGATTCTAGCAGTGCACAAGCAACTGCTTTGATAACTTTCCAGATATTTGTGTTCAAATGCTTTGAATGTTTTTCTACTTATCCCTAGTTCTGCTGTAGCCTAAGAAGGATCCCCCCCCCTTCCTCTGAAACAGCCTGCCATGAAGTCTTTGAATACACAGATTGTCTGAGAATTCAATCACAGTTGTTGGGGCTTGATCCTATGCTTGCACCAAGGTTCCTGATACCATCAAACGGTCAAACACATCCTTACTCATGATTGGTTCAGTGCTTGGATAAATGTAAATATCAGTTGATGGCAGTGGGAATTGGCCATAGCGATGACAGAAGAATCTATCCCCTAATTTTTCACAGAACAGGATAAGTTGGAGGTGAATTTATATCTGAACTCATTCTTACAAGAAGGGATAATGGCTACAAACAACTGCAAAGAGGGAGCCACAATCTATGACAAGTGGTGTCTCCTGAAGAAAACTGGAAGAACCGATATCGTTCAATTGTAGGTTACTACATAGATGTTGGGGGATTTTACATCAACTCTTGTTAAGTTAATCAGTTTTATTTCTTTTAATTGTTTGGTGGGATTTGGCTTTGGAGTGTGTGTATGTGGGGGGGGAGTGGGGAATTACTTTGAACTATGAGACTCAGAGGGCAGTGTGTCACATGAGAAGGAATAAGTTACAATAAATGCTATTTATTTCACTCCAATCTTCAGGTTTCTGTTAGCTTCAAATCTCTACCCAGCCACTGCATTTCTCTTAAGAGATTGGGTAGTGTTGCTAATACTAGTGAACTCACAGCGAAGATGAGTGGATTTTTGTGTGATTACTTCTAGCTGTAGCACAGGTTAAAAAATAGGGCAGAAATGAGAATAGGAAGTATCTTGTGGGGGTCTTGGTGGTTTGGGGTTTTTCTAATCAACAGTTCCTATACTTGTTTGGCTGCTTTTATTGCTTTCAGTATACCACTTGGGACTGACCTTGCCTCTATCCAGCTTGGACTTTCACTGATTTCACTGTGAGCAGAACTGGGTCTTTTAATCTGAGCTACTGTTTTGCTTTTCAGTGGCAAAAACCAGATTGAATCCAAAATGTTATGGAATGCTGTGAATTTGTTTGTTGTTTTTACCCAGGATAGTGCACTCTGCCATTCCATGCCTTCATGAAATAATGCAGTAGAACTTTAATGTCACTTTTCTATATGTTTTTTCATCATCATCTCATCAGAAATACTTAACAGTATGGAAATTACTTTTCACTACCAAGTTTGTATAAAACTGCCTTTGTCTCCTCCCCTCTATAGAATTTAACAGGAACTTTATGGTACATTATGTGCCTCTGTAAACAATGCAAAAATACGTGTTCTGAACAAGTGTATGGTGGCTGACACCTGCTGTGGCATTTGTTGTTGTAAGTCAATAACATAGTGGTTTCTACTTGTTTGGAAGTGAAGCTGCATTAAATGCAACTCTTCCTGAAACCACTACATATTATTGCATAGCATAAGGGGCCTGTATTGCTCCCATACAAAAAAAGCTGTCACTTTGTTACTCTTATCTGTGAGAAAAGGACCTTAAATATCTCTTTTAAATTGTTTTTCACACTGATACCATCAGTGTTTTTTTTTTCCCTGCATGCTTATGTCTTCTGCATACCCATATTCTGCCTATTTTGTTGATTTAGAAATTGGCATGGAAAGAATCCTTGATTATTTTAAAGTGAATATTGTGTTTTGTATTAGCCTTGAGTAAAGCTGCCAGAATTTCCTAAAGAGAAACTCGTGTACATGCCCTAAATCATGAATGGCCAGTGCATTTGTTGCAACCTGGAAACACTGGACCTACTGCATGTAAGGCATGCTTTTGATCTCCTATGCATAACAAATCAAGCTCGTGAAGAAAGTTCATCTGTACCCTGTGCCTACATGCTAGATGAATGGCTAAAGTATGCAGATTCCATGGGAAGAAAGCAAATATTGAGAAACAGTTTTGCTAGAGAAGAGAGACCTGTCCAGGAAAAGCTGGACAAGGAGTAGCCTTCAGCCCTCAGTGAGTTAACATGGCAAAGTTTCAGTAATGAATTTAAAACTCAAAAAATCAAGTTATGCCACAGTATTGCTGTGGATTTTTTTTTTTCCCCTTCTCAGTTGTTCTCAATCAGTACCAAGATGTAAATGCAACATTTATTACGGGCATACAGCTGAACAGATTTGAAAATACCTTCACTTTAATTATAGAAAGAGTATTGATGGGAGAATGTACTAATTGGGGATGATGTTATTTAAGTGTCTCACATTTTTCTAGACATCAAACCCAGACCCATAACCAATCTTGCTCATCTGTTAAAAAAATAGTGACTCAAACTTGCATTTCCTGTGTGGCAAGAAGTATTGATTAATCTTTGTTGTGAGGGCATGAGCAATGCATAGGCTTCTGACTGGTTCTTCAAAGTCACCAGTTTGCAGAGAGCCTGGATCAGAGTTACCTTTTAAAATAAAAACAATCGATAGGATTTTTTTTTTCTTTCCAAGGAAATGCGATCAGACCCCACTTCAAAAAAGCTGGGGGGGAGGAATACAAAAAGCAAGCCATCTGTAAGAGAGGAACCAAGAATTTATCCAAGTGCCAGTCTCCTGGGCAATATCACCTAAACATCTTCCAGAGCCTTGAAGAGTTTGGATTTGCATTTGTTGAGACCCAGTTTTGTTAACTTGCATTCTTTTCACTTTTCTGTAAACTATTTTTTAAAATACATTCAAATAAATAACAGACTGGCTGTATCACCTTTCCAAGCCCCTCTACACATGTTATGTGGCTTCTAATTAACAACAGATGTTTTCTGCTGGATGTAATACTAATTTTTCATTCCCATATATAGACGGCCTTATGCCAGTTTGTTTTGCTTTGTCCTGTATGCTGCTTCATCTAGCAATAACTTTTAAGGGGGTATGTTTCCATGAAATAGCTGTTATCTTGGCTAGTGTGACTTGGTTGAAAGTAAACCTGAGACAGGACTGGATTAGTCAAGAAAAAGTCATGATGCCTGACAGTGAACTTAAATATAGTTGCAGAAAGCGGTTCAGTAGTTTCAATAATGAAATAACAAAATGATGTGATAGGCCACTGTCTTGCTAAGTCCTAAGTGACATTCTGGTGTTAGTGGTAAAGGCTCCTCTTACATTATTTTTGTATTTATTTATTTTTAAGTGCTGATATAATCTTCCATTACCTTGTAGCAATAAGAGATCCCAGCTGCCATACTGAATGGCTGACCTATTGCTTGGACTGTCCTTCTGTCCTGTATGACTACCTACCACCAGAACACCTGAACCATGGATTTCTTAACCCCAAAGATTAAAATAATCTGAAAAACAAAATCGTATGGATTGGATGTAGCAGCTCTGGCTTCATCTTTGTAGTAGAGAAAGTGTTAGAAAATGTGTGTCACTTTAGATGGTCTTTTCATAGAATCATACATCAGGTTGGAAGGGACCTCAAAGATCATCTGGTCCAACCTTTCTTGGCAAAAGCACAGTCTAGAAAAGACAGCCCAGCATCCTGTCCAGCCAAATCTTACAAGTGTTCCCATGTTGGGGAATGCTGCACTTCCCTGGGGAGGTGATTCCAATGGTGATGGTTCTCATTGTGAAAAAATTTCCTCTTAATATTTTTTTACTTGGTGCTGAAGTTTTACTGCTGTTTCAGTGGATGACAGACAGGAGTTATTGAAATGCAGTGTTTAGGGATGGAAAACATGTTCACAAACTCTTATTTTGTAAAAAAAAAAAAAGTTAACAACCAGATTTTGTGCATAAAAACCCAATGGAACTGTGTGCACTTAGGGCAATGGGGAGCACTATCCTATGAGCCCTACAGCTGATGAACTCAGCCTCTGCTTAGTTCTCATTTAACCAGTGGGCTTTTGTAACCGAACTTGTAACTGGTGCAGCACATAGTTTAGGATCTGAGGTTCATTCCAGAGCCCAGTAAATCACTGAAAGTCTTAGAGCTGCAGAAAAATGGTGGTTTCAGCAAAGTCAATATTTGGAAACACTTTGCTAAATAGATATTGTCTTGTTACAAGAAACTAATCTGCTCAGACAGGGTTACAGAGGTGGATAATAAAAACCTGAACTATTACATTGACTTACTCATCCAGGTATCGTGTGAAGTGCTTACTAATGGTGGTGTTTCATAAGGTCTAAAGTAACCCTCACATAGAAGTGCCTGTATTCTGTTATTGCCATTCTTGAGCTTTTTAATAGAGTCATAGCCATATATTTTATAAATATAAACATATGCACCTTTAAATACTTACATTCAGTTTGCAGAACAAAGGTTTACAGAGCAGAAGTGTAGCAAAAACAATGTAATAGCTTCTATAATTCCCTGGTGAGGAACGGGAAAAGTACAAAAGTGAGGAGCAAAAGACTATCTCTGTAAGGTGTCTTAATTTAGCACCATATACTTGTCCAACTTAATTCCATCAAGCTATGTGGTTACAAGAGTGCCAGAAATATATCTATCAAGCCATTTTAAATAAGTTTTGTGGACTTGTATATTCCATTTGTTTGTAAAACATCCTTTTGTGCACTGTAATGAACTTGAGTTGAAACTTAAGTTATACTCTCATATCACTGAACAGAGTCCTGTTCAGCTACCTCTACATAAAGTTGAAGTAACTTGGTTTTTTTTCCAGATTTGTTCACGTTGTCACATAAAATATATTTTAAAGAAGTCATAGTCCAAAGAACCTGTATGTGTTTGTAGATGTACTTATAACTATGTTGTACCAACAAAGTCTGTGTGGAGAGTTGTTTGCTAATTAAAATTTTTGTGTTCTTTACTCTTTGGCTTGCATAACAAAGAACTACAGAGGTGAACAAATATTACACATGAGCTGCATTTTTTTTAGGTGTTTTAGATAAAGGGACAAAGAACAAAGGCTAGATCCTGTGGTCATACAACAGCACTTGATGTGAAGAACCCAAACCACAGAAAGCATGTAGTCCTAACCTCAATGTTTGTAAAGGACAGTATATGCTTTTTTTTCCCCTCTTAGCTGTAGTAAAGTAAGAATAATGGGGACTGAAGCAGGCCTGGCTTACGGTAGTACCCTGCACTTCTCTGGACTTTGGTACCTCTCATGCATTACTGTTTGCTTTACAGTTTTCTGTGATTTAAAACTATTACCAGGATACCTTTTCATTTACAGTTTTAGGCAAGAATGGATCCCTAGCCCCACTTCATCTGCCACTGTGAGGCAATGAAAGGACTATTTTCACTGAACAGCCCCCCATCAACACATTCTGTAGAATTTTGCTATAAAGCTAGAGAATAGGTTTATTCATAAACCTAACATTGAGAAGAGTAACTTCCTATCTTACTTGACTAAAAATGCTTAAGAGTTGCCAAGATATTTTTTTTTAAGTTACATCTGTCTGAACTGCACCTTTTGCCTTGTCATTTAAGTAAGCTGTGGCATGTGTGTGATGCCCACCAAGTGCCAACCACTGCTATCAGAGATTGGCTTACTGGTCCCTTATGTAAGCTTGTTCAAGCCCTGTATTTATTTTAGAATCCACAGCACAGGCTAAGACTGTATATGGTAAACTAACAGCTAATTATGTCAAGACTGATGTTTTCTGTAACAAAATACTTCTGTGTCTGAGCAAAGTGCTTTGGTTGAAGTGCTTTTCCATCAGGATAGTAAATACACAGAACTAAAGCTTTGCTCAGGGACACATCAATTTAAACTATTCCTTTTAAGTCACAGTTTCAGTTTTGAAAGCTTTAAGCGTGGTTGCCAAAAAAGTTGTGTTTAGATGCAGTAGAAAGCAGACAAAGTTTAACCAAATATAGAAGAGCAAATGATTTCCCCAACTCCATGCACACTGTGTTCTCATTTCATAAGTGTACCTACACAGATTTATTCAAATGATATTTGAAATATTCTAAAGTCATCTGCACTTACATAATGCTTCATATTAAAATGATCATCCAAAACTGCTAATGTTCTCTATCATGTAAAGTAGTTCCAGAGAAGCCACTTATTCGAGTCAGCCTTTGCTTCCCTGACACGAGAACCTGCACTGACTTCATTGATTCTTGGTCAGGACTGTGTGCCATGCTGAGCAAAGGGCAGGGCATGCCCCATGAGAGCTCCTGGCTCTTACCTACCACAGCTTCAAAACATTTATTCACCTCTAATAAGCTTTTTATACTATGAACAAGATTCCACAAAATCCTGGAACATCTCTTATTGTGCTGTGATTCCCTGTATGACTGAGTGAAAGGTATAGTCATATTTTTATTGTCAAAAGATGTAGCTGACTTCTTAATCTAACAGTTACTTTGCCTCTGCTACAGTAGTCACAGCTTAACTGGTCTTTACTCCATACTACTTACCATCAATAACAATGTAAGGTATGCTATCTGTCATCCTCCTGGCCACATGTACAGATGAAGAAAGGGCAGAAACTGCATTACTAAACTATTGCTGGGCTTGGGGTTTTTTTAAAGGTATTTCTAATTTTCAAGCAGATTTTTATCAGCAGACACTAATACCAAGTTTTCCAAAGCCTATACAGAGGAAGAGTAAACATTAATGTCACCAGACCTTCTTTACTAGAACTGCCAAGTTTTTAGCTAACCATATTAACAGTATATTCAGAGCAAAAAACAGGCAGAGCCCACCTGAAAAACAGAGCACTGGCATATAAAGAGCAAGATCCGCTCTGAAGCCTTCAGCTGCCACATACTGAACAGTTTACTTATGGTAGGATGGCTTTTGAGTTGTTAAAGCAGTAAAATTACTGTCTGAAAGACTCTATATAATGAAGCCTGCAAATGCTGTCAATACCAGTTTTATGCCAGTGTAACATCTTTTGTTTCAGTAGATCTGCTCTTGCTTTATAATGCCATGAATGAGAGGAGAATTAAGCTATTTACGTAAGTGACTTTATTTATATAACTGACTTATGCTGTATTATGTGATGGAAAAGAAAAGCAAGCATATGCCTTCTTTGTGTTTTCCAAGAGGGACAGAAAGATTTTGTAAAAGTAATGCTAGTAAAAACCAGTTTTCTCAGTGTGACATATTAGAAATTCAGTCTCATCCAGATGGAGGTTTTATCATGAGTGGAATACATGGTAATAGATGACACAATAATGTGGAAGGATTTTAGCAAGTCTGCAGTCTAAAAAAATGTGAATGCTGAACATCACAATTCAGACTGTTAGTTCGACAAAGCAATTGTTATTCAGGCTCTTCCTTGGATGAGTCAATGATTTGTACTGTGACTATTAGTACTGAATGTACCATCTACAATTCATTTTGAACGGTTACTGAAGCATTAATGATTTAAAAGTGATTTCTACAAGTATTTTTTTATCAATGAGAAGCCCCAGCACTATCAGGGCTGAAAGCATACACAAGGGTTCTCAAGGTGGCAGAATTAGGGTTTTTTCACACGCTTTTATAAGGGTTTTTCCTCCCTAGTGCATGACGACTATATAATGTTTAGGAAATCAGGGTCAGTAGAGTAAATGTTTCTGTAGCAATTTGGCAGACACACCTTTCATAACTCATAAAGTCACTATTGGAAAGGCACAACTGGGTCACAGAAGTGCATGGTGGGATGCTGCTTTCCAGTTATGCAACCAGGGTAACTAAAGGTTAGAGCAAGCACTTGAATAACGAGTTTTTTGCCAGAAAGAGTAGAACAGAAAAACAGAGTGTTTTTAAATGCTGGCTTCTGAGCAGCAGCCGCCTAACGTGTCTGGTTGGGAGTCATCAAACCGAAATAGAACCGGATGCGTCAGAACTTTGAAGAATGGCAGCTCAACATCCCGAAAGAAAAATACATCTGCTTGTGTTCCAAAAGCAGATCTTACCAGTTCCCTCATTCCAATAGATGATACTAAAGCCATTTGCAGCGTGCTGCTCAGCTTTTGCTCTTGGCCCACGGTAAGTGGCTTTATTATGCTTGTCTTTCTCCATCATCTAGAAACATGTTCAACCTTAAGGACTTCTACAGTTTGCCCCACGCTCTTCTGTGCTTCTCCGTATATGTTGCTGGATTACTTCTAATACATAAAATCATTGCAGAACTCTTAACCTAACTTCTGACGGAAAAAGAAATGAGAAAGGAAGTTGTGTTTCCACACCATAAATATTTTCCATGGACCAGGACCATAGCCCAAGGCACAAATTATGACATTAACTAACAAATAACTCCCATCCAGTTTGGGGATATTAGCTACAAAGCCTGAACAGTATTGCAAAGAGACTAAATAAAAAAGGTGCTTTTTCAGTCACAATTACACCTCCTGTTACAGCTGCACACCAGACATATATTAATCAAAATGACCTCATTTTAGGCATGTGTAGCAGTGTGTTATATAACCATGTTAAGTATGCTATTTTATTTCCCTCCTGCCAAGGAGAAATGGTGTTTGTCTTACAGGAGTTCCAAATAACTCTGGCTATAAAGTGATGGGGAAAAGAACAGGAGAGAGAGAGACGAAAGTGAGAGAATTAATAAGCAAAGTGACTCATTCCCCAAGTGCAGAGGAGATGCTCCACTCCGCTTAAATCACAGTTGCTCTGTACGAAGCTAATGTTGTCACCAGCAGTTTCAGTATTCCTAACGTGCTCGATATTTCTCAGGATGGGAGAAGCAGATGTGTTACAAGGATGGAAACCACGTCTTTTCAGACCTCATTGCTTCACAGCATTGCTGCTTTCCTTTCAAAGCTGTTTGCAAAGGCTGCCTCCATAAACAAGGAGTCTGCAGAATCCCCTGCCACTCTTTTTGCTGCTCACTTCTTTGGTGAAAAGTGGCATTCAATTATTTCTTTTCTGGAGCTACTAATGATGCTTTAAACAAGCTCAAAAGCACCCTTAGAAGTAGAGAACATTCTCCCCCAACATAACAAAGCTGAGACTCATCTAGATTTATACTGCACTACAGGAAAAAAGGACCAAGAGGCGTACATTTTTGCAATATAAGATCACTCAGCCAGAGAACTCTGGTAAGTGCTGAAAATGTGAAAAACAAATGGCAGGGTATGCATTTCTCGTTTGCTCAATACACACACATAAAAGAAACACTGTGTAGGCTTCACTGCAGCATACCAGTGCATCCAAAACTCAAAGGTTAGTTACATAAATGATAAGGCGTGGGCTTAAATGCTTCATTCAGCTTGTTAATTACTTGCTTTGTGGCCTGAGCCAATGTTCTGAAACAGGTTCACCCAACATTGTGTTGCTTCCTCTGAATTTTCATGTAATGTATTAAGCTTAAGTGCTGGGACCAATTTGTTGCAACAGCTAGGAAGAGTCTGTTTCCTTTTCAAACAATTTACAGAACAAACTTACTCAGACTAATCCACAGATGCTCTTTAAATGTTCTCACTATTTCATTCTTAGGGCATTCACTTTAAGCGAGGGAAATGCTGGCTACATAAACATACGTGAGTTATATGTTTTGAGGGTTCCTTCTCTGTGTTCTTTTTAATCTACACATGCTACATGGGGAAATGCATGGTGGTGTGTTAGAAAACTCTTGAAATGCTATGTCCCTGGCAGAAATAATGTAGAAGCTATATTTTCATAGTAGATGGAAGTATTTCTACCTTCAGTCGTCTGAGAAACCTACTTGAGGAGGCTCTTTATGCCATGGCTATGTACAAGCCTTGATTATTGAACAGCCTGTCCTAAGACAGACAGACCACCTATCTATTTCATGAGATATGCAGACAGAAGCTGGAAGCTTAGAATTCCTTACATGTGTGTAAATAGATCATCTTGTACTTGGAGCAAACTGTAGTCCTACCACGGGTTATCTCATCAAGACTGTATCTGGGAACCCTGTCTAAGATTTAGTTCAAACAACAGAATTTGTTTTAAGACTAAAACTGTGTAACTTGCCTTGTTTTCATCGTTGTACACTTGCAGACTTCTTGATTTCTAACTCAGACATGGGCTAAGAAGCCTCTTGAAACCTTGAATTTAACAGGTGCAATGAAGTGGAAGCAAACTGAATGCAAACATTTCAGAAGATTTTGACTACTATAACTTCAAAAGACTCTAATGAATATCCTTCAAACCTCACCTTTCTGTTTCTGCGTGAAGCCTCCGTCTTTTTCCTCTGTGATAGGGATGCCACTTAGAGATTTCTGAGTCACAAGTGCAGATTAGCATTTGGATTTGAATTGCAAGTCAAAAAACGGAGGTTGACAGAAACAGAAATCTCATCCGGTCCGTTACATGGACCAACTGCAAGATATAGATTGCAGCTGCAAATCTGGGCTGAAGCTATCTGGCAGTATGCACTGCCATGTGAGAGTATCACATTGCCACTCCGCGTATAACCTTTCTACATCATTCTCCAGACTTCTCAGAAGTGTTACTTCTGAGGTTGCTCATTCCATTTGGTTCTGCATTTCATATTCTTTTCCCTACTTGTGCTGGCTTGCTTTACTTTCCTCATTTTGTTATTTCCTGCCCATGGGCCATATCGTATCATTTCATCAATATTTCATCAGAATGAGTCTCTACTGGAATCAGTATGGATTTCTGCTTAAAAATTGATACTGCAATATGGCCCTGCATTTCTATCCTTATGCACCTGTTCCTCTTGAGTTACAATCCCTCTATGTCTTAATACTTCCATTCTTCACATCGCTCAGAACATCACAGTATTCTGAGCAGCATTTAAACTATCAAATTAACACGATTCTGAAGTTAGAACGTGTATAAAAATGCCTTTTCTATTAGCAAGTGAGAATCAACCACACTATTTAGCTGATTTTACTACACAGACCACTTTTGTCTTCAGGCTAAACATTGTTTCTTCAAATTGAAGATGAAAACTGCAATTAAATATAGGCCACAGATGTTCAGGATGCAGAGGACAAAAATATAGGTTTCATAACACGACAGTTATGCAACCAGTTGCTTTTCACATATTAAAATGAACATGTAATTTAATTTTATGCTCTTATTTACCCTTAATCTAAATACAAATAAACCTCCAAGAGGGCCTTAAAATGGTGAGAAAGATGTTACTGATCTATTTTAGTCACTGATAACATTTTCCTCAAGATGTTCATTGTTTCTAATTTAACTTCAGATCCCTAAACACTCAGACATCCAGTTCTCCATTGCATTAATGAGACAGCTAAATAACTTGGAGGATATCTGCCTTAGTTTTGTCGAAGATCTGGTAAAGGCAAGTCTATTTTAAAATAAGGTCGTTCCATATAAATGTTATTTACCTTACCCACCGAATCGCATTTAGAATGTCTGTCCTGATTGTGAAAAGTCCTCTCTGGGACTAGCTGCATGACACCCTGCAGCAGTGAAACTCTCTTTTAGTACAGCACAGACATACAGACAAGAGACAATTTTTTTTTAACAGATGAATCTAGACTACGGAATTTAATCCTTTAGCAGATAAAAATGATCAGAGGACTAAGCACTTTCTGTACTTACATAAAAATCCTTTTCTTTGACTTAGCTTCCCTCTAGTAAATCACCCTTATTAAATCTCTCACACGAAAATAAAGCAGCAAACCAAACAAGATGTTCTGTTTGCTGACTGTAAACGGAGACAGAATGCAAAAAAAGAGAATGTTCTTCCTATACTATTTATACTTTTAGCCTGGTTTTCTATGGAAGCTTCACATACAATCTGATATTGCCTGTGCAGGATCTCTGATAAGTTTTGAACCAGGTAGCTGATTTTTAACCTTTTTTGAGGATTTCTACCACCTTCTTTCAAGCTGGAAACAGTCACTCAGCCACCCAACATGCACACATATGCACACGGGAGGTGGTGAGCTTCCAGATGGCTCTGGACTAGCAGCAATGTGGAGAGAACAGTACAAATGCTGAAGGGCCAGATGCAGTGGGGAATATGGAGGAGAAGGTACACAGCTCTGCATGAGAGTGAACTTCTACAGTTTTATCATTCACAAAACTAACTTCTGAAATATTTAATTACTGTTAGGTGTTTAGCATTTTTTTTTAAACTAAGGCCACAAAGCACTACCTTCATAATAAAGCCAATAACAACCAAAAACAGAATAGGCAGACAACAGGTTTGCCCAGGCTGGGATAAACCATTATCCTGGGTTTGACTGGGATTAGGTCAATTTTCCAGAGAAGCTGGGAGGGGGCACAGCCAGGAGAGCTGACCCCAAACTAGCCAAGGGGATGTTCCATATCAAAGGACATCATGCCCAGTATATATCTGGGGAGCTGGCCAGAGGAGGGAGGATGACACCTTGGGTCCAGGCTGAGTGGCAGGTTTCAGGTGGTGAGCAATTGCATTGTGCACTTTGGATATTCTTCTTACTATTTATTCTCTCCTTGTGTTGTCCTATTAAACTGTCCTCAGCTCAGCTCAGGAGGTTTTACCTTTTCCTTCTGATTTCCCTCCCCAACTCACCACAGGGGAGGAATGAGCAGGCAGCTTACATGGCGCTTTGTTGCCCAATGATCCTAAACCATGCCAGCCATGTAGGGATCTCCATTTGTACTCGACATCCCAGCATGACTATGCAGAATCTGTATGTTTTGAATTTTAAGCTAAAGAAGTTTCATTCAGACACAACACTGAGCCTCAATACCTTTCACAACCATTTTAGAAGCAGAATTGCACTTTGGAGAATGCAGATAAAAAGACATAAAAGCCTAAGATTTCTCAGAACAAAATCCATGTAAGTGTCTAGAAGAGCTCTTGACCCTTTGGCAGTGTCTGAGGAACTGGAAAACTACACAAACCAGACACTTAATAAACCCGAATTACAGCTTCTGCTATAAAAACGCAATGTGTGCATCTGTTCATTCTGGGTCCCCACAGCCTTCCAGAGGCAGAATCAGCTGTTCCCAAGCCCTGAAGAAAATTTTCATTTATCTCTTCTAAGAATCTGACACAAGTCGGTTCGGTTTGCCAGGTTCAGCCAAGCTGCATGAGTCAGGCCACACGAGTCAAGAATGGAGTTCTACTGTAACTCAGCAAGAGAGAGACAGAGAGATGGTTGTTCTAAACCCCCTATAATAGCCAGTCTGAATCTGGCAGGCCAGTTCCTCTCCAGAGCACAAAGCAAGCTTCTCACAGTTTCTAAATGAAGCACAAAGTCCTTAATGCAGTTACTAAATGAGAAGTGGCATCTCAGTGGGCTGCCTCAGTGGATTAATTTTAAATGCATAATTCAATATAGACCCACATAAACCTTTATGAATAGAAATAGAGGTTATATAAGCATGTTCTTACAGCATATACTGCAAATTTAAAGGCCAGTTTGAGTATAAATCAACTCTATCTTTTATTAATATTTTCACCTTCCCATTGGTTCATTTCTCTACCAAATGTGCTAATCAGATTAGTTTCCTCACTCATACATTGAGAGGCCTAAAATAAAACCAGTATTTCATTGCCAGAGACCAACTTTTTTTCCTCAGTCCTGTAAGAAAAGTTTACATCGGGTTTCTGTGGAGGCAGCTGCATCAGTGACAACTCAGCAGAGGCACTGAATGCAAAGCCATCCTTTCCCATTGATCAAAATTAAACATCTACAGGTCCTGCAGGGACCTGCATGTCTCTTTGGACTAGACTAGACTAGACTATAGAGATAGTGGACAAGCTTCTACAGAAAGCTAGTGCTAGGAGGCAAATTTGCAGCCCTTTTATGTCCCAGGAAACATGGCTGAGCAATTTTAACAAGGTATCAGGTGAGAGTGAAGTAGGATAACTCCTAAAACTAAGGCAAAGGCTCTGTGCCTATTCCATGCCTTCTTTGTAATCAATATATACACCCTTCAGGGAAGCCAGAATGGAAGCCAGCTTCCTATTTTCATCTCTTACTGGCTAGACAAAATTAGCCTGCCAGCTTTAGACACACAGGCACTTCATTCCTTCTGCTACAATAAATGGTCACAGCTTCACCAGTCTAGCTATCATTTCTGTGCTGTAAGTATACAGCTGTTAGTTGATAATTTCAAAGACTTCAGAAAGCTAAAACAAATTAAGACTCACCTGAAAACTATTTTTCATGGGGTAGATGAACCATTTCCCATAAATCAACTTCTTCCAAGCCAATAATGCACTTCACTGCACTACTGAAAAAGATAAAAAGGACAAAAGGTTATTTTGATGATCCCAGAAATATTTTTTTTAGCCACTGATTAATATTGTCTTCAGACAAGGTAAATCCCCAGCCCACTGAATGCCAGTTTTGCAAAACAGATTAGCAGCTGCACCAGTTAAAAAATATGTCTAAAGCTTTAGGATAATTTATCATTAAACATAATCAGATTCATTAAAGTCAGAATGTCAGACTTGGGTTATTAGTAGACATGTTTATGATGATGTGTCGCTAGTAGCGGTTGTTCTGTTATTAGGCTGTTTATTAACAGAGTGAGTCCAAGGTGGATACAGTCTATAGTTAGAAAATGTCAAGGGTTTAAAACCAAAAACAATCTCCTAAATATCCCCAAGCTCTGAGGGAGTTCAGATCCAGATCTGGACCCAGCTCCGTCAGCTGCTCCCAAGCCTTGTGCCCCAGACCCTTCATCAGTTCCAGTGCCCATCTCTGGACACATTCCAGAACCTCAGTGTCCCTCTTGCAGTGAGGAGCCCAAAACTGAACGCAGTTTTTGAGGCGCAGCCTCACCAGTGCTGAGTACAGGGGAACAACCACTGCCCTGGTCTTGCTGGTCACACTATTTCTGATACAAGTCAGGATGCCATTGACCTTCTTGGCCACCTGGGCACACTGCTGGCTCATGCTCAGCCAATTGTTGACAAACACCCCCAGGTCATTTTCCCCCAGCCAGCTTTCCAGCCACTGATCCCCAAGCCTGTAGCATTGCCTGGGGTTATTGTGGCCCAAGTGCAGGACCCAACCCTGAGCGTGGCTGAGTCTCACACAACTGGCCTGGGCCCATCACTCCAGTCTGGCCAGGTCCCTCTGCAGAGCCTTCCTGCCCAATTTGGTATTGTCTGCCAACTTACTGAGGGCGCACTTGATCCATTCATCCAGATCATTTAAATTGGATTAAATCCAGATCAACTAGATTTACCTTCATTCACCACCACTCTCTGGGCACAGCCATCAGACAGTTTTCCACCCAACAAAGAGTACATCCATCCAAGCCACAGAGAAGACACTAAGTACCTCAGCCTTATTCTTATCCTTTGTCATTAAGTTTCCCCTCACATTTAATTGATAGTTCATTCATTGATAATGTATTTATAGAAATTTTTTAGCTGTCTTTTACAGCAGTAGCCATATGAAGTTGTAGTTGGACTTTGGCCCCTCTAATCTTCTCCCTGCATAACTTCATGACATCCTTGTAGTTCTCCTGAGTCACCTGCCCCTTTTTCCAAAGGTCACAAACGCTGTTTTTTCCTGAGTTGCAGCCAAAAGTCTCTGTTCAGACAGGCAACTGTTCTTCCCTGACAGCTCATCTTGGAGGCATCCTGCTCCTGCACCTTTAAGATTTCCTTCCTGAAGAGTTTCCAGCCTTCCTGGACACCTTTGTCCTTCAGCACAGCCTCCCAAGGGACTCTCTTGACCCATTCCCTAAACAGGCCAAAGTCTGTCCTCCAGAAGTCCAAATTAGCAGTTCTACTGATCCCCCTCCTTCTCCAAGAATCAGAAACTCTATCATTTCATGATCTTATGCCCAAGATAGCCTCCAACCATTTCATCTCCCACAAGTCTTTCCCTGTTTGCAAACAACAGGTCCAGCGGGGCCTTCCCAACACAGCTGGCGAGGGAGCCAGTGAGAGAAGTTCTCTTCCACACATCCCAAGAACCTCCTGGACTGTTTCCTCTCTGCTGTATTGTACTTCCAGCAGACATCTGGTAAGTTGAAGTCCCCCTGAGCCGAGAATAAGGGGTAGCAATAGTGAAACTTCTCCCAGCTCCTTACAGAATATTTTGTCTCCTCTCCATCCTGGTTGGGTGGTGTGTAACACTCCCACCATGGTATCTGCCTTGCTGGTCTTCACCCCGGTTCTGATAAACACTCAACCCATTTGTCACCATCATTAAGCTCAAGATAACAAAAGCACTCCCTAACATAAAGGGTCACCCAACCACCTCTCCTTCCTTGCCTGTCTCTTCTGAAGAGTTCATGGTAATTCATTGCAGCACCAGTTGTACCAGTCATCCCACCATGTTTGCATGATGGCAACTATGTCACAGCTTTGCTGCTGCACAATGGCTTCCAGCTCCTCCTGTTTGTTGCCCATGCTGCAAGCATTGGTGTAGATGCACTTCAGTTGATCCCAACACCTTTTGGTGGAGGGAAGCCCTACTTAGGTCTCCCACCCTGTAAAAGTTCAGTGGAAGAAAGCTCTGCGGTGACATCAAGGAACTCGAAGATACCAATAAAACAGTATTTTTAGTAAGAAACAGCTATCAATTACAAATCAAGTTCTAAAAAGGCTACCTAGGAAACACAGATATTTATTCAACTATTTTTTCACTGTAGACTATCACAGCGTGAATTTGGGGCGATTTTCCCCAATTTCAGTATAGTTCTGGCATAGGTAGGAGGAGACTTGAGTTATTTACTAAGATTTCTTTTTGAGCAAAGCAAAACCAAAAAGGCCCAATTATAATCTTATTTAGAACAATCTAATTCCATTGGCTTTAGTAGATTTATTCCTGACTGACAGAGCTGCTCCTGAGATCCAAAAGAAAGCCCCAAGTGCCACTTAGCACTGAAATCTTTGTTATTTTACATTTCTTTGGAAAACCGTATAAAGTCTGTTATTGTTCAAATAACTTCCTGAAAGAAAAACAAACTCTTTTCTGCAGTACTGTAGTTACAGACTCATATCATTAACAAAAACACGTGCCAAAGTCTAGCAAAAGTATCAGTTCTGTCTGGAAAATGGTTTGGTTTATATGCTCAGTCAATATAAAAGTGTGTGTGCATGCTTCTAAAATTCCCATTATTAAACAGAGGGAGAAGGCTGACAAGTTGCCTGTTCAAGGCAAAGAAATCAAATGTTCCAGCAGCTCTGGCTCTGGACACTGCCAGCATTGCTGGCTCAACTTCTTTCACATGGTAAAAGTTGAGAGAAATGCATTTGGAAGACTGGGTTATTATGCAATGGCCTTGGTTACATCAGCATGGCGAGGGAAACACTAGGGGAGAGTAAATAAATGTCAAGGCTCTGCGCCTGTGAGACGGCAGCCGCCTGCAGAGTGCCTGCAGGAAGCCCAGCCACTGATCCCAGCCAGGGAGAGCACGAGTGGCACCCAGTCAGCACGGGCATTTCCACCCTCCTGCAGCAGCACAGCTCAAGGCTGGCTCAGACCATGAGACTCTGGTACCCACAGCAGCCCTGGCACAGGGCTGGGCTGGACTTGTCAACCCCGTGCTTCACCACCTGGCACACATGCCAGGTCTCAGCACTGCTAGTCAGGGCAAAGAAGGTGAAGCAGGGAGGGGAACAGGCTCTGGAGTCTCCACAAAGGGGTCCAGGCTTCCCATTCCCCCATTCCAGCTCCTTCTGCCATGACATTAGTTTTCCAGGGATAAAAGTTGTGGCAGGCTTTAAAAACAAACATCATGGCAGTACTTCTGTATCATCTCACTTTTCAGTCACTGCCTTCAAAAGAGAAATCTACATGAAAAAGGATGACACAAGAAATAAAGCAGTATTAACAAATTACATTCCCACCTAACCTCAGTCAATTCCAGTGACTTTGGTGAAGTTGCAAATGTCACTGCCTGTGAACGGGATGTATTGGGTCAGATCAGTGGCAGGCAGCCACAGGGCCACCTGTGCTGTAGGAAACCCACTGAGCTAAATTAATTAAACATGCTATGAAAGACACCAGAGACCAAGGCAGCAGCTCACTCCCAGCATCCCTAAACTGCAGTTGCACAAACATTTCTCTTGCTGTATTGCAGCAGGGAGCTTCTGCCTAAAAGTAAAGCAAAATGGACTAGGGAGCCTGTTGGCACAAAGGCGAGCACACTGCCTGGAGCACCTACTCTTCATTTGGATGTAAAAGACTCTCAGAAGTTACTCATCAAACTTGGCTTTAGGGAAGATGCATTTTCTTCTGACTGACATCATCGGATCTTTCAGATAACAACATCTGAGGGTGCATTACCTAGGAATAAGTGAAGGCATTCACATCCAGCAAGTCTAAGCCAAACGTGTCTCCTGGAGGTGTTTGACCAGTCACAGAGTCACACTGACCTGGTGTTACCAGACCTGGAGCAAGCGGTAATACAAAACTTTCCCCCCATCCAAGGGTGGCTGGACTCAAGATTACAACATTGCACTTCATCACAACAGCCCATGCCATTTAAACCCCAAGGTTATATTGCTTGAAATTACATGACATGGCTGACTATAAAAAAAAAATCTCACTTTTCCAAAAGATTTTGTTCTGTTTTGCTTAAACATCTCTTAAAAGGGGCCAAATCCAATTTCTACTGTGGCCAGACAAGAACAAGACCAGACCTGCAGTCTGCCTTTCAAAAGGCCACAGGTGCTCAGTCCAAGCCCCGGCACACTCTGATCCATGCTACAGTACTTTGCAGGATTTGGGCTTTAGCAGCAAGTCACGCTCCAAAACTGTTCAATAAGTCGCAACTAAAAAGTTGTGTTGATTCTTCTGGCATTTTTCATGCAATGTATATTTTCCCAATTATTATTCTACCATGACATGTAGCACTTCTCACAGCCAAAGCTCTTACTTGATAAACAAAGTAAGGGGACTGTTATTTTTATAAGGGATCACAACATTAAGAATGCTTATGTAACAAATTGTCTTGTTAAAATGGAAATAAACAAAACACCATAAAATGAGGCTCTGTTCTGATTTCCTTTCATGCAAGTACCAATCAAGTCATTCATCTCTGGGTAGAATTCCCTTTAACAATGACATGCTCTAACAGAACAGATATATATTCTTCCTGTTTGAAATATGTATGAGTCAGGATCCAAACAGAGTAAATGCCTCTTGTGTTTAAAACACAGCTCTAGTTTACTGTAGATATATCCTAATTTGTACATCTTGCTGTGACAGAAAAGTCACTTTAATTTACTCCTTTATGAACGAATCAGACTTTCACAGCTCACAAGATCCAGTGAAGTTATTCCATTCCACAGCCAGTAAAATGCTGCACCTTTGAGGGACACATCACCTCTCTTATTGCTTGTCACTTTACTCCATTTGCCCACGTCACCACTGACGTTGGTACTTAGCACAGCAGGAGCTATGGGTTGGCACTCCCCAGGAGGCAGCCAGCAGCATGTCCTCCTGCTTTGTTAGCTCTCAACGGTGCCAATGACATCATTAGGGAAGGCTGCTGCACGTAATTTAAACTCTATGGAAACACAACACAGCCCCAGGACTTCGACCCTTTCTCATACATTGCTGCAGTTGCTACAATGAACTTATTGTGTAACTTGGAAAAAGTTACCTCAATGCCACAGAAACCTATTTCTAACCAGTGTGGAAAGCTGCTAATTTTGAAGACATCAACCTCACCCTTCTGTGTTGGAAAAATACCTGTAAATCAAAACTAATTTGGAGCCAGACTGATATAATAGGGGAAATGTAATGAAGTATGTTAGCTTAATAAAGTAATTTAGGGTGAACTTTGAACAAGACTGTGTTGCCAGAACCAACAGGTTTGTGATCATGAATTTGTCAGATTTTCCTCAGATTTCTGTGAAAAATGGCTGACTGCAAACCAGGTTGAGCAAAAAGGGGGTTTAATCCCAGAAATGGAAAGTACAAATGTTTAGAAAGGGCACCTATGGGGTTTTTTTTAACACAACCAATCTGAGGCAGATAGAAGAAAGGCTGGAATAAGAGTTTCAGGTACCAACCAGTCTTTTCCATTTAGTTTATTTATGTCAACCAGTCTCTTTTTGCTACCTTTTCCTTTCTACATCACACAAAATTTTATCAATACTCCACATCTCAACCACTTTCATACCTGTTTCTTGTTTAGTGTTTAGCTTGGTTTATAATAATCCTGTTTAGATAACTTGCCTCTACAGTCTTCTTCTTTTAACTACCTCTAAAATACAAACAGCTACTAAAATAGCTTATTTTTAAATCTCTTCTAGCACATTAAGGATAATAACAACATCTTACATTTTACATAGTCAATAATCTGCCCCTCAAGTCAGGGGAAGCTGCTAAACTTTGGCTTAGCTCACCTCTGAGAAGCTGCATTTTTTAGCATGCAGATCAGACAGCAGTTCCATTTAAAGTGCTGCACTGCTGTGGACTTGACCGGGAGGTCACAAACATGCTTTGTAGTCAAGGTGCTTACCTGCTTAATGTGGATCAGAATAAGGAATCAGGACTGGTTAAGAAAGTGTTACCTCTCCTGGACCAAATTAAAAGGAAATGTATGTACTGTATCAAATGAAAGAGAGGAAAAACAAAAGCTGTGGATGGCAGTGGGCATCTCCGAGGTATTTCCAGTCATTTACCAGACTATACAAAGTTCTGCTTCCTCACCTGCAGACAGAAGAGAGCCAGGAAGAGCTTCACTGCTTAAAGGCCCCTTCCAATACCTTTCCTTGGGCTTATACCTATCCCACTAATTTCAGTAATTTGAATTGTAGCTTCCCACTCTAAGCCTTTTGTTTCTCAACTTGAACTGTCATCCTCCCTAAGTCATTCACCTTCATCCAGCCAGCTGGAAATACCCGAGCAACATTTTTGTTCTGGGCAAAAAGTGTGTTCCAAGTTCAGAATGTAGAGTCTTATTTTCACCTACCCACTTCCACAAAATACATTAAAAATCATCTTTCAATGAAAAACAAAGGTTTCAGTCAACTTGTGCACCAAGGACTAACTCAGACCATATCAGCAAGAGTCTGTAACAAATATTGATGCTTTGGATGCAACATCTCCTGGTGACATCGAAGAGACAGATTGCAACAACTACAGCAAACAAGAAATTAAGGTCAGATTCCTGAACAGATGCTGAGATTCCCCAAATATGAGACATTCCACATGGTCATTACTAATGTTTTGGTGACAGTTGATGTGATGTTTGTCAAATCTTATAACCAGGATAAATCACTAACAAAAACCTTAGTAGGCTAACACACAGTAGGGCACGAGACAGAGGTCTGCTTTATTTACTAGGCTGCTAACCACACCTCTCATTAACAGTATCCTTCAGAGGTATCACCTTCCATCAGCACTTTCAAAGGACAAAGTATCTTGACAGGCTAATATCTTTCCTGTATTGATCTCAAAAGCACTTAACAGAGCAGGTGGCATGAAATCAAGAACTGCAGCTTTTGTAAGTTGAGAACTCCTACTGTAACACTTCAAAAGAAATTGCACTTAATATTTTAGTGTACAGCATTTAAAAAGACATAATATAATGTAGTTAGGAGGCCCTCTCCATCTAAACTTTCTAAGCTGAAAAGGGCTAGTGTTTGTGTTTTCAATATGGTTAGTCTTTACTTCACTATTCTAAGAATTTCCTTCTAAGTATGGCAATTGAAATGCATCCTGGCTCCTCAGTTACATCTCAATTTTAGAATTTATTCTTTGGGTCTATTTAAGGAGATGTATACACAAGATTCTCATAACAAAAATGTTGTCAGAGTTGTGCCAGAGCAGAAGTGTGTAGCTTTGGAAATTTTGGAGTCTTTTTCCTTCATTTAAACTGACTCATTCCCTCTTGTTTAGCCCAAGTCTCTACAGCTCATTGTTACAGCAAAAGGAATCTCTGTCATCTACAGCTAGCTGTATGCCAAGTTGCTGTTGTCTCTCTGATCTCTTCTGTGAAATCATCAGATTCTACAACTGGCTGGGATGAAGATGAACCTGTAGCCAAGAGGCAGCTGTTCTAAGCAGGAGAGTTAAAATGCCAAACTGCAATGCTCTTTTTGGACACGTTCACATACGTTCCTGCATGGTCCCACTGCATTCACCATGTAACTTCACCTTCCCCAGCGTCGCCACCAGTTCAAAGGGGCTTCTTGTAACAACAGGTGAAGTGGGTTTTTAACACTTTATAGCTCCAAACCTCTCATCAAATCACAAATAAAAACGCATCACTCTTTCCAAGCTCTCTTCATTAATGGAATAATGCATAATTCTCTGCATTAATGAAAGCCTCTGTAATAGTGCATATACTGAATAAACTCATACAGTAATCTGCTGCCTGCGCTCCTGGAGGATGACACCAGCACCCTCTGCTGTCACACAGCAGCAGCAAAGCCAGCTGAAACAGTCTGCACCGTACCCAGGGAATTTTGGAGACAGCTTTCCGCTGTTCCACAGTGACATTCTGCAATGAACTTCGCACTTCAAAGCAGTTTATTTTCAAAGACAGTTACTGTGTCTAGAAATAATCACCCAAAATTAGCTTCTTATATCAGTTATTTGCACTGACTGGACACCTGAAAACTACACTAGGACAACAGGAATTCAAAGCCATGCTAACAGAGCTACCAGCTTCTATAAATGCATCAATAAATTAATATTTCTATGTATATCTTAAAACCTCAACTTCTAAACTCTTGGGATTATATGAGACTCAGTTTAATTTTTTTCTCTGTATGTTTTTTGTTCTCTTGGATGCAGAGAGAAACTTAAAAACATTCATTTCAGAAATCCAGAAGGTCTGTAAATTTCAAATGTAACATCCTACGATTCTTATGTGCTTTTCTTCTTTTTCAAAGCAACCCAAAAATGTCTTGCAGCAGCAATTGGCTAGTAATACCAAAACACATTCAAATGAGAATTCACCAGGCTTCCTGTGACCACAGGAGCGCTAACCTTCAAGCCAACCCTGTACTGAAAGAGCAGTAACTGAAGAAAACAAAGAGGAGGTCCATCAGTTCCCTGGTGATGTTTTAAACTTTCAAAAAGACAGTTTTAGAAAAAAAAACATTAGTCTGATCAGTTGAGTTCATCAGTCCTAGATCACACAAAATCATCTCAAAACAAAATCTATGCAGTATATCCATATACAGTCCACATTGACCAAAGATCTGGTTTTGTTTTTTCCTTAGTGAACAAGGGCCATCTATCACTCTTTCCAGGAATTATATCATCATCACTGGCAACACCATTTCATCACAAACCAAATATGAGAATGGAATTATAAAAGAGATTCCTTCAATAAAAGGATTACAAAACCATATATACATACCAAAGAGAAAAGACAGAAACAATATTAAGATCAAAACCAAACATGGAAAATAGCAATTCTAGTATCATCTGCAGTACTTTGGGTGAAGGATCACGGTCCACACTAATAAAAAGAGAAGAGAGTTTGTATAGAAATGCACATATTTTATAGGGGGTCAATAAGCTTGGGGTGGGATGGCAGCTGTGCAAAACTTCAGGAATCGAAGCTCAGTATTTATATTACACTTAAAAGTTTCAGAGAAATAAAAATGTTTCAGTTCTTTGAAGAGAAGATATGCTTCCTAAAATAGAGAAAAACAAGTAGTGAAATAGGCATGGATTATCAAGCTGATGTGAAACACTCTTCCTGGCATCACTACAAAACAAACAGTATCTATAGCTTCAGTGAGCCTACTTGGGTGAGGAAGCTTTCACCT
Source organism: Urocolius indicus (assembly GCA_013401255.1). Classification (NCBI taxonomy): domain Eukaryota; kingdom Metazoa; phylum Chordata; class Aves; order Coliiformes; family Coliidae; genus Urocolius; species Urocolius indicus. Next base: position 37,879 of record WBNH01006070.1, read on the forward strand.
ACATAAAAAAAAAAATTAAATCAGAGTCCAGCTCCTAGTTAATACTGTTTTCAAATTGAAGAGCTACATATTAAATTCAGGCCAAGACTGGAAGATTTAAGTCTTGCTTGATCTGATCTGAAACCAAATCTTTTGGTTTGCTGTTAAACCTGTCAATAGATAATATTCTCCTTAAAAATGCTTCCCAACTTTCCAGCTAAAAGCTGTCCCTCAGACAAGTCACCCTTCATATTTTTCTCTGATTGTAAACAAAACCTACATAAATGTGCAATGCTGCAAAAACTGAAAAGGACCAGTAAGTGCCACCACTGCCTAAACCACTAATATCATCATATAATGCTTCTCTTTCAAATGTCTGCTTCCTTCAAAGTCAATAGCAAAACTTCTGTCAACTTGAGTGACTGCAAGGTCAGGCCCTGAGGGAATGATCCTTCTCCAGCTGCACATTTTTAGACTGATGTTGAGTTACTGGTTAAAGACTGATGATGCAAAGAGGAAAGCAGATTCCCCTTTTACAACTAATATTAAATACAACTGACTACATACACATCCACATGGTCATAGAGAGTTGAGTGGCATTTGCTGAAAATAAGATGAGATCTTCTAGGTAGTAAATACTTCCCATTCCCAACAGACTCTATAAGAGAGACAACTGGTTGAGGAATCTAACAAAAAACCCTTCAACGCTATTTGCTCTAATTACAGTACTTCTCTTTTTGGGTAGAATGCCCAAATTATCCCAGATTTCCAAAGGTATAACCAAAGGGACAGTATATGCTAGAGTGTGGCTAGTTTCCAGCGCATGGTAAAAGACAGATGTGTGGCTCTGGGCCATTCCAGTGGGCATCAAGGAGCAAAGCACAAGACTCACAGCACTGTGACTTCAGACCACCCAGAAGAATTACTCCAACTCACAATTACTCCAACTTACAACTGACACAAAACAGATGCATTAACAATCAGAAGCAAAAGTCAGGCAGCATTAGAGAAAGAAGTGTGATGACATCAATGTCCATGAGTCATGAAGTGTCAGTGCCCAGCATTCTACCTATTTTATAGCATCTATTAACCAAAGCCACATTGCACAAAATACTGAATGGTCTGTAGAAACTTTAAAGACATATTTTGCAAGGGGAATGTTTCAAAAGCCTGAAGCATGTCTTCTTAGAACACTTCTGTCAGATGTGTAAGGATGAAACAAATGGATCAAGTTTTCCTAGTATTTGGTAGTAGGAAATGCTAAGCTTCCTTCAAATTAAGCCTGCAATGGCATTTCTTCATTGTGTATTTACACACAACAGTCTGATCAAAAGTTTTAAGGCTCTTATTTCTCAAAAAATCCAGTCACAGTAAAGAAGGGATTAAATGGGGTTAACGCAGCTATTGGCAATGCAAAGAAGGATGCTCATGTCATCTGCTATTGTACAATCTGGGGCATTTCACTCCATGCTTTGGCTTTCTTCTTGGCCAAGGATAGCCACGGTGGTTCAGCAGGGCTGCATGGTGTCATTGGCAGGTTAGAGGAGTGTCTTGCTTCCTTTTCAACAGCAGGAATCACAGATGCTTCCTGAGCAATAGGTCCAACTTTACCTGCCAACAACAAGATATCCATCACTTATCAGAAGGACAGAGAATTATAAACTCAGTTTCTGCCAGTAATATTCCTGTCTCTCTGAAGAAATTGTTTCACAGTCCAGAATGTTTGTGACTCAAAATGTTTAAGTCAGAGGAATTGTTAAACTCTGTATTGTTAGCACTCTCTTGTCCAGCTACAACAACGCTGAAGACTAGCTGCTGTAACGGAAAAATTGATACTGAGCTGTCAGTGAATAATCTGCCCATAAAATAATCTTCTCAGTCCCAACAGCAAGTGTCTAAGCCCTGACAAATGGAAAAGTTCTTCAAAATACTTGATCAGTGCATGGCATGTGGTAGGCACAATGAGGCTGCTGCGCTCCAGCACAAGAACTGAGGCCATGAGGGGACTTCAGCAACGTTAAGTACAAGAAGTTTGAACTTGCTTGTACTGAAATCAATGGAAAATGTCCATCAGCACCATTGGTCACACTCCTGAGCAAAGCCAAAGAAGTTCTCTGTCTTTGCTCAGGAGATCTCACGGGCAGTTCTTGCAGGAGGCAAGTCATGCTTAGGAATGCTAGAGGAAGTATCCTTTAAAGAAAAAGGCTGCAGATCCACATACACAGCAAGTTTTCAGAAGCATCTATGGTAATGCAAGAACTGAAATGTTCCTGAATTTTTTATTTTGGAACAGAATTTACACATTTGGGGACACTCTCTTCTTTGTAATAAGAAAAAGTGAGTCTAAAGCCCTTTGCATGCTCTCAACAGCACAAGCTAAACAAACCCCCAGAATGGTGTCTCACACCTATTTGAAGAAAGACAGGATTTGGGACAAGCCGCAACAATGCTTAGGGTGAAGTGGGAGAAAGAAGAAGGCAGGCTAAGTAATCTTCCCTTGGTTATGACGTGGGCTGCCACATAGCAGTAACAGTCATGTTCAGTAAAATAAGGATCTGAATTCCTGAAATTCTCTTCCAAACTTGCTGACCTTTAGCTGTCCAGGCTTCTGCTGCTTCCTCCATCAAGAAAACTGCTAACAGTTAGCATAAGCCAAAAAGCCTGATCTAACTTACTAACTCTTCTGGATATTAATCTACATCCTTTCCATGACCAGCACCTGAACTAGACAAATTGCTGGCTGTGCTAATAGGAACCACGTTAGAGGAGAGTTTACATTTGGGATTCCCAGTTTCCTACTCATGTTGGCAAAGCTGAACATTTCCTAAACAATAGGCCATGCTTTCCTGATGAGCAGAGAAGTAGTGTTTTCCTTAAACATCAACACTGGTCAGAGCTCTTTGTGATATTCAATGAGTCAAAGACTAGAATATGCCTGTAAATGCTGTCCCTGGAGGAGAGGAAAAAAAGGTCGGATGTGAGGAAACTAGGCCAACTCTTGAGAACGGGTGATGCAGAAAAACATGTAATTCTGCTGCAAGGACCACTACTAGTGTAAGTTCTCGTAAATGAGTAGCAGGGTACTCTGTAGAGTTCTGAATCTTGACTGAATGCTGCTGGCCTTCCAAGATTTAGGTGATGCAACACTCGTCTCTCAAATGAAGACCTTCTAATCTGAGCAGAAGTCTTGGCCTATGTTTCAACCCTCACTTTGCATGTCCAAACACAAGACAAAGCTGTTACGGAATCCTTTTTAAAAACTGCTGTACTTTAATCTCACACACACAGTTAGGCTGGCAACTGGCATCAGAGCTTCTGTTGTTGATGCACATCCTTAGCTGGTCAGTTATCTGTAGTAAGGGAGAAAGCTTATTTTGTAGGACCTGTAGATATAAAAGCAGATAGCAGCTCTATAAACAACTACTATGGGGAGCAGGCACAGAGGTACCCCCTAGTATCTCTAATATAACAGTTCTGGATGCTGGTGAATTACAAGGAGTATGTAGCCAGATGCAAGCACTCTCTGAAGACAGCAACTCTTAGTGACAGTGTCAGCAACAGGAACTTGGAATGGAAAAGCCGTTGCTCTGACACAGTGGGCCATTTCTTATCTCCTTAGGCAGTATCTGAAATCAATAGCTTTCAGCTAGCACAATATGCTTCTACAGCTGAAGAACTGGCTTATCTATATCTAGCTGGAGCGTGTGTCTCTGAGGTTTGGCACCACACTGAGTAAGCAGGGAAGGATAAACTGCAGCCCAGCAGTAGCTTTGGAAGACGTATGTGAGTCATGATGTCTGAGTCACACTCTTCCCCTGCATCTTTCTTATAAAGAACCACAGCTAACAGAGCAGGAGAGGGGCCATCAAGCCTGTGCATTCACCTGAGGGTGGAACTGTCTCTACCTAAACAATTCTTGATACATGTTTACCTATTAAGCACTGCCTGCAAATGAAACTGCACACACTCTGTAAGCAACACTCTATGCTATTCTGCACATCACCACTCTTATTGTTAGAAAATATTTCCATATCTCTACATTAAACCTTCCCTACTGCATTTTCAGCTCATATAGGGCATAAAAACTAGCCCTGTCCTCTGCAGCAAATTATCTCCTCTAGACTAAACAACTCCACTCCCATTTGTATTTCCTATCTGGCTGGAGGTCTAGAAGACCTGACCTTTTTTGCTACTTTCTTCTGGACTCTCTCCAACTTCAACTGCTGCTCTTTACTACTGACCTTTGCCAGTAATAAATCACCATGCTGTTTATATGCCATTCCATGAATTGGCAGGGAGACAGAAGTTCCTCAGTTGTTTTCTGTACTGAGTGAGCAAGCCAATATGTTGATTTATACACAAACTATAATTTCAACAGGTCTTATACAATGTGTGGTGATTATCTAAAAGGTAGATACTTCCCCCCATTGCCTGTCACCCACTCCTCTTACTGGTGTATACTGTAGCCACAAAGTAAAGACGTAAAGAAAGAGAATACCTGCTGCAGCAGATGCACTGGTCTTCATTTGTGTTTTCTTGTCCTGAGAGCTCAAGCTGGAAGGCATAGTTTTCTTCAATATGTTCACACTAGCACAGATCCCTTGCTACAAAAGGAGGAGAGAAGAAAATAGTGCAACTAAGAAGCCCACTAGGCACTGGCATTCATAAAGCTTGTCCTGGCAACATCTCCAAACCTGACTGTGGAAATGCAGCAAAAGCCAGATAAGGATGGTTGGGGACATCCTGTGGGCAAGTTATCTTCTCTCTTATGGATGGAGAATCAAAGAGCTTGCTCAAGCTGCACAAGAAACTTGTGCAAGGGTCAGTGGAAAAGCCAAACTTTCAGTTCAGTCTCTAGAGCACAGTGGTGAATGTGGTCCATAGGTCACTAACAGTGGGGAAGCCAGTGCTGCTCTTGGGCTACATAAATACATTCTGGCAACAGGCACAGTCTGAAAAGGTTCAGCTTTGAGCAGTGCAAAGGAACATACAGGACGATCCATCTCTGAATCTAATCACCGTGACAGTATAGTCACACACCTGTTTGCTCACTTGCAATGGTTGTCTGTCTCATACATTTTAGAGGCCAGTCCTGCAAATCTCTGAGTAATGCTCACAATATGCCTCCCATGAAGATCATATTGAGCAATATGCAAAAATACCCAAGCACAATTTGGTGCAGGATTCACATCCATGTAACATTACCTGGTACTCTACCTCCTCTTGATCCACTTTGGTCAAAGCTTTGTCTTCAGCTTTGTGTTCTTTGGCAAGAGGGTGATCCTGGAAACCCTTTTGTTTTAGTTTTGCCATGGAGACCCAAGCTGGTTCAAAGGAAGAAGTTTCCAAATGTGAAAAGGTGACTTTTTCTACAAAAGAAGCAGTTTTGAAGTAAAGAATGGATTTAGGTCAAGACAGTCTAAAGTTACTGTTTTGTGCTTTAAATCCTTCAGCATCTCTAATACCCTTTGAATACCACAGAGATAAAATTACCTTCCCTGATTATTTTGTCCTTGGCAAGAACTGTTTTTCTGTTTATTCTGCAGTTTTTGACCTGACTCCACTTCCGTTTAAGTCAATGGCGGAACTCCCACTGGGATCATTGTGAACCGGATTTCGCCTTTGAAACAACATCCTTCCATTGCAGATTAAATGAGTATGATAGCTGTTATTTTTTTTCACGTAGGCATTAAAACATAACCTGCTTTTTCATCTTTTAAATGTTTTAAATGAAGTGATTGTAGAAAAAAAAAATAATCACATCTAATGCAACCCCTAGTTAAGGTCTGAGCTGCTGCAGTCTGGAAAACATTAAAACAACAAGATTTAAAAAGCTGTACTAAAATCCTAACTACATGCCTGAGAAGGTCATACCAGAAATGTTCCAGAGACCCTTAACACTCTGTCTTTATTCTTGCTGGAACACACCCTTCATTAAGATAAGCCAAGAATTCTCTCAACTGGCCAAATAATTAAGCCAATTAAATGAAAGTGCTGAGGAACTCAAGGCTGAATTTGGCCCTCATCAAGAGTTTTTTTATCTTTTGCTCACCACTGACAAGGTTCATATATGACCACTGGTTTCTATAACGCTTTGATAAAAATACAGCATGAATACCTGAAGATTTATGACCATTTTGCTTCTTTGCCACCTCTTCTGCTCTTGTCTTGAGAAGATTTTTGTCTTCAGGGAGACCTGTTTTTTTAACAAATGATTTTGAGCTGACAGGAAGGTCTGGAGATGACTTCCCATTGCCCACCAATTTCTGATCCTCCCTGACAGAAGCAGAAGAAGCAGGAGGAACAGCTGGAGGGATCAATGTTGGAGACTCAGCACGATTATCATGCTGGTATTTTAGCAAAGAAGATGTTCTCCTTAGTCTGACCCCAAATGGGTTTTCAACATTTTGTGCTTCATGGTCAGCCCACTCCATAGAATGCAAATGCAAATCGCTGTCCTTACAATCTTGATCAAATCTATCTGAGATGGATTTTGCTAGTTCCTGTGTGGCTGCATCAAAACATGTGTGTTCTTTTGTCATTCCTTCAAACAACTCTGGTCTTATAGGGGATGTTGGGGAATTTCTGGTATAGGAATCTTCCTTTGAACTTGAACCCCCTGAGAGTGATCTTTGCCATGCTGGGGCAATGGTAAATCTGACCGGTTTGGCAGAAGTCGTCTTCAGTGGACTTTTTACATTTGCATCTGAAGATTGACTATCTTCCACTGGTTTCCCGTGAGAAGTTGTACTGCTTTTCTGGTAGTCCTTACTGTCATCACTAGAAGAGATATTACTCTTCAAGCCAGACAAACTTGAAGAGACAAGACATCCAATGGAAAGTTTCTCAGAAGCATGTGATGTCTTGGCTTGTTGACTGCTGTGGTTTCCCTTTGAAACAGAAACAGTTTCTGCTTTAAAACTTACTTCCGAATTAATGGGAGGTGGCATGCAACCTGCTTCTGAGGCAGATGCAGCAATATCTAGGATTTTTTCTGAAGTGCCTTTAGAAGACTGAAATTCCACTATTTCACAAGCTTCTTGGTCATTTCTTGTTACGGAACTGTTTTCAGGTTTCAAAACAGCAACTGTCTTGATGTCAGAAGACTCTGAATTGGTTGCCACAACCTGTGAAGTACTTGGTGCAGTATCTGAGACAGTGTGGCTGGAATGATTCTCAACAGGACCCAAGCAGGCTTCTACTTTGCCAATAAACAGTAGATCCTCCTTTTCCTGCTCTTTCACGTCTGAGTCTGCAGAATTTACTGAGGACCTTTGTGCAACATCTGCCAATACATCTATGCCTGCTGATTCCACACTATGGCTAAACAAGTTAGCTGCTACTAAGCCTGGAAATACATCTTCAATTTGTTGCCATTTTGGAAGCACAGTTACTTCAGTATTGGTATCTTGCTGATGTAATTTCAATTCATCAGCAGACTCATCTGAACAGTATGACACTTTTGCACTGTGGTGTTCATTCAGCTTCAGTGGAGAAGGCTCTGGTCTCAGAAGGAGTGCAGCTGCTTTACAGTGATGGTCCATGTCTGGAAGGTCTGCATCCTTTTTCAACAAAGCACAAGAATCTTCTGCCCCAAGTGTGGAATTACAAGAGTCACAAGCAACATCAATGGGACTTTTTACATCTGGTATCTCCTTAGAATCTCCTGCCTTTGAACAATATCCCATCTGGGCTGATAATCCTGTATTAAACAGAGGAGAAGAATGTGCACATAAAGGTTACAATTCAAGCACCACCTCTGCCAGTAAATCATTCCAGATAATGTTGTCATTTAGCACGAGTTCCCCACATCTGGGCACCACTGTCTGATAAATCAGTCTGTTAAAAGTGTATTTAGGAATGCGCTGTCCAAGCAAAGAGACTAATAAAGTTTTAAGTTTGAACATACTTAATCCCAGGAATGACTGAAAGCTGTCTGCTTAAGGTTTACCAAATCAGTTGCTGCTTACTTCTTTCAAGTGCATACCCCTAGTTGTAAGACTACTAGCCGGATTTCTCTAGATATTTCTTCCTGTGTATGCCTAGAAAGGCTGTCTAGAGCAATCTAGAGGGCCTTCTGTATTTAAGTAGAACATTTCAGCATCAGGTAGCTCTGCCTCCTGCAGCTCCAGCAGGCCTGCTGTGTGGATAGCTTAGATGTGTCTGCACACACAGTAACTCAGATATGTGACAGGATCAGGTCCTGAGTCTGCCCTGACAATAAAGTGCCAATGCTCCCTCTACACTGTAGCCTTGCCATGAGCCATTGCATTTGTAACACAGTTAGACAAGTCTTTGGTGCTGTTGCGGATACATTTCATAATTCTTTACAATTTACAATAACAATTGTGTTACCACTGGCAATTAGCTATTATTCAAATGATAAGGGGAGAGGTATCTAGTAAACACAAGCCAGTTAAAATAATCTAATACATATGTAACAGATATAACACGGAGGTTAAGGTTTTTCTGAGTTCCAATGAAGTTGGGTCTCCAGCCAATGAGATCCAGACAACTGTGTAGAATCACAGAATCATAGAATGGCAGGGTTCGAAGGGGTCTTTAGAGATCATCTAGTCCAACTCCCCTGCAGAAGCAGGTTTACCTAGATCAAGTGGCATAGGAACATGTCCAGGCGGGTCTTGAAGGCCTCCAAGGAAGGAGCCTCCACAATCCCTCTGGGCAGCCTGTGCCAGGGCTCCCTCACCCTCACAGTGAAATAGTTCTCTCTTATATTTAAGTGGAACTTTTTGTGTTTTCCAGCTTCATCCCATTACCCCTTGTCCTGTTGCTAGATACCATAGAAAAAAAGGATGCCCCAACCTCCTGACACCCACCATTTAGATATTTGTAAATGTTAATAAGATCTCCCCTCAGTCTCCTCTTCTCCAGACTAGTCCCAGGTCCCACAGGCTTTCCTTGTATGAAAGATATTCCAGTCCCCTGATCATCTTGATGGCCCTGTGTTGGACTCTCTCTAGCAGTTTTCTGTCCGTCTTGAGCTGAGGAGCCCAGAACTGGACACAGTACTCCAGATGAGAAGAACCTCCCTCAACCACAGTCTTCTTGATGCATCCCAGGATGCCATTGGCCTTTTCGGCCACGAGGGCACGTTGCTGGCTCATGTTTAGCTTATTATCAGTCAATTGTGTAGCACAAATACTTCTGATGACAGTACTTTCACCTCATGTCATTTTTAATGCTGCCTTTTTGAGCACCATTTCAGCACTACTGTGTGAAAGTGGAGTACATGACTTTTCCATCATAACACGTTAGCAGCCAGGATTGGTTATATGATATAAAACCAAAAGGTGCCTAGTCTGAAAGGACTTAACATTTCAGATAGGTCTCACCAGCCTTATGTAGAAGCATTCAGTCATTCTCAAAGTGGTAATAAATATGTCTCCATTACCTTCCCAATCACTTTTATTTTGGTCACTCTCAAGTAATTCTGTTGAATTTCCTTTGTTTTCTGGAGTTGCAGGAAGACATGCTTCATTTTCCAGCTGTTCCACCTAATGAGGTGTAGTAAGATCTTTTAATTAAAGAATAATGAACAAAAGTTGTATTTTATACACATGCATATTTACAAATACTCAAACACAGACACAACTCCCCCAACCTGTACTTTACCAACACTGTGAGTAATGTACTATTCCAGTTAAGAACCTGGAAATCATTCATGTTTAAAACATCAAAGGCAGCCCACTGATATCTCTTCAATCTGAAACACTCTGGGATTGACATGTCCTGAGTGAAGAAGTATGTTTTCAAGACGTCACTCAAACTACCTGGTGGCATAGAAAAGCCCAAGCTTTTATCATCACTTCTAGTATCTCTGATTCAGACTCCACAATTAGCTTTTCTCCTTCAGCACTGTAGTTGTACATGCTCTAGCACAAAGAATATTCAGCAAAGATGCTGTAGGGACCCAGATTCCTAGAAAACACCATTCAGTATTGCACTTATCCTGAATTTCTTTGCCTCTTCCATGCTTTCTCAGAGCAGGGCAATTCTGCATGATTCTCTGATGGAGTGGGAACATGCAGTGGAGAATCATTACTCCATTTCTGTGACACTCCAGCTCAACAGTCTTTCCAGTTTGGTGAACTTAATCCTCCCACAGTGTTTCCTAGAAGCCAGGATGAGAAGTTTCTTATCCTAATTTCCCACATGCAGAGCCATATTCCTTCCCAAAGTCCTTCAGTTTTATCTTTAGCACACAAAGAATTAAGTTAAAGCTAATATGAACTCATAGGTAGAAACAGACTCAGGCTTCTTTAAAACTGAAAAGTAGCTTTTCAAACAACAGGGATGTTTTCAACACACAATTTTTTTTTTTTTTTTGCTAAATAATAAGAAACCAAAGTTGCACTTTTCTTCAACTTCCTTGACATTGAATTTTTCTAAGTCTTTTTTGGTTTGGTGGAAAACACATGGCTTCACTTCTTCCAATGTAAGAATAAACAAACAAAGAAAAGTAAAGGAATGTAGATAGGAAAGAAAACATTTTAAAACTACTTTAAATAATAATTAAAAATTCACAACCATTTCCTTTCGCACAGGGATTATTTTCTAGAAAACAGTTACCAGGGGGAGTTGCTGACTCTTGTTGGTAAAGCCTTTCTGCTTCCGGGGGTTTATGGCAATCCTGTGCCTGGCTGCTGAGGTGTCCAGGCACCCAAGGGGACTGGCAGGGATGGTGAAGTCAATGGGATGGAAGCTGCTGCCTCGTGAGTTGGGGGGCCCCAGAGCAGCAGAGGATGAAGGGCTGACAGGCCTGGAGGAAGCTCCAGAAGGTATCTGTAAAACACAAACATGTCACTATGCATTTTGCGTAGCTTCCTCACGTCTCTGAAACACCTCCTTTGCTAGCTCACCCCATTTCAGAGGCCTGAAGTGGCTGTATTTTTTTATATAAATCCTCACTTTAAAATGCACATCACCTCTGTATAGAGATTACCCAATTCTGAGTGTTCAGCTGTATGTTACACAAAAGTGAGAAATGTCTGTCTTGTCCTCTCCCACAGTAAGAGCTTGTCCCCTTCCCAGTTCTTTCCTGAAAGACCATTTGCAATATATGCATGCACCAGCAGGAGACACTGATGCAGTTTTTATAGCTGCCTTTTCATCCCACTATGTGACACACTGCAGGAAAACGTTATTAAAAGCCACAATAGTAGCACAGACACTTGCTCCTTATCATAACTATTTCTAAGAGAGTTATCATAGCCACATTGCTCCTTTAATATGCAACCTTTCTGGAAAATCAAATGTTTCTCCCCAGCAAGTATCTCAGAACTATCTTCCAGACAGTGATGTGGACCTCACCCTCACAGCAACGCTGCTCCGGGGAACTAAACAGCAGAAACCTTAGATTACACTGTCAAAATAAAGGGTTTATAGAAGTGTTCATCGAGAAACCCCTAAATATGCAGATTAACTGGTTTTTTTACTATTTTGAAATGTAGACCAGACTTGCTGGAACATCTGCAAAATGTCACAGACGTGCCAAACAAGCTCCATTCAGCATAGCACACCTGCTACTTGGGCTTTTCCCTTAAAGGTAGGTGAAATACTGATTTTAGTTTTATTTAAGCTTAGGATACAACACAGCATTCAAAACATGCATGCTGATGAAGTTTTAAAGATAATGAAAATACCTTCCCATCTGATCTACAAAAAAAATGGTCTAGGTAAAATGTCTTGTGTTTAAGGTGGCAAAAATTAATTTCCTTATTCGCCATGGATTTTGCTTTAGTTTCTAGATCTGAAATAAACCACAACAGAATGTATTATGACAGCCTCTTTTCATGAAAAATGTACACATTGTGAAAGAGAGAAAGAATATAGTCACTAAATAAGCAAACTATTGTTATAATTCTACAAGATTAATGATAAACTTGTAAGGATCACTAGAACTTAGAAAAATTGTAACATTCTTATTCATTTCTACCTATGTGTTCTTCTGTCTTTAAATTATAAAACTACAGTTCAACCTGTTTCATATGAAAACACCTGAAGCTAGTATCTGAGCTACTGCTGTACATGAACAGCAAATTCCCTACTCCACTGAGGATTCAGGATATTTGATATCTGAGCAATGATAGTTGGTGTCTCCTCTCAAAGACAGTGGAGCAGACACAAGATTTCCACCTCAGTGGTAAAGATAAATCTCATGTTTGGTGGTTATTGTGCAATTACAGAAGCTTGTACAAGGAGAAAGCCCATTACCCAAAGAGTGTTTGTGCCAAAATGCTGTCCTCCTCCTCATAAGCTGAGACTCTCCCTTGCTTTTTATCAGTCCAGTATGAAGATGCCAACAAGGAAGTCACATTTCCGTGAAGGCTATCTGGCAAAGGCAGGGTAATGCTGGTTAATGTCTCTGTGAAGTCATTTGCTGCTCACTTTGAGTGACAGCCTCATATTTAGCTTTGGATTACTCAGAAAGTGGGGGTTTCTTAATGTGGAAGGCACTGGGAAATCACATAGGTGTCACATCAATGTTTCACACAGAGCTGACAGAAACATGAAGCCTTTGGAAGTCCTAGTGAAGCAGCACAAGGCAAAGAAATGAAGTAACTATCACCTACAGCGATATCAATACAATAGTGAAATGTAAACCACTACGCTGTGTATAACTTCAGATTGCTCAGGCTGAAATATTTTTCCTTTACTAAATATACAACATTGTTAAATGGAATAACTATTTCACAATTGTCCATATCTTTGGGATGCAATTACTCAGTTTAACAACTTGTGTTCTGCTAGATCCAATTCCGATATTACATCCATAGTTTCAAAAGCTACAGAATAATGTGATGACTGCTTATTGAAAGAGTTTTTATTTTAGATAAACATATTAGCAAGATTTCTGCTATGCTAAACTGCTGACTAAGAAATATATTTGGGTAAAGGAACATACAGTGTAGAGAAGCTAGCCAGATTCCTAATGAGCTGTGGAGAAACAGGAAGAGTCTTTAAGTGAGGAATTCTGTGCAATATAGGAGAAAGAAAACATATCTGCTCCTGTTTTGTTTTGTTTTGTCTTAGAGGAGATGAGGCTGTAAGACTGAAAGAGATCCAAGACTCCAAAGCTGGAGAGAAAAGGCTTTTCTGCACTGTGAGGAAAACACAGCAGCCAGGCTTACAAAATGGAGCGTTTTAGTCAAAATAGAAAATGGGAAATGAATGAATAAAATGTAATTTAAGATAAAATATGTATGTCAAGTTGTTAAAAATACTGACAATCCAATTTACCTAGATCACTTGGGCCTCTAAAGTTGTATGACTAGTAGTCTACTATGACAGGGAAACATTGTTTTATCTTTCCATCCCTAAAGTAAAAGATCTTGTAACGACGAAGCAGGAGAGTGTCCGATCTCAATCACAGAAGGGAAAGCTGAGCTAGTCGTGCCTAAAGGTTGTTCTCTTTCCCTTCTCAAAGGCTGGTCAAAGAGAGTGAAAGGGAAAACTACCTTAGCAAGGAGGCTGGCATTAACTATTTGACCCTCAAGATACTGCCCTGGCTGTTAAGGCCCCCTGCATTAAGAAAGAATCTTCTAGGTACCCTGCTACTTGCTCTTTCCTTGTGGAGTATTCTCAGATCCACAGAAGGTTAAAAAGGTTTAACTGAGTTCTCTCTGGTGAGCTCCTCTGGCTGAAGAGGTGGCTGCCTTTGTCACTGGTATTTGAAGACCCCATTGGCATAAGTGTGTCCTGGCTGGTCTTTCACACATTTTATCAACATGGGAGGAAGGCAATACAAGTAAATCTTGCAGGCCTATCTTGAAAGCATGAGATGAGCAGGAACTCAACTCAGCTTCAAGCAACAAGGACAGTCAAGGTGAAGGTCTCCCAGACTCCTCTCCAAAAATACAGTCTCTGTAATTTTTTCCAAGCTGGTCAAGGAATAGATTGTGTTGGTCTGTGAGCAGAATCTGCTGCTTCTGATGGTCAGTTATCATCCACAGAAAACTGCAAATTAACACAGATCTTTGCCCATGAAATACCTACTGCCAGAAAGGGCTGGTCCTGCAATTATTTCCCATGATAAGAGATGCAGAGCATAGCTCACAAGCCACTGCTGATAGGCAGGTGTGATTAAGCTATTACTGCTGTTGGCTACTGGGGCCCTGGGATATGGATAAGGACTTGCTTTGCTTTGCCCTGTCCCATTTTCTGCTATGTACCTTTGCAGATTCATACTGTGCCACAGAGCTAACTATGTTGTTCACACAAACTACATGCCAGTAGATTTCTGCCTCTCTTTATGTGGTTCTTGTTCAAGACTGAGAGAGGTATATTTTCAGTATCATTCGCATCACTCTGGACTGTTTATGAGCTGCTTGCTAGGATACACTCTACCCAGAATAGATTTAAAAAAACCAAAAAGATCGTTATACTGGCTCCATACAGACACCACACATGCTGGCTCAGGCAAGTTTATCAGAAGGAAAAGTAGCTATTTACCTGTTCATCTTCACTGTCTGTCCCTCCTAAACTCAAAGAGCTATGACGCTGAACAGGGTTGGAGGACTGTGGGATAAAATGGGGAAGAGGGTAAGTCAAGGGAAGTATCAAACTGAATGATGTGGGATATCCAGTGTTAATTATGAGAAAACACAAGAGGAAAAAATAAAGGAAGGGTCACTGAGTCCCTGCCACACACAGTAGGGTTTGTTTGTTCACCGGGCATCTAACAGAAAGTAGAGGAGCTTTATCCTGTTCTGAGATACGCCATGAAGGTTGAATATATGAGGATGAATACATTTTATGAATTTGTTTTGACTTATTGTTTTAGGACCTTCAAATTTACAACTGCTCACATGCTCACTCAAGTCCTAAATCATGCTTCTACTATGAGAAGGCAATTCCTAAGGAAAAAAGATAACTCAACCCCCCTCTGAGTCTCATCAGGACCTGTAATACTCAGGCTCGTTGAATTGTCACTTTCCTGTCAATTCAACTAATATTGCCCTGGTTCTGAGCTATTTCACGGGAAAAAAAAAGTAACTGTATGAGATACTCTTGCATCCCCCACTATTTGTGTTTTTTTCACTAGCTTTGAAAGACTCCAATACTCTTCTCCTTTCACAGGTGCAGGAAACTGTCAATCTCTTCATCTCTTTGAAGCTAGGTATTTGTGCAGCACAAGTATCTCAGCTTGTTCTCAGACTAAAGTGGAACAGTCATAGTAAGACACCACTCACCCATCAATAAATTGGCTTTTTATGCTTTCTGCCATACAGACCTGCCAGGAGAGTCTGCCTTGCCCAAAGGCACTGAGAGTCACATCAACAGAATTATACCATTAGGGAAAGAGGAGATAAATTCTGTCACAACTGTCCCAGCACTGGTCTGCATAAAAGTATAGAAAACTGTCCTGAGAAGGGGTATTTGTAAGGCCTCTTCCTAGGTATCACTCACAGTGACAAGTCCACAATCCACCTAGATCATTAGTTCCAATTCTGACCGATCTGTACCATCAGATCTTATCACACGCAAGCAAAAAGTTCATCCCCTTCTCCAAGCAGATTTTATCTTTTCTTCACAGGTGGTCACTAAAGTAATTTAACAATCCTACCTTGCTTGGTGAATTTGTCAGAACTTCACGGAGGGTTGAAATTTCAGGTGGGCTTCTAGGCAAACCATCATCTTCAGAAACAGCACCTGCATCTTCCGGTTTCTTTCCAGTTATAACAAGGGGAGGTGATCCAAGTCTGATGTTTTGCTGCAACTGAAGCTATGGTTGAAAAGAAATGTAGAATAGAGACTTTCAATGGCATTACTTATAGGAGACATTTTGGACACTTTCAGCCCAGCCCATTAGGCATACAGAATCTCTTAGCTAACAGCAATAAGTGGAAAACCAGACCCATCATTAGAACTGGCTTTGGTAAACAACTAAAATCAAAATCAGTTTTATTCAGTAAGTTACCAAAGACAGAAATTTCATCAGTCCTGGAAATTTACAGCAGTTTAACTCAGTTTAAATTTAAAACTTTAGAAATTCTAGATTTAAGTGTTCTTTAAATCATTATACGTATCTGGATGTCCAAAACAGTAACACAATGTATCGAGACAATTTAATCCAATTTCTAGCCCCCTCTAATGTTCATTTTCTCTAGCATCACATCCTCGTCCAGTCTACAGCAAGAATGGCAACAGCAGTCAGGAACAATTATGTTTGTAAAGGAGTACGTGGATTCTTTTCCAAGATTGTACAAAAGAATGCTCTGGCAGTCCCTGACCCTACAAAAGTAAAACAAAGTCTGCAGCCTCACAAGCAGCCAGATGTTCCCTCAAACTCTAAAAGTTCAGATCTCAGGAAACACCATTACTAAAACTCTTGGCTTGAGTCTGTCAGCTATGTCAAAGCTGGAAGAGAAACAAGGTCTGAACAGAAACTTTGTCCTTCAGCAAAAAACGTCTCAACTGAATGTTCCCAAGATAAATATACAGACCTGTTTATTCTGTTTCTTTGCTGATTAAACCAGATTGAGAAATTTTAGGCCTAATTCTGCAAGCTATGCATTCCTTTATATCTCTGTAAAATAGATCTAAATAGCTGCCATTCTAATTCAGCAAAATCCACTTGCATTGTAATTCCTATAGATCTAAGTCACAAAGGGTGGCACAACGTCACCCTATAATCCCCCACTCCCTCAGTTCAAACAGCTTTCTGGCCCTTACCCACAACAATCAAAGAAATGTCACCAATACGATCTGCAAAAGCAGGCCTGATGACAAATTGCACAAAATTTGCAATAGCAGGGCAAAATGAGACATATAGCATTCCTGTGTATTTCTTGGTAAGGAAAGTACAGAAAGTCAATTTTGCTTTTCTCGCTTTTCACAACTTCCCGTGTTTGATTTATTACGTTTATTACATGCAGACAGCAAAGTGGTGTGGGGGAAACTCTGAATTTACAGTCTGTCTTCTACTGGTAGAAGTTAATTTACATTGCTAAGCAAATAACAGCTTTTGTTAGTGCTTGGTATTCATTCTGACAAGAATCAAGATCCCAGAAAAAGGCTGACTTTTACAGCTATAAAAATAATGCTGGTTCTATTACATGTGAGATGATGGATGGATGGATGGATGGATGGATGGATGGATGGATGGATGGATGGATGGAGAGAAGGCACAGTAGACTGAAGATGGCATGAAAAAAGCTTTTTCTACCCCCAACAAAGTTCTGTCATATATAAATATGATTTATGCTGCTACTCCTATTGTTACACTTGAACTGAAGCTTAGCCTATTTTACAGTCTTATGGAGAAACAAGTCCCTCTGTGCATCTTCTGTTACTTAACAAGCGATGCAATTGTGTTTTGCAACATGCAGCTTGCACTAAGCAAAGGAAGAATTTCGATGGCCTTCGGCTGCTTTATCAACAGTTTGTTTTCAGTCTCTGGAAAAATCTTAAACTTTTATCTCACAGCTCTGATCTAGGCAGCTACTTAAATGCAATTAATACAACCAACAGTTGATAAGGGAGTTGTCAAGGAGGGTTCAGTATGTGCCTTGGAAGAAGGAAATGATCTAGCAGAATAGAGTGTCCTTTGTTGGCAGAGATCAGAAGAGTAATGATATAAATAAAGCTGTCACTAGGAGTGCCCTGACATAGCCATCATCCCACACACAGGCACTGCTTCAAGCATGTACAGTGAAAACATCATAGCCAGAATTGACAAAAAGAATAACAAATCAATAATACACAAAGAATAACAGTGTAAGGGACATGCTACAGTATAAAGAAATGGCCTTAACCCAAAAGCAGTAGCTATGAAGTAAAGAATAAAAATCCCGCTGGGAGAGGATATGCTCATTAAGGAAAGTTTCCAAGAGCCCATGAACTGGACTCATGTAACTCACACTCTGTGATACCTGGGCAAGACTGAAAGCACCACGACTGCTCAAAGATGCAGCTTCCCAGAGGCAGAATAGATCCAAAAGTACTAAATCTGATTTGTACAATTTAGTCAACAAAATCTTAAGGTACACAGCAGAGGAATCAAGAAACAGAGTTTCCTAGGAGACAGCTAATACAAAACAGTACTATGAATGAGGGGACAATATTCTCACCTGCAAAGTCTTCACTCTTCCAGGTATGTTTTCCTGAGATAAGTCACCTGTCACATTTCCTGCTGCAGAGTCAAAAATGAAGACACTGTCATGGGACAAGGCTTTGTTTCCCATGCTTCCTTTGTGCCTAGGAAGGAAGGAATAGTGGTCAGTGCACTGGGTGTAGCCCTCCAACACCTCCCTGCACTACTTCACTAGGGCAGAATTATCATATAAAGAGGCTGGGGTGGGATGCATTTTGCTTGTCTTCAGGTTTGTGCACATAAGGTGTCTAAGGTGGTCACTGATAGATCCTTTCATTCTCAGAAGAGAGGAAGAAATGCTTTTTATGATGCTGATTGAATGCAGGTGTCTCTTTTCAGATATACTCAGCATCTGCACTGAACACAGAGCAGCCTCTGTGCACTGGAGAGGGAGTTCAGGGTGATTAGGTCAGATGCTGGGATTTAGTTGGATTCATGCCACCTTGAGAGATGCCTACAGTGCAGAGAGGAGTGACAGAAGTCCCCTGCCCTCTTTTGCTGGCAGTGTGCCTTGCATGAGACATTCAGGATGCAACCTTTGGAGTCTCATGTGTGTCATTTGTCAAAGACTGGGAATTATTCTTCCCCTTCTTGTAAATGTGAGCAGAAAATGTAATTCACTAGACTGACAAACTTGATTGAAATCCTCTCAGGTCCAGCAATAAAATAACTTCTGTTCACCTGTATCATGAATATTAACAGACCTCAAGTATATTGAAAAATGTAGATGGGACAAGTGTCGTGGCCACAGTGACATACTTATCCATGGCCAAGTCCAAGTACCCAGGTAAGATATCGCTGCCCTGCTTCTGTGCTCACTGAATGTTCAGTCTAGTGGAACACTGATGAGTTCCCACAACAGCTATTAATTGAGTTATGATCAACTGAGATTGATTGGGGTTGAACTATTAAGTTATGCAGGGCAAATTTTGCACTTGGATAGCACAAGAAGGCTCCAAGTCTTTTATTCACCAAGTTCCACCAACATAGGCAGGCACTGGTAGTACTTTACTTTGTCCAAAAGACCACAGGATGGCCTCTACCAGGATTTCATTCTAACATTTAACTGGAAAATAACAGAGAATACTCCCCATGCTGTCGGCTGCCAGCCTCATAACCCACAAGTTACAAGGATTCCTTGGCTCAGCTGCTGTGCAGGCAATGCTCATTGCCTTTCCAAGTTTGACTCTAGGTAACAGGGGATGATTAAGAATAGAACTCTGACAAGGAAAATCCATTAAGTCTAACAATTTTCTGCAAGCTCTCCGCTACTTGCCTAATCCCAAATTCTGTCTTTATTTAGGAGAAAGCCCTGAAAGTCTGTGAACTTCCACAAAGTAAATACACCATACAATAAAACACAAACATTCCTTCTCTATCTCCCCTCTTTACATCTCTGGAGACAACACCCCCTTTGTCTGCCTGACTAACCCTCCTGTTGCTCCAAAGGTGTAACAAATCACTATACAGTTATGCCAAATCTCACAGTAAGGCAAAATTATTTTGCCCTATGTTTATGTTGTGTTGAAGACAATATGAGCTCTTTCTCTCACAACCCAGGTCAGAGTTCGTGCTTCCTCCCATTATGTGTAATAATGTCTGTGTTAGCTTATAGGACAGCAGTTCATTACTCAAGTAAGGCACTTGTCTTACTTGATCACTAGACTGAATGAAGCCATTGCATCTTTTTGTGTTATTTTAGAGCCCTTTTCAAAACAAAAGGCACTCTATATGGGCAAGACATAATTTGAATGCATTCAGAAAGACAATGTCATGCAACTTTTATTTACTATAACGTATATTCATTATTAGTTGGCATATTTTAGTTACTGTAAAGGATGCATGTGCATCAGGATGTATTAACTTTTTTAACTGAGGATTTCCTCACTTGCTTTACTTGGAATTCTTTAGCTTTATTAAAGCTGAGGCTTCCTTGTTCTTGAGGCTGCCAGCACAATATCTCTTTCTTTCTCTCTCTGCATATATATTGTATGTCTTTGCAAGAGAATGTCTGTATTCTCTTCTGGCAGCCACAAAAAGAGCACGGGATTAAATATAGAATTAACCACAGCTTTAGTACAGATGAATCTCTTATGTGCAAATACACATTCATGGGTAATTCCAGGCAGTGTATTTATACTTGTGCTGAAGCTAGAGATGCACTGTTAGCTAAACCCTGAGATGTTTTAGCCACTGTCTCTCCACACTGATCTCCCCATACAAAAGCTCATTTAATTCCCGTGTATCAACATTCAAGGTGCCATAACTGAAGAAATAATGGCACTCTACAGCCAGCAAGAAAGCCACATCTAAACTCATCACAGCCTCTGCTATCTTCCACCTCTCACTGCTGCAACCCCACTTCTTTTATTATTGTTTGAGATAGGGGAAAGAAAGGTGACACAATTCCTTCAGGCAATCACTCTCTCAAAAAGAACTGCAGCCTTCTGAAGGAGTGTGTGTTCATTATAAAGACCAGAACAACTTTACATATTGTCTCAGCAGCTTTTTTCTGCTTAAAGGTTTTTTACTGGAATAAGACTATTTGGACTCAGCTTCTCCCTATGCAAAGTCTTTTATCCTTTTAATGGTACAGAATAGAAGTCATCTGTGGTACATGTTTTAACTTTGCAATCAAAGTCTTTCCATTTCCATTCAAAATTCATGCCTCTCAGAAGATGAGACAGTGGAACATGCTGCTTCCTTTCCCTTCACAGATGCCCAACCCCTTTGATACAGCACCCTGATACCTGTAACAACCTTTGGCTGTTAAAAGAAGAATTTGGCACATCTGGAGGTTTGGTCTCTGGCTAGTATTCAGAAAAGTTAAATTTGAAAAAGATAACAAAGAAAATCTCTGCTTCTGCCTCGAGAACAAACAAATAGCAGTATTGTTCTAGGACTGGTTTCAGTATTCTGTGTGCCAGAAATTGCAAAGCTTGGGGTCCTGCTATAAACTCTTCACAAGTTGTATTTCCACTGGCTTTCACTATCATGTTTTCAAAAGGATTACATAGTTCTCTAGGTACTTACAAAGCATGCTTGTGCCATGCAGGATCTGGACATGATAGGGTTTTCAAATAGCACAAACAAATTATCTAATTTTTTGGATAGTCCATCTAATCCTACTTCTAAGGGCAAAACCAGAAGCGTTTTACTCACTTCCTGATCTCTGATCTTGCAAAACGGTTCATAATCACTGGAGGATAGTGCTGAAGTAAACAGTAATTGGACTTGAAGTACTTGGATAAGGGCAAGAGAAAGAATTTGTACCCACACTGCTTCTAGAAGAGAGAGATTTTAAACCAGATTCCTCCTATGGGCTGATGGAGAAAGCTCAGCTGTTCCTAAACTTTTGGACTGGGTTAGCTGCATCACTCTAATCTCCCTTACCTCAGAGGACTGGTTGTGTGCGGTCACTTATTCTGTTGCTGTAATGCTAACAAACAAAATAAGGAGATTGTTCCTTCATTCCCAGATAATTTCTATGATGCAGTTGCATAAACATAACAGAGCGGGGAAAGGTGAGGCAAGGAGGAACAAGCATCCGTGAGAAAGCAATATCTATAAGCTGTTCCACCAGAAGCAATGCAGTGTCCAGATCCACAAAAAGCCTTATTTGATGACACATGGCATTTGGCTGCAACGCTGACCTCAACATGTCCCACTCTAGTCACCTATTCATGCCCTCTGCCAGCATCACATGTAGCCAATGTCCCCTTCACCATGACACTGCAAACCACAGGATGTGGCCAGTGTTTTGTCAGTCTGCAGCTCCACAACCTGCAGCACAGGGTAATCCAAAGAGAGGTCTGGATGAGCAGCTAACAGGGGAGTATGAGGAGAGCAGAGAATTGGGAAACTGCCAAATTACAGGTTGCCAGATACTGATGCATGATACTCCTGGCAAGAGACACAACCATGTTCCAAGGGTTGTCCCACCCCAAATCCAATCAGAGACATGCAATGGAAGTGTTGTGCAGCTTGATGGTCTAAGGTGATCAGTGAAGTAGTGTTAGCAGTGCAAACCAATAGTTTTCATTACACTAACTGAAAAAAGGATAAGTTTTTCAACTAACATCATCCAGGAATCTATGAATTGCTCTTGACGCACCTTAAAGACTTGCAAACCTCACTCACACACACAGCCCTTCACCGGTAGCTCACACGAAACTAGAGGCCTTCAGTTCTTGTCTATACCTAAATATCTACATGAAAAAGTTAAAGCAGCAATCTCATACTAGTAATACATCAAATACATTTGTTTGTCTTTGCCCCAGCAGTGAGAGAGGGCACCATTTATGCTAAACTTCACACATCTTCTCTGTACTAGCACTACCCAATCACCATCCTCTTGTAAAGTCTCTGCTGATCAGATCTTCCAGGATAGATTTCAAGCACTAAACACACTCAAAACAATCTGGACTATCTGCAGTTTTTGACTAAGAGGCTGAATCACCCCTGCCTGGCTGCCCTCCCCCTCCTCTCCAAGCTGGCTTTTGAAGCGCTAGTAAAGAAAGAGGAAATTCCTGGAATTCCTTCATCAGCATTAGGGCTTGTTTTTGCACAAACTTGGAGGAGGTTGTTCCTAAGGGGCCAACTCATGCTTTCATCCTACTGCTGTGAGAGATTTGCTTTTATTTATTTATTTTCCCTCCCACCAGCTTACCCAGTCTCCTTCGGTGAATGAGCTGCAGTAGTGTCGATCACAGAGATGCTGACATCGCTGCTGGACTGGCTGGGTTTTAAATTACTCTCTGCCCTGGGAGGTGAAGGCTCTTTCCTTTTCTTCTTTGCAAAGAAGTTCTTGAAAGTCTGAAATTTGGATTTTTTCTTTCCTGCAACATGAGAAAAAAAATAAATTATGAAGTAGAAGGCGTTGCTGAGCTTGGAGAATGTTATCTCTTAAATTCTGAAGAAAGCCTCAAAGCCAGAGGAGCACATTCAGTTTTAGTCAGCTCCTTTGTAAATAATTCAGCACTGGAGTCCAGTGAAAGGTGAAGCTGTAGTTCTTACATTTGCTGCCATTAAGCTGACAATAGTGGTGCCTGCTTAGGTTCCAGTTTATGAAAAATACACCTTAATAGAGAATGTATCTACCTACAACTCAACAGTGGTCATGGCAGTCACACTGGATAGAGTTTAAATTTTTTAAAAAGTTGATGTCAATGTCTAACTCTTATTGTTCTTTACTTAGCTCAGTTTGTTCTGCTCTTTGCTCAGTGCTGTAGGGAGACAACACCGGAAGGATTTTCGACATTTGGCAAAAAGATTGAAACTGGCAAAAGAATTTCTAAACTCTGAAACCAAAATATCTGTTTCCACATTAAACCACTGCCTCAAAATAAAATCCTCCAAAGACAATGGAGCAAAACATACATATGTCATAACATCACTGCATATCTGAGCCAAATTCATTGTTCAATTAATACTTTACAGCAGTTGGCATAATAAATGTCCACAGCTGGAGGATCCCTTCATAAACAAGGCATTATTTCAACACAATTATTGTCTTCTCCTAGCAATGATTTAGTTGGTGATGCTCTGTCTCAACGTGTGCCCTGTACATGTAGGGATCTCTGCCAATGGCCCTTATCTGGGCTAAAGCTCTGCCATCACACAGCTGCACCAGACAGTAGCCACTTTGAGAGATAAACAATGATACTGGGATCCACTCCCCCTGTCTCCTCCCTGCTCGGAAGATCAGTGCCAGCACCCTGCAACAGGATCCACACAGGTGCTGCTATACCGTCTGGCACGGCCTGGTGAGATGGTCACCTCTCTGCAGAGCAGGAGCAGCCAGGGAAGACCTGAACATTCCCTTTCAAGTGACCTAGGCTGTCACTGAGACCAAACTATCTTTCAAATCATGTAGAGGAAAACTATCAACGAAGTCCCACTCACCTGAATAATAACAGAATGTGGCACTCCTATGAAGAATTTATCAGTGGAAGATCTTTTTATCTTGCACTACTTCACGTCAAGATGTAAGTGAATGAGATAGTCACAGAAAACATACAGGTTACGTTGCCTGCCCCAGACTACAGAGCTCACCTCAAGGCTTTTTGATTTGTCAGAATTCTCACAGAGCTCAATGAGTTTCAGGCTGCACCCATAGCAAGAACTGGTAAGAGCAGACAGATCATCCAGCAACTGGATGACCACAGTGCTGCTCAAATCAAATAGCCATGTTGAGTGTACTTTAGACAATCTTTAGATACGCCTCTCTACCATTACTGCCATTCATATCAGCAAACATTTATGGGATACTCCCAGGAAGCTCGTCAAAGCTGCCCCAAAATTATCAATTTAGTAAAGTCTGCTAACACAGACCAGCAGCTCAAAGGACAAAATGGCAGACTTTGCTACACACAGAGAGCTCTGCAACTTTAAGGCAGTCTAAAGGAAAAACAAGGGCGCTGTCATGTACACTGGTCGGCTGACAGTGGCATGGACAGAAAGCAAGTTCGAGTCTACTGCAAGTATTACTGATGAGCTCGATTTGATGGTGGGATTCCCAGAGAACTGGAGGAATGTGTTTAAATTTAAAAAAAAGAAAAAAAAAACACCCCAAAAACCCAAAATAAAACTACCACAAACCCACAACTCAACAGTAACTATGAGAAAGTGATCCTACAGATGTTTAAGGCAGAAGACATAAGTCCTACCACAAAGGATAACATTGTCAAAGTATAACTCCAAATACTTGTTTAGATCAGCAGTGGTGCTGAATGGAGCCCATGGAAAGGATTCGCAAACACTGTCAATGACTAAAACTCAGCTGGCACGGGACAACACTTGGGTATCACTGTACAACAGAGAGTCCTCTGATGCAGACACATCAGTTACGTCAGTGCCTTCTCTAGTCTCTAATTTATTACTGCTGTGCAGAGTACACCCCCTCCAGCAATAGTTCCTCTTCAGCCATGCTCTGCTCAGCTGCATGCCTTCAGCTGTTTCAGATGAATGAGAGAACAGTAAGCTTCCCTGCAGTCCCAGAAGATGGGCACTTGCCATATTATTATGCAAAAAAAAGATAAAATCACCACCAGACACTTAGTGCCACATGCAGATGAAAACTGTGAGACTGCTTTATGTGAGAGCCTTTGGCAAAAAACACATGGTGCAGAAAGACAGTGTTGGTATTTGCTTCCTGCTGTGACCAGTTGTGGCTGGTTTCACAGACCATTTAAAGGATGCCACATTTCATGGCAAGGTGCCTACATTTCGGTGCACTGTGAAGTAGCCCAACATATCACTAAATTGGTAGAGTGTTCTATGATATTTGAACTAATAACACATAATAGGATTTTATTCTTTAAAATGGGGAAAAAAAATCATTGCATAACAAAAATCCACTCAAAGTGAGGAGAGAAAATCCAAGCTCAGACAACTGTGTCTATTTCTACTTCATCCACCGAGGAATCATGAGTCATGATATTTTAATTCTTATGGTTACAAACCTTAAGATTTATGGCACTAAAAATAAAAGCTTATATATAAAAGTTACTGCTCTAAAGAGCAAAAGCCTTCCCCAAAATTACTATGACTTAGCCCACTGTAACAGAAAAGGAGCAGGAGTAAGCATTTTGCTTTCTCTGTAAAGTTTCTTTATTCCTGGACTTTTAATCTATTTGTGTACTGCCTATTTCATTGTTTCTCCCATGCACAGAGAGAATTAACACATCTTTATGCTCTTCGCATAGTTCATCTCTGTAACAAGATAGAAGAGAAAAAGATGCTTTTCCCAGTGCAGAACTCAGTCTATAAAAAGCATGGGGAACACCTGATTTGAGTGTCATATCTACATGAAACAGCTAATTTGAGGATCTTCTATACTCTCTGACTTCCTAAGACGTAATTAGGACACATCTTCCATTTTTTTTCTCAAATCCAGGCACTGGATACTTTCATCAATAAAAACATGACTTTAAAAAAAAGTGACAGACAAGATTCTCTGAAAATACCATGATTCTAGTTTCCAAAAAAATACCTGATATGGCCAGACAGGCAATAAAATCATGAGATTCAGGAAGGCTAACACTAGGTGCTGACAGTTTTTGGACAGTGACCTAGTTATGGCCATCAAGAAGGAGCAGCATGTACTGGAAGCTCGCTACTACTAGTCAGGCAATAAGTTAAAAACTCAAGAAATTAATCTAGTTGACTAGACTGTGGAGGCTGGGGATTTCAGCCTCCTAGAGGCTTTATATCACAAGTTAATTAAAGCCAGGAAGAAGTGAGAAAATCCTATGTTAATTGGGAAGTAATAAAAACATCCCAAAAAACAAATGAACAAAAAAAAATCAAGTAATATGACAGCCACCTCTCTTGAAATCCTCCAGCCATGACACTATTCTCCATATTCCCTTATCTCCTCAGGAACAGTCTAAACACTGGCAAAGGAGATTTTCTTTAATTAAGACAAATCTTTTGCATGACTAAGATATTTTCCTTTCATCTCTTTATGGCTGTTTGCATCAGCCCATGCCACTTTAATAAAGAAAAAGTAACAAATGGCTATCTGTGGTCAGAAGCAGAGACTGAGGCTGCAGTGTGTTTCTGGTACAGCACCCAAAAACAGAGGTTCAGGTCTCACCTCTGTAGGATCCATCAAAGCAGACACAACAATGAGCTCTTCAAGCTCTAATGTCCTGTTTCGGGAAATCCGAGCTAGAATGTAAAAGAATATCCTCTATCACGGTACAACTCTCCAGTACTGCTGATGAAAAGATCCTTCCCATAACATTGCCAGCTGACAAAGCTGCACAGAATTATTTTGTTACACAACATAAAACAAGTTACTACAGATTCCCTGACCTGTAGAAAATAAATCTTGACTTCCAAATCAACTATACAGTCAGAGAACAACTGCTTACCCGTGCATTCTTCGACTATCTCTCCTGTTTCAGGTGACTGTATGACATCAGTTGGTCCCGTAGCCATTATATAGTCACTGAAATAGAGATGAAAACATCAGTTAAATGTCAGTCCACCTTCCCAGCAGAAAATTGTTCCACCCAACATGAAGTAAGAACATGGCTGGATCATTTCTGAAACTGTAGATTCAAATGCTTCTCACAAACACGGTTTGCTCACTTGTTTGCACAGAACTTTTCCTGTTTTACAGCAATGTTTATTTCTACAGCCAAAACTAACAAACCAGTCTAATTTCTTGCCAGTACCTCTCTCCTTTTAGGAAATCGGGATCAAAATTTGCACTAATGAAAAATGTCATTAAACTTGCTCAGCAGAGACTGTAATGCTTCCCAGGCTCAGAATAATGAACCTTTATGATTGCTCTTCGCGAGACAATGACAGCTCCATGCTACTGTAAAAAATATCTTAAGTGCTGTGCTGCCAAGGGTTCAAGTGTTGCAGTGTCCTCACAGCAGGAATCAAGCTAGTCTGCCAGCATTATTAAAATTAGTTAAGCATCAGCACTGAAGCATCATCCTGGGCTACACTACATTTGTGGAAACCAATAGATCAAATTCATTTTGGATCCAGCGCAATCCGCTTTTAGCCACAAGCTTTGAAACCTTATCGCAAGCAGGGCTATTGATCAACCAAATTAGCTGATGGCATCATCTTCCTCCCTGATGAAAACAAAAGTTCAGCCTAGTTTTAAGATCATTCAATGTTGTTAACTGGCTCCACTTTGTATTTTCCAAGACTGCTAAATGGATATTTGTCTGAGATAAAAAGAATTAGGCAGCAGACCGTAAGAGTTACAGTACAAATGTCAAGCAACAATGGAAATGTGACAGTTTAGCAGGGCAGCTCATAAATAGTGTCCTTTGCTTTGGAAGATACCTAAGTGATACATTACATAGCCAGCAGTTCCAATATCATGTGTCAGGACTTAAAGAGTAAGAAATCTTTACAAACAAATGGAAATACCAGATATAAATCCTGCTCCCTTTCTCCACAGATCTCATCTAACAATTTTCCACCTCAAAGTGGTATAACAATACTGCCAAGTTAATTACCTCATTAGCAAGCAAGATTATGATTCTCTAATAATTTGGCCAAATAGTAAACTATTCTATTTCTTCTGTATCACCCACCCTTTCTGTGATCTGTCATGCCTGAAAGCACTGGGACCATGAGTCCACACCCTCAGACAACCTTAAAAGATAAGGTGCACAAAATCAGAGGCAGAGGCCATAGAACTGTCAAAAGAGGCAGGTCTTCTGCAGAGACACAGACAATGGAGCAAGCTCTCCCTGTAGCAGCCACACAGATGTGCAAACTGCCATACTGCTGAACTCTAAGTAGAAATGCAGACTGCAGTTTTCTTCTGTTTTATACCAGCTCATAATGTGAGCAGTGAACACAGGAGCGCTTTAACACACAGTAGTTTCAAACAATGTCTTCTCAACTTG
This sequence comes from Urocolius indicus, assembly GCA_013401255.1. Taxonomy (NCBI): domain Eukaryota; kingdom Metazoa; phylum Chordata; class Aves; order Coliiformes; family Coliidae; genus Urocolius; species Urocolius indicus. Next base: position 66,361 of record WBNH01006070.1, read on the forward strand.
CTAAAATCGATGAAAAAGTCACTGCAGCAATCAGGACTGGTCATACCTCTTCTAAATAGGATGCACTGAGGTTGTTTTTGAAACAATTTTTATGACAATATTGAGAAGCAACAAAAAATAAAACTTTAATGATTTTCCTTTTGGAGGATCATAACCACTCAAGCCTTCTCCCTTTTTTCCCCATGTCTCATCACTTATCCATGAAAACATCTGCATTTCCTGCATATTTTTATTACAATGATCATCAGTAGAGTTTCTCATGGAAATTGGTTACAATCTTCCCCCTCACTCCGTATACCATGCATATTGATTATGTTTTATTCTTCTTGAAGGAAAAGGAAAAGCAGTTGAAATAAAACAACAAGAAAACACTCAACAAACTTCCAGGGACAAACTGGCAAGTCCCCAGACTTGACCTTATTCTCACAGAACATGAGTGAATCTGACATTTTGACCATTTAAACATCTAACTTCTGTTTTACACACTCACTAAAATCAAAGCAAGAGAAAATGCTCCTTTCAGATCCAGTTTTGTTTTCACCACCTCCACATTTATTTAACTACTTGATAGCCTCAGTTGCTCACTCAGAATCCCTCCAGAATCTCCTTTGGAGATCCTCTCACTGCTGTGTTTATTATTACTGCAAGCATTTCTTTCCAATGGGTATACAATTTATACAAGTAGAACTATAACTGCAAAGCAGTTCAGCTCTGAGGCAGTCTCTTCACAATCAAATCAGCTCTGGCATTAACTTGATTTTATAGCTGAGTTCTCTAGGGCATATGGAGATCAAGTGTCAATTGGACGGGTGCCTCAGTTGTTTACAAATTTGCCCCATTTAGGACTAGTTCCTTTGTATATCTCATCACAGTATCATCTTTTTTCCAGTGAACTGAATAGCAACTTGAGGTGAAGGAAATCATCCCAAGTTTTCTCCAAGCTTTAAGTTAGCCATTTAAATGACAAGTATATATATATATTTACAGCAAAGTGTAAGTTCCATCATTAAAAGCTTGATGACGTATGTGAGGGAAAATTAGCAATTAGACAAGAGATTGCAAATTCTGGTAGCAATGAGCTGTACTTCACAGAGAACAGCTTGCAAATGTTCTGAGCAACAAACTCTACCCTGGGGAATCAATGTAACGGAGAAAAAAGAGGACAAAACCCCATCAATACAAATGCCTGTGTACAGGCATTAACTGATCGAACCTTCAGACATTTACCACTTCCAGGCCTTAATGACAGTTGACAGATGCAGGGTCAGGATATATCAATACCACTTGCATTCAGTTCGATCAGCTGTACTAACTACGTCCATCCACTCTGTGAACTTTCCCAGAGCATTACACCATTAGAGACAAAGTTTTAAACAAATATTATATGTGTATTGATTTTTAGTGATAAAAAAAGTATCAGGTTAAGTAAATGGCCATCTAAAGCAGTACTTCTGGTCTTTTTCAGGCTAGGAAATTGTAGAGGTCAGCTGGGAGAAGAAGCTTGCAGCAGGATGAAGGTCTGAGATTGTCTCCTCAGTGGGGGAGCTGTCAAGGTGGAACAGCAACAGATTGATAGCTGCTGTAGGTAGTAAAGTTGTCAAGTCCCAGCTCCCATTTCCTTCCCACGAAAAGTGGACAAGTAGGCACATTTTCCCAGTCTACAACTTTCTAATTATGTTCTTAATCCTCTCTCAAACAGCATTTGCCATCGTTGCATATATATACGCCTCCTGCTGCAGGGGTACAGTACAAACAAGATACCGAGTCTCTGCCTAGACAACCTTAAAAACCATACCTGGCCTTGCCCAGGGAATCTTCTGCAGCAATTCCTACATAAGGCCATGGCTGAAAACTTACTGAGATCAGCAAGGATTGACTATGCAATGTTCACCTCTCCTTGCACAGGGTAGTGGGCTGGATTATTACAATTTTGAATTAACAAATCACTTGCAAACCATGGCTTCCTAAAGAGATGCAATCACAACAGTAAGCCTGACATTACTAGACCCCATTCGCATTGCCACGATGTATTTTAAAATAGTAAAACTCCTACAATGTTGTAAGGCTTGCCTTACTTTCAAAGCAGGCCACAGGACCTAGTTAGCAATCATCACTACCCTCACCTGGGTTGATGGTTTGAATCTAGGCTCCATAAAAAAACTTCCATTAATAACACTACTGCATTGCACTCACTGGGAGCTCTTCAACTCATTAACAGAATTAATGAGTCTTCAGAAAAAAAAGAGAAATTTCCTTTTCTCTTTACAAACTGAGGCCACTGGACAGATATTTGGAGTGCTTACAGGAGGGCAGTGACTCTAGTAGAGTGCAATTTTTCTAGCACGAAACAGGTTTTTTTTGCCAAGCCCTTGCTGCTCTGTCTGTGTGATCGTTTTACTTAGGTGTAAGAAAACAGCACAAACAGCAGTTTACATTAGGACTTTTGCTACTGTCTCCACTGGTAAGTGTGATGGGAGAAGTTTACAAAGTTACTGAATATTGCTTTTGTAATTTCCACGGAAAGAGGGGGTTTGAAAAAGTTTAAAGTGCTTTTCCAAGGATAACAAGAAATACAGCTGTAGTAGGCATCACAAAGTCTAGATAAGCAGCTAAATAATTTTTAATATCAATAAAATACTCTCCCGTGATCACGTAGGGGGTCATAATTTCCCACAGCAACAGACAACATTCATCTCCTCCCCTGGACAAGACATCCAGAGCTATCAATCACTCACACGAAGAGATCAATTCACAGCTTTGCCTTTAGACAACACCCCCTCACCGCCCTGTGTCCCCACACCTTGGCTTCTCTGAGAAGGCTTGCCAGAAGACAGGTCTCAATGTGCTGAATTCTTTTTAACCACCATCTCCTTTGAGAAGCCTCTGTCTGATAGCAGTCCTGAAGGATTTCTGCTGCTCAGCAGTGCCTGAAGCATTATGTGCTGCCCTCCTAGTGAGTGTGTGTGTAACACTAATGGAAAGCAGCTGGTGGGCTGAGGACAACTTTAAAAAAGTCAGAGAAGGAAATGCCTTTCATACAGTCACACAGGCTCAGTCTGTAATTGTGTGAGAAGCCAAAAGGATAAGAAGGGGGAAGGGAAATGAGAGGAACACATTCATGAGCTACTACAGAAAACAGTGGAAATGCACTTTGTTGCCAGTCCAGGAACTGAGAGAGTAAATGCCTCAATCTCCTGAATGATGCCCCATCTCCAGAGACTCCCTCCATCTAGGCAGTCCTGTCATTTGCTAAATCACTATAGAACGGTCTCCCTGCACATGGAGACATGACTGCAGCATGCATACACAGACCTGTGTTATCTTAAACCTAAGGCAGGTACCAATAGCAGAGCAGCTGCTATAAACTGTCTGTAAACAGAGCAGCTGTCTGTAAACAGCTAGAGAGTCCAAACTGAAGTCCAAGCTATCATAGCTTGACACCCATGTCAAACAGGTTAACCAGTTTTGGACGTGCCACTTCAAGCTGCCCTCATACTCCTGATTACTCTGCAGAGCTTATTAGCGTGACTTTGTGTAGTTACTGTCAGCAGGATGATCTCCACTGCAAGTTTGTGTCTGCTTAGACAATAAAACAAGTATCTGTTTGCTAAAAGCTAAGTGAAACGTTTTTGAATAGCCCATATCTGACAGTAATTTATCATATAGTTTTTTCAGTGCTTTTTGTGGTCTATATCAATAAGAAAAATCATGACAAAACTTTGCTGAAATCAAGACTGCCTCTAACATAGTCATGATCAGGGCACACAACAGAGCTCAAATAGTATTTTGGGCCCAGATTGCCTCTGTTTTAAAGGAATGTACGTTAAATGACCCAGTTGAATTACATCATTTGGCATTAGCATGGGAGTAAGTTGGTACTTTTCCCATGTAGTTTCAATTCTTTTTCTTCACACTACCACACTGGGGAAATTGTAGGAAACAGTTGGAATTAAAATCTTCTTCCACTCTTCCTAAAAAGAAGTAACAGAAGCAGTAGAGTCATTCAGCAACCATGCTAAGGAGCTAGTAGTACATTGCCAGAAGTTGCAGTACATAGCCAGTCAGGGAGCTCTACAAACATTATACAAGTAAGCATTACTGCCTTTAGAAACAGTTTCAAAAGCAAGACAACAGGAAACGTCAAGCCACTATCACTAAACAGCAGACGTGCCTCATGATAGCAGAGTCAAGATGTCAGACAGACAAGTATGGGAATAAAAGTAAAGCTTACAGTCTCTGCCTGTGCATGTGGCAAATGCAGCAAAGACATATCTTCTATCCCAGACCTGGGTAGCAAGCACATTTGGCCACTGTTTTCTAGCTTACGTGTGTGCTTTTTACCCATTCTCCAAGTTAATTTTGGTAACTGTTAGATGACTGATACCTGACCCATGGTGTGCAGAGACTGGCTGCTATGTGGTAGCAAAAGGTAGCTACAGAAAGGAGTTTACCATCAGCTGGCTTCAACATACTCTACAGGAGCTTGAAAAACTGAGAAAATGCCATGGAAATTGCCCATATCTGTGAAGGTGACAATTACTGGTTTAGATAGTAAAATTTTGAGAGAGAGCTCATCTTTCAAACATATCCTAGCAGATGGAGAGTCCTGTGTTAGAACTTGGGAGAACTGGCTGTTTTTCCTGGCTCTATCACTGGATAACAGGGCAAGTTACTGGACTGCTGACAGTAGCTGAGTTAGTTATTGCTCAGCCTTGAGTTTCTTCACATGTGGAATTGAGATGGTCACACTGAACACCTGGAAAGCTTATTGAGCCTTATAGAGAAGGTAAGCATCACCTCTGCTATAGCAGACCAGCATGCTGGAATTATACCAAGCGACACTGCTATCAGGTGCTACCACTACACAAAAGATAAATAACAAACCCCATAAAATATTGCAAGAGTAGTATGCCTATCTGCCATGCCCCTGTGTTTCAGTCTCACACTGATTTCCAAGATCTTATTCTCACCAAACGTGAAGAATCATTATATCCTGGGCCTGAAAGAAAGAGTCTGGAGACATTTAAAACAAATTAAGCTATATGAATATTGCAGAGGAAATGAGGCTGAAACAATAGTGAACTGAATGCCAGAACTAAATATGAGCCAGCAATGTGCCCTTGTGGCCAAGAAGGCCAATGGTATCCATCTAAATGGTGAATGTCAGAAGGTTGCTAGACACCACTGAAAAAAGGGATGCCCCAACCTCCTGACACCCACCATTTAGATATTTGTAAATGTTAATAAGATCTCCCCTCAGTCTCCTCTTCTCCAGACTAAACAGTCCCAGTTCCCTCAGCCTTTCCTTGTATGAAAGATGCTCCAGTCCCCTGCTCATCTTGGTGGGCCTCCATTGGACTCTCTCCAGAAGTTTTCTGTCCCTCTTGAGCTGAGGAGCCCAGAACTGGACACAGGACTCCAGATGAGGCCTCACCAGGGGAGAGTAGAGGAGGAGAAGAACCTCCCTTGACCTGCTGGCCACACTCTTCTTGATGCATCCCAGGATGCCATTGGCCTTTCTGGCCATGAGGGCACATTGCTGGCTCATGGTTAGCTTATCATCAATTAGGACTCCCTGGTCTCTCTCTGCAGAGCTGCTCTTCAACACTTCAACCCCCAGCCTGTACACATAATGATGCGTGTGGCACAGGTCTCAGCTTTTTCATGTACATCCTGTTGGAAACGTGGAGCTGTTAGTACAATCCTGACTTTTAATGCAGTGATGAACAATGACATCTCAGCATCTGTGTACAAAATCAGGACAGGATATCAATTAAATGACTTGCTTTTTTCTGTTTAAACAGTGACTCTCTCCTTGGAGGGCCACCTGCCATCTTGATACAAAGAAGCATGAATAATAACACACACGAAAAAAATTTTAAGTCTGCATTTGCTGTATTCAAAATGCTGCTTAACACTCCTTGAGTCATAATAGTTTTACCAGCTTTGAAATCACAACAATTTAATGCAGAACTATAAGCTTGGTTTATGTTACAGTAGAGCACCCTGTGCTCAACTGTTTTCTTACAGCAGCAATCCTTAGAAGGAAAAAAAAAAAAAAGAAAAAACAACCTTGGAATTACCTTTTTTGTTTCCCCACAGACATAATTAGTTCAGATTTTCCCAAGTTTGGCTGGTCATGAGTTCTAGCTGCCCCACACCAGCTCAAGCAGTTTATCTACTGGGAGTACACCATAGACCTACTGCACTTTTGTGCCACAAATCTGTTGCCAGATCTCAGCTTCTAAAGCCAATTCTAGGCCTTCACATCAAAGCTACTAAACTTTCTAGACCTCTGTACAAGAAGGAAATGACAAATTAATCTCTCCAGTTGGCTGTAAGGGTACAAAAGCTACTCTGAAGAGCAGAAATTTATGACAAGATGTTTTCACATCTCATCTGGCAAAATAACGTAGACAAAAAACCTGACAAACAGTGCAGAAGACTGAGAATCACGTTCAGCAGACTCCCAAACCAAGAAGTTCCTGCTCCAGGGCAAGAGGAGGATGACAGCCAGCATTAAAGGTGTGTATCTGCCAAATACTCAGCACCTTGGTGACAGGGAAAGGGCTGTTCTGCTGAGAACAAACTAACAGGCATGCCTGCTTGGAATTCCTCTGCCTACAGCCAGCAAACACTGTGGCTGCTAAAACAAACACCATCCAGAGAGAAGCATGAACAGAATGAGGAGGATTGGGAGACATGGAGTGACTCACTAGTGTATTAATCCAGAACTGAGTATCTTGTAGAGAGATGAGTCAAACAGAATGAATCAACAAAGAAAATAGTTGATCTTTTTGTTAATAATACAACACCATTGTACAAACTGTGCTCAACTGCCTGCAGTGCCATGGCTTTGCCACCTCCTGACTGCTTTTATTCACTCTCTCTACTGTTCTTGAGTAAGATAACAGGACTTATGCCTCCACACGTATGATGCCAGGCACAGCTCTGAACAATCCCTGTGTGCTGAAGACAAAATGCTCATGAATGTACAAATACTCTGTATAAATACCTCATACAGAACATGCTCATAGGTTGTGTATTGAGAGATTCTCAAGAGACTCTTGAATCTCAGGGGAGTCCTTTCACTTCAGCTCACCCTCTTGGACTTGGCCACAGCTCTTAGAGTTGTCCACTTTCCACAAAAGTACATCCCTTCTCTTGTCCAATGCTTTGCCTCTTGCACCATCCCTAAGTTGTTTTTTGAAACCCAGTTTTGTCACTCCTGTGTGGATCCAGAGCTTGTCTTTGCATTGGTGAAATTATTTTACTCATCAGGAACCACCTTTCATCCTCAGGGGTTTTCACTTCCAAAAAAACCACTGCAAAACTGTTAATAAGTGATTCTTGCCCTCATTGGGAAATACTGTGTTAAAGTGGTATACAATTAAGATAGGTAAACAAGAATATTTCAGGATATCAAAGTGTTCATGGAAAGTATTTCACCTCATCAGAATTTATCAGCCACACAGACCTCCAGTATCACCACAGAGCCACAGCAGTAGCTCTGCCACAGCTCCCAGGCAGCACACACTGGCTTCAAGACCACACAGCCTCCTGCCAGCTGCCAGCCCTACTGCACCTATGGAACGCTGATGAGTCAAGCCCAGGACGCTGGAGGATGCCACAGGCAGGGATGGCCAGGGAACTCAGTGTCTTACTTAAACACCTTGTGACTCCTGAAGAGATGCTCTGGGTCTAAAATTGTGCCAAAGAGCAACACGTCATGTCCTGTGGACGGTCAGCCAACATAGCTACTTAAACCCCACAGGGATTACTTGCCTTCAAAAACTGAGAGAGGCGACAGGAGGCGAATGAGCTGCTGACAGAGAAAAGCCAACAGTTTTAAACTGCCTCATTCTGCACAGTGCCAAGCTGCTACTTCAGTAGCAGTTGGTAGGGCTTTAAAGCTCTTCCAATTCACTTTCTAGTGTCCATGTTAAAACAGCAGCTGCTTGCTGTGGATGGGGAACCAGAAGTTCTAAAGACTCCACACATATAAAAACTGTAAAAAGTGTAACTACACACCAAGGACAAAGAGACTTCTGGCACTCCTTCCACCGTCCCCTATGAGCCTCTCCAACGAGAGACTAGAGGGCAAAGGTGTGGGAGATAATGAACAGACATCTCAGCTTAGTTGGTTACCCCTCAGGTGGACAGCACTTTACCATCTTTGCAATAATCCCACTAAACACCAAAATCAATTTGTGACAGTCAACTGCAACAGGTAACAATGCAAGCTGCAACAACACAGCAAGAGCAACTAATCCAGAAAACACATTTTACTCTATTTTGTGGTCATACCATCATTCTACACTTGCAATGACTCATCTCAAACAATCCAAAACTATATTGAAAATTATACTGATACATCCCTTGTACAATTTGCTTTACTCAAATGCTGAAATTCTTTGCAGGATAAGAGTGCACATCATCATTTTTGGACAATATGGGGCTACAAGAAAAGAACATAATATCCTACTGGAAGTGCAGAGCTTGGCATGGCAGAACACAGTCAAACTGAAATATGTCCATAATTCTGGGATTGTGTGTGAAAGGCACTACGAAATGCTGAGTGACCATGTTGAGTACAGACCCGTTAAATATATTTCCTTACAATCTGTTATAGAAACCAATTCAGAGCTGGCATGCCAGGCTTTCAGCCAAATATTTTATATAGCTTCTAAGACGCTATATTTGTCTTTGGAAATTGGCAGTTTGTGTTGACCATTAGACAACCTTACTATTCAAGCAACCACATTTTCAGCTCCTATGTATTTAGCTAGTACCAAAAATTGAGCAACATATGAAAAGATTCCTCTACAGGCTTTAGAAAACTTCATCATATATGTCCAAGTTGAGTGGGTTTTTTTGTAACACAATACTAAGACCAAGGACAAGAAAACTTTGCAACAGGGATAATAAAAGAGCTATAAACTTACTGGAAGAAAAATCTAACATCATTCAGGTTGCAGATTCTAGTTAGACAGAACAGTCAAAAGAACCTACAACTTTTATTTCAGTGGAATAGCAGCCAAGATTGGGGCTGTGATGAAGAATTACCTGGATTAGGCTTTGGGTTTCTTTTTTTTTTAATGTGACATCTCCTAAAAGAACATTAACAAAGCACAGGGACAGGACGATGTGCACAAAGATCAGGTTTGGCCACACGTTATCGCAGTGTGCCAAGGCAGAGCACTTACTTCCCCTTGCAAAATGTGGGGGAGCGAAGGTAACTGTGACAGCAGCACAGGAGAGCATTACCCAAAGCAGCTTTTAAAATAGCCCAGGTGCTTTAGCTGGACTCAGCAGCTCAAAGCCCTGGCTGGATTCCCTTCCCAGTGCCAGTTGTAGGTGTTACGGCCTCTGTGCAACTTTGGCTAAATCCCTAGTGGTACTAAAGCTAATTGTTCAAAACATAGAAGACATTTCATCCCAAAACAGCTTTTATTCAGAAAGCAAACTAACTCCTACAGGTCAAATGACCATGTGAGGATTTGGGGAAGTCATTCCAATGACCCATTTGTCCAGAAAAACACACACTCGATGTCAAACTCCAAACAAATTTCATCCAAAATGAATCTCAGGCTAAAAACTTCACTGGTGCTGCAATTGGTGTCTTAGACTCATTCTAACTGCCAAGTAACATATAAAATTTGTAAAGACTGCAAAGCATTCATAGTTGTACTAATCCGCTTGGGAACTTATCACAGGGATTAAATAACAGGTTGAGGAATGCAATCTACATATATATCAAGTGTAGAGACGTAACTGAACAGTAGGACAAAGAATTTGTTGAAGAAAAAAATCCTCTGTTGCTCATAAATCAGGTTTTTTTTGTCAATTCAAGTACCAGTCCTCCTGCCTTGACCAGGACTCACACTTAGCCCTTTTGGTAGTTCTGCTTGTACCTTCCCCCTTTATCCAAGGCAGACTTACTTTCCAAATACTAATTCTCTCTCACAGACACTATTACAAATCTCAAAGGAGAAAAAGAGTCAATATGGGATGGAAATGCTATGTGGAATCCAACGGGAATTGAATGCCTTTGAAAAAGCACCTTTCCACCAGAGTAATGTGACACCAACTGTTGGTATGAGTGATAGAACCTTTGGGAGAGGGAAAAGGCGAAGCAGTGACTTGCCAGCTTCATTTTTGAACTATTTTTTCCCCCTCTGCTAACCAGGATTTACTCATACATTTAACTATCAACATTCACACCTTAAGCCTCAAGATACAGCTTTGCCTGCCTATCACTGTGCATTTTCACTTTTTGTAATCCCATACTGTATGCAGGAATAGAGCCCTCTACAGTCTGCTGATGCAAAACATCAAAAAACACTGCTCAGTTTTTGCAGCAGAAAATTTTGTTCCATTCCTTGGCAGGGAGACTGTCAAAGGAAAAAGATAATGTATCTTCATGGTGGTTTAAAGCACAAATTCTAACATGCATTGTCCCATTCATTTCTCCCTTTATAGTCTGTTCCACGAGAATACGTCAGTGAAGCAATTAAATAAAAATATTTTTAATGCAACCAAATGTCTCAACAGGGAGTGATTACAGAAACAAACCTCAGGTTGCTTATATAGAAACTGAGCACATCAAGTTCTCAAAGAGCATTTACTCTCAGATTTCTACCCGAACGTTTTTAAGAGGCAATATATTTCTCATTTTTATGTGTTAAAATACAAACAGTGTAGCTAATCAATAAGGAAGAGGACTTTTTTTTTTTCTTACTATAATTAGACAGGAAAAGGTTCTTAGTTCCTTTTTTCAATGTTTCATGCTTATACCTTTGAAGGAAAACAAACATCACCACTTTTCATCAATTTGGTATTTCAGCTAGGACTGATTTTTTGCCCTTCTGCACTCAGAATGATGCTCCAGTCTGAAGGCAAATGCATTTTGTTCAGTGCTGCTGCTCAAATAAAACAAAGAATTTCAAAGTACTCTCTAGACTCAACTCACTTTGGAAAGGTGGAGGGGAGGGCTCAGCATGGCACTTACTTTTTACTTTTCAGGCAACCGTAGAATCCAGCCATGGTCCTTCCCGGGAGACGTGTGTGCATTTAATTCATCCTTGTGTGGGGATGCCAGCACAAAGATTCTGCAGCTTTGTATCCTTCTCACCAAATGCCCCCCCACACACACACACACAAGAAAACCAGCATGCCGATGCAATTACTAGCCAGATAAAGTTCCTGATTTGAGGCCCTCAGACTCTGCTGAACTGGGTCCAAGGAGGGCTGTGCCTTTTCCATAAATGGTTATGAATTGTTAACTCCCCCTTTTCCTGTCTCCTTCCAGCTCTTGGTAAGCACAGCATCCGAAGTGTAAAATACCATATGGCATTTGATTCTCTCTCCCTGTGGGACTAATGAGAGGCTTGGTTGTAATTAGGATGTGAAGAAGCCCTGAGGAGATTAATTGTTATTTTTTCAGACAGAGAAAGGCCATGGAAAATACTTGCAACATCTTTGAAATAATCACTAAAAACTGTAGTCATCCTCCAGCACATATGGGGTGCACAGGACTTTCCAGAATAGGCATCATCCCACCTTGCTTTAAATTACAATATATTCTGCACATTAACAGAAGAAAAATACATCCCTGCAATATTGGAAAATCAAGCAAAAAGCTCTGGAGTTCAAAGTAACCAGCACACCCACAGCAGAAATGCCCTGGTGACGCCTTCTGACAGGACACTAACAGTTGTTACTCATTACCACAACTAAGGAGGCTCTCCCTGGGTACGGAAGAAGGAAAACAGCTAAGGTTTAATGCTGGAAAACATAAACCTCAAGGAGTTTCATTCACAAAAGCGACCCAAGACCCGGGGACAACATAACTGCACATATTTCTGACATGGCATTGTATTAAATTCATATGGAAGTGAATATGCATCATGGCTGTTAATGACCTCTGTTGAGGTAAATGCAAGAAAATGAGGCAAGACATTGCTTGTGCTATCTGCACACAACCAGGGAGTATCAGCAGCCCGTACAAAGTGTTAGCCTGTTCCTGGAGTCACATGGCTTGGTAAGAATCTCAGCTCGTAATTCAAAAAAACACACACATATTTAAACATAGAAAAGTCACAACTCCCGTTATTGCAAAGGAAAGATTTACACTCACTCCTAAAAGATCAGAAGAGAATGACATTTATTTGTGTTTTTCAGTTAGCATGTAATATTTGAATAATTGGGTCTGGCAAGCCAGTAATGAGTATTATATGAGTATTTCTATTTGAATTCTCTTGAAGGCATTGAGTTGCAAGACTAGATCTAAGGTGGAGCAGTCCCTCTGGGCTAGGAAAAAATATTTTAACACTTTTCCCATAAGAGAGACATGAAGTTTGAGAAATGCACCTCTGTTGAAGAGTCCCATAACTGACTCAGCTACAGCAGCTTCATAGTGGTGCAGAACTTTGAAACGTATGAACAGATAACTCTGTTTCTCTGTTTTCTATAAAGCCCCCCTATACAAAGAAAGGCTATGACTGAAATAATAAATGGCAAGTGCAAGGGCCATCATAAACAGGAACAAAATCATATTCTAGTCTAGTTTCCCACTTAGCAGCAAAGAGAAAGCCTCTAGAGCCAGCTTCGATGCCATGCACAGAATTGCAAATCAAATCTGACCTCAAGCAGATACACTTTCTCTCTCCTGGGAAAAGACAGAGGCAAAAATACAGTAACACCACTTGAAGTTTCACTCAAATGAGTTTTGTTGTTATCCCAAATTAGTCATGACAATTTCACGTTGAACTCCTAATCCTAACAGAAAAAGGTCAGCGTTAGTCTCCAGCCATCAACGAAAGTCCATAGGAAAAAAAAAAGAAAACATCAAAATCCAGGTTCCAGTTATTGGGTAACAACCACCAAGAAAAAATTCCTGGAAATTACTGGAGAAATGTACAAAACTTTGGACATAGCATTACATCTGAAATCTGCCTGACATTTAGTTTAGAAGAAGCTGCCAATGGAAACATTTCTAGTAAGAAATGAAAGAGACTTCATGAGAAATTCACACTTGTATGTGAAGATCTTTCTTTTGTAGAAAGATCAAATAGCCTTCCAGTGGGAAGGCCCAATCCCTAAAGCCAGTAGAAGGGTGTAAATCTGATGGCTTTGGAAGAATTTCATCACTTTAACTGGTGTAGAACATGACCAACAAGCTTCAAAAGATCAGACTTTTTGCTAACATGAAGCAGATTCCCTGTCTCCTAACCTCCTCACATGTTTTGCCTTCAGAATATGTTTCCTTTCATTATTCTTTTTTCTTTCATGTATTTTTGTCTTGAAGTTACTTACTTGAAGATACAAATCTTCATCTGGTGGTTTCCATTTAGGTCAAACATAGTCCTATTCCCAGGAACTGGTGGTTTAGCAACACGCATTGAACCATCTAGAAACCCCCTTACTTTCCAAGAAGCACGTACAAGTAAACAGTCATTAAAAATAATTACCCTCACCTCAGGATTTAATCCATTTTGATTCTCTATCTTCGTATCAGTCTCCAAACCACTTTATGGTAGCATTTATTATTCACTGCTCTGACTGACACACTGAGCTTTTTGGGTACAGATCTGAAATCTGAGATGTTGATAAACATCACGGCTCTATGCCCTCAGGTAAATCAGTGTAAGGAAGCAGTTATGTACTGCACCCCAGGTCTGACAGCCAAACAGTCTCCACTGACATTAGCTCTTCATTCATCAAGTGCTAAAGCAAATGGGCTGCTCTACTGCCAGTTAATTAATTAAATCTGTTTTCAGCTTAGAAAGTAGATGAACATCAAATAACCACAGAATACAGACTTTGGTAAAGCAAAGATAGGTTTCTAAAGATAGGGAAGACAGCAAGTTTAAACACCTGCAAGTTGAATCAAATCTGGATTTCATCTAAAGTTTGTGGCTTAGCTTAATTGAAATAGCCCAGTGTAGGCCCACATTTACTTGAAAATTATGGCCTTCCTCACTGACTTCTTCAAACTCATTGCCACTGCTTCCCTCAACAGCCCAAGATTGCATCATCCTCCTGTAAATCACCGCACATAAACCCACCTCACTTCATCTTCTGAGTCTGCAGGCAGAACAAGCTAACCAGGTGGCAAGTTGCCCTCCCACCATGGTAGCCACAGCAATAAGAGGTAGCAGCAGAGCTCCCAGCGCCCAGTAAACTTCCCACCGAGTTTCTTAATTTCTCCAAAGGGAATGAAGGAGACAAGCCTGAGCAAGGCCCAGCAACCCAATCACTGAGAAATACTTACACCAAAATATAGCTCCTAAAATGAGCTAGTTATTTGTTTCACAGGCTCTTTCACCTGTGTGACTGAAAAAAAAATAAAAAGGCCTCTTCAACCTAAGTAGTCAACAGCAACTTGTAATCCAATGAGGGAAACACAAACTGAGCTAAAAAACACTGGCATGTTTCCACAGTCACTTCCTACACAGGTACACATGTACACGGGGTACACGTCAGCAGCCTGACAGCAGAGGTGAGACGAACTACATACCACCAGCAAGTCAAAATATGTTTTGTGTCTGGCTGATCTACTACTTTTCTCACAGCTTCTTGCAACCAGATGTCTAACGGCTCCCCATGTCCTTGCCTGCCTGTTCTCAGATAGTGAACACTTTGCACTTCACCAAATGTCCGTTCAAAGCTGGTTTGCGTGCAACGAGGACACATGCACAGTGCAAAGCTGCAGGGATGGACCACATGTCACAGAGTTGGGAAATCCCACGTTGCACAAACTATTGAAACACGGAGGTTTGAGTTATACTTTATAATTTATTTTCAGAAAGGGACCAAAGTGTCATGTGGATTTTTTCACTAAATAAATTTAGGAATGGGAGTAGAAATCCTATGGCAAACTGATAAGACCATAGCATTTCAGACTTCCTGTATATGTTGTTCTCTCTAAATTAACTTCTTGTTAATAAGGCAGACTTTGGTCTCTCATTTTTAGACTTTAGCCTCTACCAAAATCCAGTCTACTTCACTCTCTCCTAGAATGCAAGACTGCATTCTTCTGGTAAGTTTTGCCGTCATGAAAAACACAGTGCCTCTCAAGTGTCAGTTCACTGAAGGTTTGCAGCTCCTCTATCACCACTGTGATGGGCTGAGCTACCATATATTGATCTATATGCACTTAGATTTTATATAATGAACATTCTGTGCATTTCTTACATGTATGTTGCATTTGTACCCTTGGCAACGCTTTTCACTTTTCAGTCATTTTGCCACTCTCCCCCTCTCCCATCTACTGTCAGCCTGAGCACCAGGTGCCATCCTGCACACTGTAATGCAGTTGAAGCTATGCAGCTGCACAAACCCTCCCCTCCTCTTAGGGTAGGGCTGCATACCCTCAAATAACTGGCATTTTCTATTAATTTGTTTGGAAAAGTAACCCTGTCAGTGTCTGGTCATCAAATGAGGTATTTGGGGCAAATCCATCAGAATATATATCTAGCTTCCAGCTTTCACGTCTTCACCCCTCAGCAATGAAGCCTAGGTTAACTGAGAACTTTCAGACAAGATTTATGCCACACCTGATCTTGCCCAAGTATTTACAAAAATGTGCTGTTCCAGCTGAAATGCATGTAAAGCACTGCTTCTACTATAACCTGGAACAAACCCTGCACAGAAACCAAAATATAACATTTCAAGTCATTCTTCTCATAGCACAATTCTCTCTGCATGTGGCACGTGGATCGTTTACCTATGTGCTACCATAAATGTGATGCTCAGAAAATATCTTCCTGAGGCAGAAATGGATTAATCTTTCTTACAAGTGAGCTTCCCAGGCTGGCAAATGGGCCTGGCTTGGAAATTTTCAGTTGAAAATCTTCAATACTAAAGACACAACTAAACGTGCATCACCGTTAAAAGCTTCAGTATCAGAGCTTTACACAAACAGGGCTGGAATCACACACGGTACTCTGCAGAAAACAAAGTGGAGATAAGAGGATTTCTGCCTTGCAGAGTTTATACATCCAGATGTGATTAATATTAGAAGGAAAATGAGGGTCAAAGCCTATCTCCGAAACAGAAAGTAGTGTGTGTAGTTAGAGGCCTCTAACTATGCAACATATCAGCTTTTTCTCCATGCAGATAAGTCTGAAGAATTTGCCATGATACTTGTTCTGGAGTCTAATGACTGTTACGTGGCTCTAATGATGTCTATTTTTACTCTTTGTGTACAATGTGTGGGGTCTGAGGGATTTTTGTTGTTATACCCTGTTAGAGGACTTCCTGCAATTTCCTTCAATAAAAAGAGTTTTTTCAAAGAAAGCAGCAATACATATTATCTCTTTGATTCCAGTATTTGATAATTCTGAATCTAAATGGCTTCTTGGAGTTTACCATAAACACACTGTCTTCACCTCTGAGGAAGGAGTGAAGATAAACTTCAGTATGGGGTATGCAGTGCTCTACTGAATTCTGAAATATGGCCAAAAAGACCCTGGAATGCTAAACTGTCCTTATGTTCCCACAATCAAATGTGAACACTTCCTGGATTATCTGGAGATGAAGGTCAGGCCATGTGTCATTCAAAAGGCAATTTCCCCTAGATTTGCAACAAGATCACAGATGTAACCTCAGACTTCAGTGTTGGAAAATATCAATTGCCAAACAAATAATACAGATAAAGAGATATGAGTGTTTGTTTATCATTTTACAAATCTACAAGGATTGATTTGCATATACATATGTCATTTATACATAAAGTAACAGCATCCCTGTACACATAGACAATATTTCAAGAATGTGCTGTCTCTTACATATCTGCTTTTTTAATACAAATTTGTAAATCTAAAATCTAAGATTTTAATGAGTCTGAATGAAAAGTAGATTATTTTTGACACAGTGGAAGAGCTTGGTATTTCCTGTGAAAACAGTAGCATGATCAACATTTTATATACTGGGAAACTGTGGTTCTTTTGTCTAAGGAGAGGTAGCACAGAAGCTGAACAAGGGAGCTCTATTTCTACACATTCTGACTTAAGAAAATACCATGTTAAAAAATATTAAGTTCCAACAACACAAGTTTTCCTTCTCACTGTCCAGTCAGGCACCAATAGACAAGACCATCTGGAAAGAAATGTGAGAACACAGTATGTAGCTACAGGCACATGGACCAGAGCCTAGTCGAGATGTCAAACATTAGAGATAAACAGTTACTGAGTCTAAATAAATATCCTCAGATTATGTGAATAATGAATTGAGTTTTCTACACTTCGTTCTTCCCAAATTCCCCTCAAGGGAGAGACCCAATCCATGTCCTTGCAACACTCTTGACAAGCTCCCTTGGAGACAAATCATACCGACATTGCCAATAATGCTTATGCTGCGAATAGCAATCAAGTTTAATGACTTCCCATGTGTATTAGTTTTGCGCTAATGTAGGCCCACCTCTTCAACAGAATTACTCCTGATTTGTTTGTACAAGTATAAGCAAGGACTCACACATCTGGAATAATATTCCTAAAATCATCAACATCCTGAATTTCATCTGCAACTGAAATAAAAATTCAACAGTGAAGGTCATCTCCAAAACCATCTCGTCTGAAGCAATAATACGGGAAATCACGGAAGCACAGCTCTGGGGAAAAGGCTGTCTGACTCCAGTGCCTGCAAACACAAGGCTAGAGATAAAGTGACCATTAACCTTCAGAGAAGGGCAGCGAGGTCCCAGAATGTCCTGCCTACAGGCGTTATTGCTCCAAGGGGAAATGAACAGAAAAATAGAAGTCAAAATTGCACATTCTTTACATTTAACTCAAACTATTACACAATGGCAACATCATACTTTCATCTGTATTAAGGCACAAATACATCACCTGGTTCATTCCACAAACTGCAATGAGTAATAAGAAATTTGTTCTTACCACTTGATATCTGCAAGATTAATCACAAGCACCAGACCCGTCTTCCCCTGCACAAAATACAGTATTACTCCATACTGCAGATGCAGCCAGGAGAACTGAGGCAGAGTAATTCAGTGACTATTCCAGAATCCATAAACTGCAACTGAACCCAAAGTTCCTGGTGCCTGGAACTGTGTTTGAGAATCTTTTCCCAACCTCCCAGCCAGAAAGACACAACAAGAATAGGCACCCTATAAATATCCAAGATAACTTCAGTTCACTGGCCAGCCTTCAGCCGTGGGAACTCTTACAGGATCACTGGCATCAAAATATTGAGTTAAATTAGAAATCAGTGACTGCACTACATGATTTGGCCCAGTCCATTCAGAGTTTTAAAATCATCACATAAAAAATACCTCATACGGATCCTGTTTCACCAGACCAGACCCATAGCAGAACAGAGTCCTTACATGGCATCCCAAGTTCTGGGAATTTTTAAATATTCCAGTGTGCTCCCAATTGTCTCTTAAATATGCTGGAGCTGTTCCCACCATAATGGGAAGGGAAAATATCTAACAAATATCCAGAGACAGGAAATAAGCTAATTGCAAAAGAATTTTACCTAAAACTGTTGAATAAACTACAGTTCTGTGTCACTAAGTCACATAACCACATGCTTTAAACTGGATCTCTATTTGGTCCTTCTCATTTCTGACAGTGCAATCACAGTGCTGGGCGTACACTTATGTAAAGAACCAAGTTAATGGGTCTATCTATTGACCCAGAATCATCTGTATCTGAAAAAGCTCCACTTAAAAGTCATGACAAATTAAGTCCATTGCCTTCACGTCTTTCTGTTTTATCAGAGAGATTAGGGGATACCTACAACTTTCCTAGGACAAATGCCACTCTCATCCTCACCACTCCAGCCCCTATTGCTAGCCTTTAAACAGAACATATTTGAGATCCACTGGCATTGACTTCAGGTATTCCTTCCATCTAGGTAGTTTCCATACAGTGAAATATTAGCCAATGCTGTACGTCCAAAAAGGAAGAACAGCAGTTGTCACCGTGTGCCGTGTAGCTGAAAAGACACCTTCCCCTTCTACAAGTTTTATCAATACCTCTGCAAAAACACAAACTCAGATCCTCGCATGAAACAGCTCCTTTGGCTATAACACAGGGGCTAACATAACTGACATTGTCTAGCACGATACTGAGTCCTCAAGGCACTCATATTAGCTAGAGATGAGGAGTGTGAAGTCTAAAGATGAGCTGTGCTGGTTCTGCACTCAAAGAACTCCTTTTGTTCATGCAAATACAAAGCAAGTCCTCCATCTACCGAGGATGATTTATACGTAATGTGTCTATGACTAGACAGTATTTAAAGGCAACTAAACGTTGAGGTAAGTTACAAGATGGATTTGCACAGCCTTCCTGACTACACAATACTATTGTAATATTTTTCTCTGTGGATGAGATTTAATATTTCACAAAGGCAACTGCAACCAAATACAAATGCTAAACGCTAATAAGATTCTTCTGGATTTTCTTCTACTTTGTGCAAAGTTTATTCAACATGAATTCACATGTAATTGCTAAATATAATGAGATGTAAGTAAAAAACATCCAAAGGAAATACCATTGAATGTTGCAGAATAACCGCTGGTCATCAGTAAAAATTGTATTAGTGATGATGTGATCAAGCTTTTACTTTGACCAGAATTAGTTACAAAACCAGCTAGTATGTTATCTCTGAAGAGTTCTAGACACAGTAGAAATGCAACACCCCTTCCACCAGAATAAAAACCTGATCAAAATCAAAAATATTTATCCTTTGGAGGAATGAGGGCACATGATTGTGCTGTGCTGCTGCTGTAGTAGAATAAAATCTGAGTCACACACTCTGACTGTTTTCATCCCTCTTGCAACTGCAGAATGAAGAGCGCTTGGCCATAGTTTGAGGGACAGCAGAGCCCAAGAAATGTGATCACTAGAATCAGAACATGTAAATTGCTTCTTTTCCTTTTTTTCATCTAGTCCAGTCCACAAAAGTTGGGGTGACATTGTTTATAACATAGTTACTTCAGACTCATTATAGTAATAATGGCTTGTTTGCTCTTTTATTTCCCTCTTTCCTCTGTTTAATGTGATTTTACACTGCTTCACATGAAAAAAAGATAAAGCAAAACTTTTTGCATCGCATAGAAGCTTGACAAATCAGAGGAAGAACTTCTTAGATAAATGATAGTTTTTCCTTGACTTAGACTTCTTGCTTTAAGATGATTTATTGTAAGGATCTTAACATTTTAATGTGTCTTCTTGTAAAATAAGATACCTTTTTTTAGTTAATGTAGAACCTACAGCTTTAGGAGTTTAACTCTCATTAAATCTACTCCTCAATCAGCACAGTAACAACAAAGTGATAACGTACAAAAGACACATCCACAAAAAATATTTTTAAAAACCTGCTTAAAGTGCATGCTGGTAGTTAACAGCAGGTATAGAAACAGTCTAATGCTCTGCTCGCTGTATTGCACTTCAGTTCTTAAGAGCACACAAACATATTGCATTGTGGGTTTGAAATGTGCTCTGACATCTCTTTCAAAGGACAAGAATCTTTCAAAATTTAAAGATTTATGCATCTGTAAATAAGGTATTTCTTAACATGCCCGCAAAGAAAGAACAAAAGATTATGGAAAGAACTTTCATTAGTATTGTACATAAGGCAATTCTGAAATGGCATCTCCAGCTGAGTTTACTCTCCTAATGCACAGGAGGTTTTCTATGCCCTATATTCTATAACATTGTGTGAATATTATCCTTTTTGTCAACTAAGATTTAAAGAGTCAATTATGTAAATCCACAAGCTCTGTACAAGGTGTTAAATGATTTGCTGGCAGACTCACATATAGCAACAAAATCAAGCAAGTTCATACACACTGCTCGCTTGTAGCATACTCCCAGGTAATTATACCATGGGTCTATCACTTAAACTTATAGAAAAACTCTTGGACCATTTCTCAGTTATCAAGTAAACCACACAGCCTACCTCCACTGCTTTCTTTTCCTCATCCTTTCACTTCCTCTACTGAGATAATTAAATGTATCTTCTGAAAAAAAAAAAAAAGAAGGTAAATTCAGGATAACTCAGAAATCCTGACACCACTTTGAAAGAAAATAGGATGAGAACGCATCTTCTCTAAACCTTCCCCCCTTAGTGCTTAGGAATGCATGAAGTTTTTTGAACCACAGGGATGAAACTTATCCTGGCACTATGAGAAAAAGACTTAGACCTCTGCTACCTGGCTGCAGTCACGTGCAGGTCAGCAACAGGCCTGGGAAAAAGATGCTGATTTGCCAGATACCATGATGCAGAGTGAGACAAAGAGCCCCAGAGCACATGGTAAAGGCTGTAGCTCCAACTCTCCCAAGCTAGGAATCTTTAAACAAACTTTTTAAATGGAAAAAAAAAAAATCTTGGCACTCAAAGGAGCACAGACTGGCAAAGAACCAGTCAAACTACAGCAGCATTAACTCCTTATGTGCTCATAGGTATCCTTCCCCCGTAACCTAGTGGAATACAGAAAGAGTCTTCTAAAATGTAAATTGGAAGAAAGGAAAGTACACACTTGACTGCAAGCAACTGTAACATTTTCTGGCAAATTACAGTAAGGGTATTTAACAGACTTCTATGAATGATGGCAGTCTCTTCTTACTAGTAAATATGAGGTAAATTTAAGAAATGAATGTTCAGCAGAAAGAAGAAAGCACTGGAACTGTAGCTGGAAAGCCAAAGAATGGAGGTGAAAGCAGGACAGGCTGGGTATCTCCACGACATACCATTTTGCTGAGGTTGACTCTAGAGAGGGCGTCAAAATTTTAAGCAAAATGAGTGTGTGCACTAAACATTTTCCCCCACAGGCTTTTGTGCAACAGTTTTAAAAGAAGCTGTGAAATAAGATCCTCACTATTTCCTACAGTTTTAAGAGCTTAGAGTAATGCAGCCACCTCAAATTCAGCATTCCTGAGTCAGCAAATCTATGTGATAGCTTCAACAAGTGGGTATAATGGAAATACTATTTGGTGCTTTCTTCCTTTTCAGTTTCTGAATCAGTGAAGTTCCTGCTTTCAAGCTCTGTTTCCAAGTATGTATTTTGGCAGTTTTGCCCAGTTTTGGTCAGTCAGACTATTCAGAGTCTTGCATGATCGCTGGGCTGTGCAAGCTCTGACATGATGAGATCTCGGGAGATTTACGGGAGGAACTGCAGTACTCAGTAGGAGTGCAGAAGGAATCATAAACAATCCCTGTTAATAACGTCAGCTGCAAATCTCAGAGGCTGCTGCTCAACGAAGAGTTGGTTTCAAGTTCTAACCTTGTGGTGGTTTAGGCCAATATCCACTCAGTCATAATGTTACTCCCTCCTAAGCTGGACAGGAGAGAGAGAGAGGAATATAACAAACTGCTTGTGAGTTGAGATAAGGACGGAGAGATCAAACTCGGCAATTAGTGTCACGGGGAAAACAGACTCAACTTAGGGAGAAAAAGGGTTGATTTATTAAAGAAACAATAAAAGCAGGAAGATGAGAAATAAAACCGTCTTCAAACACCTCCCCCCACCCCTCCACTGCCCCGGGACTCCTTTTCCTTCCCCCCCAGCAGCGCAGGGGATGGGGATGGGGGTTGCAGTCAGTTCATTACCGATGGACTTTGCCGCTGCTGCTTCTCAGGGGGAGCCTCCTCACCCTTCCCACTGCTGCACTGTGGGGTCCCTCCCCACGGGAGACAGTCCCTCATGAACTTCTCCAGCGTGGCTCCTTCCCATGGGCTGCAGCTCCTCACCAACTGCTCCGGCATGGGCCCTCCCACGGGGCAGCTCCTCACACGCTGCCCAGCGTGGGTCACCCACCGGGAGAGACAGTCCTTCAGGGACAGGCTGCTCCAGCCTGGGGCCCCTCACGGGATCACAAGTCCTGACAGCAAACCTGCTCTGGCGTGAGCAGCTCCCCCACGGGCTGCCAGTGGGTCTCTGCTTCCCGGTGGCCTCCATGGACTGCAGGGGCACAACCTGCTTCACCATGGACCTCACCACATGGCGCAGGGGAGCATCTTCTCGGTGCCCGGGCACCCTCCTCCTGCACTGACCTCGGTGTCTGCGGAGATGTTTCACATTCTCTCTCCCTGTTGCTGCTGCAGCTCTGCCACTGCCCAACAACTTCTTCTCCAATCTGTTATTCACAGAGGCGTTACCTCCATCACTAATTGTCCAGGCCTGGGGCAGGTGCGGGGTCCAGCTTAAAACTGACTGGCCCTAACTCTGTCAGCTACAGGGGAAGCTTCTGGCAACTCTCTTTGTTTAAAGAAGCCACTCCTTTAGCTCCCCTGCTACTGAAAAACCTGGCCCAGGCCAAACCCACTACGTCCCTGCTTTCCCTGTGATATATACAGCCTGCCAGATGACCCACTGCAATCACAAAGGCCAAGCCAGCACGGAACTGACACAAATAGAGAAATCAATTCTTCCTTCTGAGGAAGAGAAAAATGCAACTTTGGTGAATTTTCACAGTCATTGGTTTGAGGTTGGCCACGTGCTCCCACTTGATAGTTCTCACTGCTGATCCAAATGCAGCTCTGGAATGCCCTGGCTGCTCCCACCAAGACTCGGCAGATGCCCGTGCTGGCTGCCAGGCGCTGCCGGCTGCTTGCCCGTGTGCCCAGGCATCCCAGCTGCGTCATGGCACGTGAGAGGCCACTGCTCAGAGCGGGCCAAGTGCTGCTGAGAGCATTCCATCACCATCAAGAGCAGCAGCAGGAACACAAGGATCAGTTTGAAGCAATTACTGTGCCACATTAGCAGATGCTCAGATTTATCAAGCGAGGGAGTGTATAAAGGTTTACAAATGAACTCTTTTATCTAGTGCCAGCTTTTCCTGACTCCTGCCTTTTGGTTTTAAAAGCTGCAGATCTCTTCCCAGCACCGAGGGTTGCACTGCAGGTTCCACCCTGGGCAGAGCAGGGTATCTAGTCGGGCAGCTGCCATCTGCCGGCGAGCTGAGGCAGCTGCGAGCCCAGGTGTGATGGAAGGGAAGGGAAGGGCAGCCAGTCTGGCCAGAAAGCCTTGAAGGACACAGGTGAAGAATAAAATATCATTGAAACTGAAAAGAATTCAGCATTTAAAGAGATGTCAATTAACAATGATAATCATGGCAAAGTACAGCTTGCTTAGAAAACAGAGCGATGTGAGGGATTCTTGAGGGGAAGCCTGGAGGAAGCAGCACATATGTCAGCAGAACAAGTTCCTACTGGGCAACACCCCTCTTGTCTCCTGGTAATAAATTTGAGAATGGTTATAAATGTTACTCATCTTGAACAAATTGCAGATGAAAAGAAGCAATCAATACAGTGTTTCTGCAGGCATAAGCAGCCACGTACTTTAAAGCAGCGTGCATCTCTCGGCATGTGTATAAACAGCGTAGCATCCCTGCGTTTTTTTAGGCCATGAAAGGTCTTCTGTGCTGTTAAAGGATTCTCTGATTTTTGCTTGGTTCTGATGAAAAATTCCCTTGACAGCCCTTATTCTGGAGCCCCCATGCAGGCAGTCCCTTCCTGGAGATTGCTGACAACCTGATGATGAGGCCCTGAACAGCCCAATGAAAGGCTGAAGTTAGCTGGCTTTGGGTGGAAGGCTGGATTAGATGGTCTCCAACAGTGCTTTCCAACTCAATGCTTCCTGTGATTCTGCAATTACAACAGGATGCTGCCTGGCCATCAGATGCAGAGTTTAACTTTCCACTACAATTGGATGAACACTGGATATGTCTGTCTTTGCAGAGTTCCTCTGGGAGGGTGCCCTTACCTTTGGGCAGGCACTGCCTCTTTTATAATGGCAGTTCTCAATCCAGGCATGCCTGAAAGGTGGAGAGATGGACTGCAGAGCATGACTCTGGGCTGCACTCCTTCGCCGGCACACACAGAGCAAGGACTTCAACTCGGATCTGAAGCTCTCATTCAGCCAACAGTAAATGAAGGGGTTGTAACAAGTGCTGCTCATGGCAAACCAGTGAAAAGCAAAGTACAGGGCGTTGCTACTGTGAATGGCCCTGCAGGAGATCAACACCACGTAGCAGTTCAGGGGGAACCAGCATACTGCAAACACTATCACCACCACCATCAGCATCTTCAGCGTCATCTTCTTTTTCCGTTGATGGGCATAGTATTGCTCCATGGTGAGGTCCCCAATGGCATTTCTCAGCCAGAGCTTCTTGGCCACCGTGGTATATGTGATGGAGATCACAAGCAAGGGCAGGACATACAAGAGAACAAAAGTAGTCAAGTCCAGATACTTCCAGAAAAGATCAGCAGGAGGAGGGAAGCTGGGGAGGCAGACTGTTCGTATTGTTCTGTTCCTGGAGATCAAAGAGAGAAAGAACTGTCAATCCCACTACCAGATGCACACCCAGAGGACAAACATCTCAGATGTTCTGACAAGTTTCAGTAAAGGTACAGAGAGCAGAACTTATTCAGTAAGTTGGGCAAGAACTCACTCAGTAACGTGGGCAAGTGCCACTTCCAATGGAAACCTTTGCTTTAAGTTTGACCCTTGGCCCTAAGTAAGATATTTTAAACATATCCCTGGGATAAGAAAAAGAGACTCTGTATTGACAATGTGTCCTCTAATGATGAGGAGCACCTCTCTCCTGTGTCAGCCCTCAATTACAGGGCTGAGTCTTGGAGCCAGAGTGAACTGAAAAACAACCCTCAAAGCCATTCCATGGATTTTCACTGTCCTTTTGTGAGAAACACCAAGAAAAAGAGAAGGAAGCTTTCTCTGTTTCAGCATACCTTCTTTTTTAAGAACATGGACGGAGATGTGTGCTTTAGAATCTGGGGAGCCTGAAGCTGCAAATGTCATATATAAAGAAAGCAGCAGGTAAAAGTCTTACCCAATATAAAATCTTGTCAAAGTCTGGTAAATGGCATGAGGCAGTGAGAAGCAGCTGGCCATAACCCAGATGATAATGATGCAGATCCCTCCTTTCACCATGGACATGCGTGGCTTGAGAGGGTGCATGATAACCTGCAGAGAACCAATCCTGAGGATTTACAATGTCTTCAATTGATAAAAGTAAGCTGCGAGCATCAGGAAAAGAAAGAAGGTGTCTTTGTTTTATCCATGTCCAAGAGCAAGCATTTCACATTGATCACTGAGTAAGCAGTAAACTGTGGCTGTGCTTTCCAGGACAGCAAGGAATGCTCAGCATGGACATTAAGAGTGGCACAAGTTGAAAGCCAAGAGGTTGTTCTGGCTTGTACTACAGGGAGTGCAAAAAGTCTCAGAAAGACAAGATGCTCGAGAACCACAACTGAATGGAACCCTTGGCCAACACAGCACCAGCAGACCTGAGCACTGTCTCTTTTGTCTTTGCAGTTTACGCTGTGCCGTACCGGCTGTGGAGTGAGGCACTCGTGTGTTTGCTAAGGAAAGCTGCTTTGTCTGACAAGGTCTGGGCTGCTATGTGAGCCTCATGTTGCAGTTGCAAGCACGGCAGCAGCTCTGCATCCCTCCAACGTACAAAGGCATCATTTTACAGGAGTGTAATTTTACAGGACTTTTTGGGCTGGATAATGCAAGGAGTTGTGCAAGTACTGTCACTGCTGGCTCAGTGCCCTGAGCAGAGGAACGCCCTCAGTGTCACCCATCAGTTTGGCTTCAGAGATCTCGACGGTTCAGTATCTGTGGAGCTACATGCACTATAGATGATTATATTAAGCTATGAAACCGTAATTAAAAATAGACCTATCACATCACCTAAAGGATCTCTTGGCTGCCAAAGTCCTTGGTATGTTGTGTATGTCTTTTCTGGTTTTGTTATAAATATCTACTTAACCGAGCTTCCACAAACCCCTTGGAGCATCTGTCTGCTCTGGTTCCTCTCGGGACTAGCAACATTCTGAGAGGCGTTCATTTCTCTCTGTCCAGTGACATCTCCTTACCTCTATTTTTATCTCCTTGGCCCCTATTAGCTAATTGTTGTTCTGAGGAACCTACGCTACTGAATTTAAAGGCAGGTATTGTATTAGCCCTTAATTAAACAAACACTTCTCCATACATTGCCATGCCTTGGCATCAACCCAGAATCTAGTGATTAAGATGAATCATTATCAAAACACATTGCTTTCGGGAGCTGCAAGGCTGCCCATAGCATGTGCAAACTGCCGAACTTTTTTTGGTTAAAAAAAGACAGAAACGGTTGATCTGTACTCTGGCAGTCACTCTGATTTTCTAACACCAGATGGAGCACATCCCACATAATCAGAGCAGAATCCGCTGTTGTTTTGAGCTTCATCCAGCCATGTCATTTGTCATGTGAAACTGCTTTTCAGTAACAATTGTTGCAGCAACTCCAGCACTGCAAGAAAAATATGTTCTGCCTGAGCGTGCATCTTGCAGGGTCTGCTCTCCCAGTGCACAGCATGTATCAGCTTAAGCAACAATTACCAACTGTGTTATACTCAGGGAAAGCCTTCACTTTGCACTCATTGCTTGGCCTGTAAGCTTTTCCTGACTGGCTTGTGTGGACAAGTACTGGGCTGGGGGGAGAAGAGGAGAATTTCTCGCCTTGAACTGAATGTGCCAACATAGGTCTTACTGCTTCCAGGCCTTGGCATCCCAAAATAATGGGACACACCTAGAGACTGCAAGGCTCGTTATAAATACACGCATTGGCTTGCTGCTGTTTGAACTTCAAACTGTATTCGTGCCATGCTTTCAGGGCTGTGCTACAGAGACGCTGAGGTGGGCAGAGAGGTCTGGAGATCACCTATCCCACACCTTGTGCAAAGCAGAGTCGGCTAAAGCAGGCTGCCCAGGACTGCCTCTGGTTAGGTTTTTAATTGCTTCAAGGACAGAGACTCCACAACCTCCCTGAGCAGCCTGTTCCAGTGTTTAATCACTCTCACTGGAAAAACAGGGCCTTTTTTGTCCACCATCATGACAGCTACAGTTCCCTGTCCTGTTCCTTGGTTCCCAAGACCATGCAGGTTTCCAGGTACTGGGATCTGAAGGGGAAAACTGCAGTGTATTGAGCATCTTCTTTCTAGCAAACACAGGAATGGTGTTTGTCACATACCTGATGCCGATCCAGAGCGATGGCAGCGAGGGTCAGCACAGACACATGAACAGAGCAGTACTGAACAAACCGGCTTATGTGACACATCAGCTTCCCAAAAACCCAGGTGCTGCTTACAAACCGCACCTGCAGAACAGACAACATGGGGTTAAAGAGCCTGCGCTATCCCTGGAGCAGCAAATAGACTTCCCCAGAGTGTGGAGAGGGAGGAATGCTTTCATGCAGTTTCCTTAGGCTTTGTGGATACATTATATTCAGTTTTTCTGGGGAAACAGCTGCTATGGCAGAGGCTGTGAAACAGAGATTTGTTACACTGGGGAAACAAACCCAGTCCAGTGAGTGTGCATTTGCACGAGCACCTGTGACACGGCACTGCTGGAAAGGCTCCACTCCTTCATGAGGCTTTGCAGGGAAAACAGTGCCAGGCTTCCCTAAAAACAGCTGCATGTTTGGCTTTGTGGATGGTGGAAGCTGTGCAAGTTCAAATCCTAGGGAGAGAAATTCATGGAAGAATAAATCACAGAGGGTATAGAAATAGAGAGGCAGCACCTAGGAGCCAGGGACTGCCTCTGCCTGTGGAGCATCCCTGCTGCTGCCTGCCCCATGCCACACTCTGCCTGGGGTCTGCAGGTTCCAGCCACGCTCAGGAACGGGGCACGGGGCTGTGTGGAAGAGTCCTGCTCCATGCTGGTCTCCAAGCCTGACTCTCCTCTCACCATGTTGTGTGAGATGCACCAGCAGCGATTTCAGATGTGTTGATTAAGTTACACAGAGAGGAAAAAAGCAACTGAGGCTTCACAGTCTGTGTTCCCTTCCTCACTACTCTGACCTCTGTGCCTGTGGGAGCCTTCTCCACCTGGGCATGAAATCCAGCTGCTCCTGGTGGGGAGGAAACACAGACAGAGCTTAAAGCCTTTTAAAGGCATTTCTTAGGAATTCCCAGAGAAGTGTTACTTGTGTCTTTTCTGCAGAGGACATTATTCCACATAATGGTTGTTGTCTCACTCCCTTGGTATTCCTGACTGCACCATATTTATTCCAGAGTAGTGTAACTCATTCTGGAGGCTGATTAAGCTAATTTGAAATAAAGCACATTTGTAACAAAACATCTGTCCACACAGACAATTAGTCAACACTATTTAATTTGTTTTCAATTAATCTAATTAATTTCCCTATAGAGACCCTAGTAGTAATGACTCTGTCTCTAAATGTAGAGCAACGTGCTGTTTCTTTGAAGTTGATGCAAAGCTCCTTCCTAAGAGAGATTACAGTTAATTACTTATGTCTAACATCTGCCTGTTGTGCAAACACACGAGGGCACTATTCTTTCACTGAACAGTTTACAGGACACAAACCCCAGCAGAGCAAGGCAGAGAAATCCCACCAAGGAAACGGGATTGATTTCAGAAAAAGGTGAATTCAAACCAATCATTCATCAACTTCCCTTGAAGGCAGAGGAGCACTACAGACAGCTCTGGACAAGGACTGAGTCAGGAGTGTTAGTGATGCATTCAAACAAGAAGGCTGTGTCAGATTCAGCTATACATAGTCCTCCTTGCACATAGTTTAGAGATTGTGGCAGTGGGGCAAGAAATTAATCCGTTTAATTCTTCACACCTCATTATTATTTTTTTAATGTCTTATATAATTTAGTAACTGAAACTAAAGCCCCAAGCAGCACAGCATGTAGTGCCTCAGCAAGAGGCATGCCAGGCTGACATGGCTCAGCGTGGACCCAGCAATTTGTCTGCCACCACCTTCACAAGGACTGACCTCCTCTGCATCATGTCCACAGGAAATTACCAGCTAATTGGACCTTCTAACCTGAAACGTCCCCCCTTCCTTCCCCTTCAAAAGACAAATAGGGCTTCAACATTCACACCTTGCCACCATCCTGGGAGAGGGATGAAAACTGCAGCTTTTGGGAGGGACCTTGCTGACAGGATTGGGAGGTGGGGGCAGGAGCGCTGAGCCCTGTGCCTGCGAGGGGCTGTTGAGGAGGGGGGCATGGCTGCAGCCTCTCCAAGAGGTAGGAGCGGGGAGAGCCAAAAAGAGACTGCACATATTAGCCTGTGACAGGTGCAGGCAGGGACAGGCACACACAGCAGCACAGCACAGGCAGCCCGGGTGCTCACCAGCGTGAAGGGGGTGTTCAGAACAGTGATCATCACGTCAGCAACGGCCAGGTTGACGATGAAGAGGCTGGTGGCAGAGTGCATCCTTTTGTTCTTGATCACCACGTGGCACACCAGGATGTTGCCAAAGAGAGAGATGCAAATGATCACAGAGTAGGCCACTATCAGCAGTGCCTTCACCATCCGGCTCTGTGACTGACCCTCGTACTTGGTCCCGCTGTCAAAGTCCCCCAGGTCCTCCAGATCCAGGTCGCTGTGGAAGAAGGATTGGTTAGGGAAGCTATACAGTGCAGAGAAGAATTTGGTCGTGTTGTGATTCTCTGCTCTCCAGAAGGGTTTGGAGATGTACTGCAAAGGGAACCACGTGTGCCTGCTCATGGCTCGGGAAGCAAGGCTCCAGCGCTGCCCATGTCCCTGTGCAGGCTGCATGCTTCTCTCTGCCCTCCTTCCTGCCAGCTCAGGTGCTGAAGTCAGCGGCTGCAGGAGGAAATACACATGCTTGCATTTTAAAAATTTTCCACGTGGCTCCAATCCACATGAAAGGGTTAATAAATGGGGAAAGAGCTGATAAATCTTCCTGTGCTGATTACAGGTGAGCTTTGCTCCAGGGACTCTCCAGCTGCTGTCCTTTTTCAGTCCTGTGTGTGCTACATACAGAAGCCGATTCCGATCCCCAGAGACATTCTCTCTGCACCTAGGAAGAAATCCTATTGAATATTCCCTTTGTGGGCACTGTTCTGCTTCCCTCCCACAACTTGTCCTTGGAAATCTGCTCTATTGGTTTTCCACACAGTCCTTCATCCATCAGGTCTCTGTTTCCCAAGAGTTGTTAGAGCTGGTCAGGATCAAAAAGGCTGCTTTTCCCTTTTTCCATCTTCAAAGTATCTCTGAGCTAGACACTGAAGCAGCTTTTGCTCAGAGGCTGAGTGGTCCCTGCTTTTCCTGTGATATATACAGCCTGCCAGATGACACACTGCATGTGCAATAGCCAATAGCGTATCTCCTCCTACTTTATCCTGAGGTGTATTGCAGCCCCACACACAGACGGTGGGAGAGGCTGACATGTGCAGATGTAGAAGAGCAGCAAAATACAGGCAGAGTGGATGATTCCTGTCTTCCCCGTCTCCTCCCTCCTCCTCCTTTCTGGGTACACAGCACAGCAGCTACATGGGGTGAAGCCTCTTTACTAATTCACAGCATCTTTCTCTCTCCCCATTCCAGAGTTTTGTCAGACAGAGAACGTCGAAGGATTTCTGCCTGCAGAGACCTCCCAGTTTTGTGCCCAGCAGTGTCCCCTTCTCATGTTCCTCTGGTGCAGAGGACAGTGTAAAAAGTGAAACACAACTTGAAAATTAGAAGATTCAACATGCTGTTGGGTGTCTAGAGAGAGTCCTGCCACAGTTCATCTCTTTGTGCACCAAGGCAGGAGCAGGGAGAGAGCAGCAACAAAGAGCAGTAATGTGGGTGAAAATCCCTTCTCTTCTCCTTCCCTTCCTTGGCAGACACAAGTCATTTGCAGAGCAGGCTCAGGCTCCAAGCTCAGTAACTGAGATGCAAAGAACATTTCTTGCTGCTTCCCTGCCGTGAGCCACTCAGAGGTGTCACCAGGTTTCTCCTCTCTTCCTCAGCATGCCCAGATCCCTTTTGTGTCCTGTCCCTGAGACAGCTCATCCCCAGGGGCTGAGCCAGGGACGCAGCTGGGTCAGGGCACAAACCTGCAAGTAGGCTGTTTCATCCTTTTCTTCATAGCTCCTGTTGTGTAAGGATACTGATCAACTCAGTCAGGATTTTATCTGGAGGGTGGTAAATCACAATCACAACTGTGGAGGCAGAGGTCTGTGGCACTCTGGAGATCAGCAGCAGGGCTCTTGCTACCAAAGGAGGAACAGCAACTGTTTTCCTGTGTGTGCCTTCTGAAGACACAGACTGTCAGGAATCATGCTGCTGCTGCCTCAGAGGTGGATGCCACCCTGTGTGTGTGTCTGTATGTGCACACTGCTGGGCATCAGGTGCAGCCCTGGCACGGGGGAAGCCCGCACAAACCTTCTGAGCAGCTTCAGATTACTTTGGTGTTCGTCATGCACCATAATGTTAGCTCTGGCTCCTCTACGTCAAACAGCAAGGCAGAGATGTACCTCTTCAAACATATCCACTTGAATTGCACAGTCACCCTTTGTTTGTAGGGAAGATTTTTGGCTTTCTTACTTTGACGCTACTTGAGTAAAAAAATGTTTGGAACTTTCCATTTTCATGAGATTATTGAGCAATTTCATTTTTTGTGGGTTTTTTATATGTGAAAAAGGAACATCAAGTTGCTGGAATCTCAGCTGAGATTTTCTGAATAGATCCAACGTAGACAAAGTGCTGAGGAGGGCCAGAGAAAACAGAGCTGTTCTATAAAAACCTCAGATCCTTGTTTGGTCAGTCCAGGAAACCCAAATACCAGAGTCAAAGTGCTTACTTTAAAACAATAAGATACAGACACGTGACTGGGATTTGACAGGTAAAATCAGAGACATTCCAAACTTCTCAGGTGAAGTTTTTCCAACACTATCACCGGCTACTAGTCACCTGACCCATGTTGTCAGCAGATGTAATCTGAGGCAATTCCTGATTCTGTACTCTTTTGTCTTCTTTTTGTTGGCGTGTCTGGTTGTTAAATCCAAACTCACATCTCAGCGGTGCAGCTCAGCCATCAGCAGAGCAGCTGGGGCTGCATCTGTAGGCTCTTGGGGATTTTGTCCCACTTGGGAGCATTAAAACCACCAGATTGCGAGCATTTTCACAGGCCAATGCCACAGTCTATTTTTAGGTGGTGCTTTGCTTGCTCTTCACCTCTCTTGATCAGAAAAGCGTCTCAGAACCAGCACCACAGGACAGCCAGATCCTCCAGAGCAAATCATGGACTGCACTGCCTTGGCTGAGGGAAGACAAGCCAGCTGCTGGGGATGAGTCTCTGGACTTGGAGGGTCCATGGTATCTTTCCAGTACTTCCCTGCAGGGACCTTTTCCTGTCTGACAAAGACAAGTCAGACAATTCAGCAGGTTCATTGTACAGTATGTGAAAGTGTCCAGGGTCAAGGTTGCCCACTCTGGGACCTTAATTCAAGCTAATTTCCAAGAAATGACTCCTAAAGACATGATTCATCTTCATTACTGGACAGTACTTAACAATGAGCCAGATCATAACAGTAATGGATTCTTTCTCCCCAGGCTGTGTTTGCACAGTCTGTGTATATGTACTAAAATCCTTGTCCCTGTCTGCTCCTGTGAAAATGTAAAGAAAACGCTTTCATTACTGGAGTATCGAGCTCACAAACCCAAAGCACATTGTCCCTACAGATCCCTGCAGGTAATTGTATTTCATATTTATGAGGTATGCAAAGACCTCATACAAGAAATACTGAGAATACAAGGCCATTGCATCGAACACTTTGCCCAATGTGAAAGCTCCCATCACACTCCAAAAGTCCATTTTTCAGTGTCTCATCTGCGTGCATCTGTCCTACCCTGAGCTGTGCTGCCAGTGCCTCAAACACAGGTTCACACACCAACAGGGAAAGGTCAGGAGAGCTGCTTGAGGAAGGTGCTGCTCTGAAGCTGCTGCCACTTCTGAGCCATTTCTGCTTCAGAACCCACAACAGAGACCCCCAGAGCAACCTGCCCAGAACGTGTCATGCCGCCCAGAGCACCCTCTGGCCTCCCCAGGTGACGGTCCACAGGGCTCTGCACCACAGAGAGGAGAGAGCACACAAACTCAGGCAAAGTTTCAGATAAGGTTTTCTAGTGCAACTTATGAGATTTATTGAAAAAGAAAATGTCTCTGCTTTGTCATTCAGAGTTGATAGCAGCTGGGGAGGAAGAGATCTGCTGAGCCTTCGGCACTTGGCAACGTGAGTTTTATCTGTGTGTGCCTTCCTCCCCACCAATGTTATTCACTGTAGACTTTCTCCTGCATTCCCCTCTCAATATGTGAGAGACATTGCAGATACAATCCAGTTTTTACAAAGTATTTTTGTTTACTGAGACCACACTTTTAGTCAAAATCATAAGATTTGCCACTGAATAAACAACAGCTGCTAACAGTTAAATTGGAAACGTTCCCTGACAGCCGGTTCCTTCTGCATCTGCTGATGGCAATGGGGGTATCTGGTGCAGATAGGTGTAGGGAGTTTAGTAAGTCCGCAGTTTGATCTTCACATTGTAAACCCTTCAGTGCAGCCCAAAAACAGGCTAGGTGCAGCACCTCGTTACTCTTGTGGAGGTGATTGAGTTCAGACCCAGGCAGGGTTCCTGCAAGGTGCTGCACAACCCACCTCACGTCTGCCAGTCCATCTAAGCATCCATTTACTGCCATATTTGATGATGTGGACACTGAACTAAAGTGCTTCAATCATTTAGCATCAAACAAGAGAGCTGCTAGCAGTGCCTCTGACTGTCAGGACCGAGGGCAGCCTGGAGCTGACAGGCCCTGACCCGTGGAGCCACATCCTTTCCAGGCAGAGGAACGCTGCTCTGCAGAAGGGCAGCCTGATAATCAGCAAATCCAGCGCAGAGGTGCTCTTGAGAAGAGAAAGAGCACTAACTACAGAGCTGGAGGGAGAGTGTCTTGCTCCAGGGCTGCTGTTGCCTGTGGTAACATACCATTACCCACTGCCAGCACTACCTCCAGCACCCTCAAGGACCTGCTATGAGTCAAATAAGTGTCACAGCATGAAATACTTTGTTCTCAGCAACCTGCAGTAAAGAATGGTAGTTTTTGGTAGGCAAGGCCTTATAGTATTTCTTCTTTGTTTCAGGCTCATTCAGCTCCCACTGAGTAAAAGGTGTGATTTAGTCATTGGTTTTACTAATTCACTTAAATACAATGAAATAAATAGCCATGTTTCTGTCCTCCCACTTTTCTTCTCATGCTAGTATCTCAGGATCACTCTGCAGCCATCCCTGCAGCCCAGGCACAACACTACAAGTTCACATGCAAGGACAGTCTGTTGGTTTCAGGGTACTACTCAAAGTTTGGATGTCTCCAAAATCGAGGAAGATCCTTTAAGATAGCTGAGCCTTTTGAGCCTCTGCTCTAAGGGAAGGAGGGAGAGAGAAGGGAAAGCCCCCTATCTCTCCCAGTTACCTACTCCTCCTACTACAGAATTCTTGAACGGAAGCCAAATCCTAACTAGGTCTGTGAGTGCACAAACTCCTTTCTTGAAATCCTGTGGTAGGCGTTCAGAAGATCTCAGATTGTAACGCGAGGGGTGAAGAGGAAATGAAAGGGCTGGCACGGGGCAGAGAGAGAGGAGGTGCTTATGCCAGCAGATATAAGCGCATAACATAACCAACAAAGTAGAGACTGAGCATCATCCATACCGTGTGTGCAGTGGTCCATTCCCCTCGGCAGTCAGTGAGCTGGGAGATCGGTCTGGACTGCCGGGTGGTGTTGCCGGCAATGGCAACAAAATCCATATGACTGTCTGCTCTCTCTGGGAGTCTCAGCAGACCGTCTGTGAAAAAGACCCACCACGGTGGGGACTTATGCAGAACACCTTTATCCAAAAGCTTGTGCTGAGGGACAGTAAATCTACTGCAAAAAGTTTCTTGCCAGCTAATAGAACTGACAAGAAAATGGATAAATTTCATTGCAGTACCTTTAAACATGTGAAATTGCCAGTTCTTTGTATTGCCAGGCTTGTCGATGGTTTTAGATATGGAAGAGTTCACTATTAAGAGCACACATTATACAGAACAAGCTCCAAAGGAAAGGCAAACCTATTCCAGTCAATTATGGTGAATTGAGATGAGGTTCTGTGCAGAGCTGGGCAGTATGTCCTCGCTCGCATTCGCTGAATATGCTCAGGCTGAGCTCACAGAAACAATGAACACTCCTCTCAGATTCATTTTCACCTGCTCTCACAACTGTTGCTGAGAATTGCAATGCACAAAGCTCTGGATGCGCTTAATTGTGCCCAGGGGCAAATTTCAGCCTACAAATTCTGTGTATCACTTTGAGAAGTTGTGTTTCTGCCTTTGGTGGGAAGCAGAGGCGTGATGTGAGCTGCCAGCTCTGCTGGGAGCACAGGGAGGGTTGCTGGGCATGAGGCAGGGGTCTGGGGCAGGCTCCACACCACAGCCCCACTGCCCCTGCAACCATTCTGCCAGGGCAGAAGCAGCATCAGTAGACAAAGAGATAAATGAATCATATAATAAGATGCTGAGCAAAAAAGGGAGTGGGTAGAGCAGTGTGTATTTAGTCATGGCAAAGTAAACTCACTCATTACTTTCAGATTCTCCTTGAAGAGCTGTGCCTTCTTTTTAGTGGAATGGATTGCCTCAAGGCTAACAGGCATTGTACAGTTTCAATGTATTTTTTTCCACAGGGAAAAGATTCCTCTGTGGGGAAAAATGTGAAAGGTACTGGGCACAGACTGTCTGCCAAGGTCACTAAATCCTCCCAAAACAGTATTTGAGCTTTTGTTCTCACAGAGTTCTGAGAAGGCAGTGAAATACAATTCCGTTTTTGCAGAGAGAGGAAAGGGACAGATGATCAGAGGACCCGTGGGGGATTGCCCAGGATAATGATGCCTGAGTTAGAAGCCGAGAATCACTACTTCGGATTCACTGGACCAGCCTTTCTGTAATGAAGACTGACATATAAGCAATCTGCAAAAAATATCCACAGCAAACTGGTGTGAGATGAGGAACTACATGGCCTTGGGATCCAAATGCTGCATTGTCACAGACCAGATTTTGCAAACATAACCAAAAGGAACCACACACAGTACCACACATGCTTATCCTGAAACACCTAAAATTAGCAAGTGCCACAGCCTGGAACCAGGGAAAAGATTTCTATTCTGTGCTAAGAGACATTCAAGCCTGTCTGCTACTTTCATTTTGCAACAGCAATTTGATTCAACACAATCCTTTGTTGTTTAAGAGGAGCATTACCTTTGCCACCCAGAACCTCTCTGCAAGGACGTTCTCTGCTGGCCATCAGGGCTGGACCATGGCTGCTCTGCAGCATCAGAGGGGCCAAGGCAGGCTGAACTCACCAACCACTGTTCCTCTCCACCACTTGCAACCTCCCTCATCTCAGCAGGACTAATCCTGAAAGAAAAAGTCTCCCCGTTGAATTTCTTCTCAAGGGAGTCTCCATATGTTTGTACCAGCTCACATTCCAGGGTCTTTGACAAAGAGGATGTGTACAAGGATGTGCACATTTTATTGCCAAATAAGCACTTTTCTCTCGATACTCAGCACCATTTTGGAGAGGTAACTCAGCTCTCAGGGACCCCCTTTTGGTCCTTTCCTAGAGAGCAGCACTGGTTTGGTCCCTTGCCTGAGGAGGGAGAACTTCCCAAATCGTGAGTGGGAGTCCACACTGTTCAATTGCCTTTATAAAGCTTGGTACAAATGTACCTTACTTCTCTAATGTACCTGCAATTATTTCTAATTCAGTGTGTTAGGCACATGGCAGAGATCAGCTGTAGCACATATAGGTCATCCACAGCAAAATGCTTAAGTGGATTACTGGCACACAATTCTAAGCAATGAGAAAGCACAAAATTATGTTCTAAAATTTCATGTTATTTCCTGTGACTATCAAATGGCTGCAGAGTAAAAACAAGGCAAAGAAACCAAGGGACACACGACTCGGCTCAGGACAGGAAACTTGACATATGCTAATCCAGAAGATTTGCTTCTCACGAGGAAGATTTGATTGATATAGCAGAGACAAGACTTACAGAGATGAAAATGAGCACTGCCAGGTTCAGGCAACGCGGTTAGGGTTTTGGCTGTTTTTTTTTTCATTTGCAGAGAGCTCAATACCAGGAGAAAGCCAGAGCCAGACAGCCTGTTCTGGAGCCAAGACCCATTAGCAGAGGTCGGCAAGTTGCTGTGGAAGTTTGTGGCTTGCCTTTTTTTCCCCCCTTAGTCTAAAGAAAACTCCCCTGGGAGGACAGGAAGATGCACAAGACAAAAAACCTGCTCTGAAGTCTCTGAAAAATAACCAAAAAAAGCCTCCTAATCTGATTCTGCTAGAAGCAACAAATGTTCAAATGGGGACTGAGAGTCCTCTTCCTTTAATAAGTGATGCAGAAAATAAAGCATCATTTGAAAGGAAAAGTGAAAGGAGCTGCCTTGAAACACTCCTGAAGGCTCCCTGGAAACAAGGGATGCGAGCCCTGAAACATACAGGTGCAAAATCCATCCCTGAGCAGCAGCTTGCTCTCTCTGGAAGTGACCAGAGAGCAGATGGCATTCTGCAGGTTATCTTTGTGTTCTAAAAATGCTGTTTTTCTCAGTGAAAAGCTGAATGAAAGTTAGGACACAAATGTAATCAATGCCAACCTGAGATGTTAAGCTATGGACAGTACATTTTATCTCATTCAAGTAAAAAATAATAATTTCAAAAAATCTAGTTTTCCTCAGGACATGTTTCTCTGAAATTCCTACATTCCCCCCTTCACTCTCTCAAGCCAGACCATGGTTACCAAGTTTAGCAAGACCTTCATGAGCTAGCAGCAGCCAGCTGGAGCTGCAGGAGGCAAAGGACTCCAGAGGGCATGGCCCTGGGCAGGGAGCAGGTCTTGCAGGGAGGGACATTGCAGCAGAACAGCCGTGGGAAGCAGCGAACAGCCTTGTCTCAGGTATGTGGAAGCTGGCTCTGCGAGGTGGCATTACTGAGCTTCACCCAACCAGCAGTCATCTACTCCACAGCATCCTCTTCTAGCCCAGCCATCTCCCCCTGGGTTCTTTTGTCCTTATAACATTCCCAGTCTCTTTCAGTGGCTCTTACTTATTCTGGGGAGATGGTGGTTTTGTTTCTTTCATTTCTTCAAATACCTTAGTGTTTCAGGGGCCAAGTTCTTGAAACACTGATGACTATTCCATCTTGGATTAATCTATATTCATATTATGAAAAGCATTTCTTGCCTTCAGTCCCTCCTCCTCTCTTTTCAATTGCACTTCATTCAACCCTACTCCAAGGAAAGCAGAACTGCCAGTGCTTTATTCTCTCTCCTGAACACAATTGCCACATCCACAGCTGCAGCTCACTAAAATTCACAGCTTTTAAGGTAAAAAAAAAAAATCAGTTCTACTATTTCCTTTAAACACTAGATGCTGTGTTGACATTCCTGAACATTCTGTGAACCGCCACATCTTTCCATCACTCAAACACTCAGAGATAGAGACCTCACTCACCCTAGAAGGCAAACCTCACTTCCAAACTGACATATGGAGACAAGGGCACCATCAGCAGGAACAGCCCTTTCCCACTCTGCTCCACAGAGCTCTCCAGCAAGCAACAAGCTAGTTGTCAGTGTTTTTTACTTTGATGTACAAAAACTAAGCTCCAAAAAGTGCCTGTCAGCTGGAGAAAAAATTGTCAGGATGCCTCTGCCAGCAGTGTTCTGCCCACCCTGCAGTGCAGCAGGCACACACTTTTAAGGGGCTGATGACCATTTGTTTCAACACAAACTACAGCTTTTACTTTATTCCCTTCTGCTGCTTATTACTTAAATTAAGGAACTGCTCTCCAGGCTGCACAGACTCAGGCATTAAAGAAATAATCAGGCAATTTCTTTGAAGGTTTCTATTTCCTTTGTTCAGTTACAGCTCATATAGCAATTGCAGCTGCCCTCAAATCGCCTGGAGGGCACATTTCTGAGGACTCAAGTAACCTAATGTAGAAACATTTCTCCTCATTTGCTTTTTACTTAGTT
Source organism: Urocolius indicus (assembly GCA_013401255.1). Taxonomy (NCBI): domain Eukaryota; kingdom Metazoa; phylum Chordata; class Aves; order Coliiformes; family Coliidae; genus Urocolius; species Urocolius indicus. The sequence continues at coordinate 106,228 of WBNH01006070.1, forward strand.
TGACTCATTACAGCTTTACTTCACAGGCCCATGGTAACTTTGGAGACGATATATCAGAGCAATAAGGGAGGAACAAGAGCACAGTTGGCAAAAGTTACAAGTCACTCACCTTCCAGAGAAGATAAGCGTGTCCAGATATCTTCAAGCAAATCTTCAAGAGAGAAGATTTGCTTTCAAGCAAACAGGAGCCGTGGGATTTTACTCTGGAAGAACTCTCCTGGAGGCCGGACACTTGAGGAACTGTTTGCTCTTAAGCAAGGCTTCTTTTATAAAATTGCCAGTTAATTATTCATCTCTGCAAAATGAGCACCTGAGACTCTCTTTAATGTCTTAGACCAGGAACAGCTGTACCTCCATGAGCAACAGCATGTGACAGCTTCAGCAACAAAACCTTGGGCTTGCAAAGCACCATCTTCTGCTGTGGAGCTGCTGGTCTGACTGCTGAGGGTCTGCCTCGCTGGGCACTGGTGGGGCAGAGGTGGGCATCAGGGCTTTTGGGGTGTGCTGCTGCAACACTGCACTGCTGCTGGCACCAAGGAGATGGTTACCAGAAGCAGGAGGATCGCCTGAAGGAGGGTGATTTATGCCCTTGTCATCCTGTATTGCTTTCCTTTAGCTCAGCTGAGCTGAATTGTGTTTGGAAGCACAAGTCCAATGTTTAAATGATATCCCAGCAGCTCAAAGGATGCTGAACAAAGATTAAGCCAAAACAAAGGTGCCCCTGATTTCACAAAGGTGGCTTAGCAGAGACAACTCTTGTTCCTGGGTTTAGCTCTATTCCTGATCCATTTGAAATGCATTCTTATTGTCTGTGTTTTCCTATAATTTCCCAGGATTTAGCTCCATGAAAGATCTGAAATTATTTTAAAACCACAGGATATCTTGTTTCATAAGCTCGAAACAACAGCAAATGCTGGTCAAAAAGGGTTTTATGTGGCTGTCCACCAGGGTGCTTCTGGTTTGCACATAAATCTTTCCTTCAGAAGGTATGATGAATTTTTAATTACAGACAACATGAAGTAAAGTAGCCTTGGGTTACATCCAGACTTCTCCCAAGCTGAGCAGAGGGTTCTGTCCCTGCCAGTCTTTTAAACTCCTTCAACCAACTTCAAAGGATAATGCTCAAACAACCTTGAGAGTCTCAAATGGAAGTGGCTATTAGGGTAAAGTTATTACAATCAGCAATGGCACCTGAAGTCACTGAACCTCAGATGCTGGTACAGCATGTCTCCACAATTAAATATCGGCTCTTTCTGAGTCATTGGAACATTTGCTGTGAGTCAACCTGAAGCAAAACAACAAGCTCTGCAAACAAAGGATAGCTTTTTATCCCATGATCTGTGGTTGTGCCTTGACAAGTGTTGGGCAGTACACTTCTGGAGCAAATGCTGGGCAGCCAGGATTGCTGGAACGTAAGGCAAGAATAATCACGAGCCCTTGGCCAGTTTCTCAAGAACACTGAAAAGACCTTTATGCGGGTGAAACAAAAATCAAAGAAAGTACTTCTGCAGAAACATTTGGTTTGAGATTTTTTATTTGTTTTAGTGCCTATTTGCTATACAAAAAGCAGCCCAAGTGAACACAAAACCAGCCCTGAGTTTCTAGTCTCTGCCTTGGTCAGTCTGTTACTAATTAGCATCTCAGACAATAATGATTTTTTTCCCTGTTTTCTATGCAGCCATCTTCTCAGAGCTGAAATGCAGGACTGGGGAGGTGTGCTGATGTCTGGGCTGAACACTTTGACCTCAACGAAACACAAGCCTTGGAGAGTTAGTGAGGAATATCAGTGCAATTGATAGTGTATTGGAATGGTCTGGAGAGTGTTCAACCAGTATCTGATCATGCCTAGTAACACAACTCCTTCTTGACAGCACATATTTTGTACACTTACAGTTTTACTGTCAAGCAGCATGAAGCCTCAGCCCCTGCCAGACCCTGCAAGTCTGTGGTGCTTGTTACAACATGTGCCTTGTACTCACAGCCCAATTACAGCAGCAACACCTGGAGATGGCATGGGCTGAGCAGGCAGGAAAGAGACTCAGAAGCCATCACTTGTTTGACTTTTAAAAGACTTCTGCACAGCAGAGAAAGCTCATAGCTCCTTGTAGCAAAAGAAGTTCCTTTTGATGTACTCATTTGCAGAGTCACCCATGGGCTGAAGTGGCTGAGAACAATCTGCAGGTTCCCAGGCTTTTCTGAACATTTATAGATGACACTGGTTTCTGCATGAAGTGAAGGTAATCTGAAAGCAGCTGCCAGAATAAATATGTATGGCTTCCAGGTGAGACCACAAACTCTCACCGTGTTTGCAAAGCAGTGAGGAATATGTGAGAAAGATGCCTGATTACCAACACTGTACTGTGAGGCAGAGATAAAAAATGGGTGTCTGAAGGAACCTGGGGCTTCATCAATCCAATCTACATGTAAAACTTTCCATTTAAGAGAAGGTCAGAGAGCTCAGCCATCAAGAGGCAACAATTTGTCTCCTTTTCAGACATCAGCAGTAGTTTCAGAGCTGTTAGAGGAGTGAGTGTAGGTCAAAAGTGGTTACTTTTTGTACAGAATTTACTATATTCCCCCAGAGCTGGGCAGTATTCACAGCATAAGTCACCAACCTGGGCTTCTCTGAGCATGTGCTTTAATATGTTACTGGGCACCACGAGAGCCACTGATTCCAGACCCTCTCAGTTATTTGAAGGGGTCCAGTAACAAAGAGGCACCAAAAGCATAATGGATGTGTCTCTCATTTTCCTCTATGAACAATACACACTTGCAAAATACTGACAAGATCCAGATGTGGCAACACACTCCAAAAATAAATAGGTGCTTTACAGATGAGGGAGTAAAGCTCAGCGTTACAAATGACCCAAAGGATCAGCTCAACAGGAGTGTGTAGAGCACCAAGCAGACCTTGGAGAGGTGGTCAGAGAGACAGACCCTGGAGAGTGTGCAGGGATGGACTCCACAAAGCAGCTGCTGCCATGAAGCAGTACTGAGGCAGTTGGTTAAATCCCAAGAGAGTTGGTTAAATAAAGCAGGAGAAAGCATCCTAAGAGAAAAGGATTACTGGGAAAGTCAGAATGGCCCATGCTTGTGCAACTGAAGGGCTGTCAGTGGCTGTATGGCTCAGGACATCTGATGATTACTGAATTACTGCTTCAGGACTGATGGAATATAGGCAAAATCTGAGAAGGTGTTTAGTTTTATCAGGTTTTATTTGGGCAAAATAAAGTGAGAAGAAGTTTAAGGCCTGGCTCCATTTCACCTGAGTATTGAAAATACACCAAATTATTATATGGGTTTTTTTATCAGCAATACTGATGCTCCCCCAGGTAAGAAGGAGATTGTTATCTGTAACACAGCATGAATGCTATCATCACCTATTTTTACTTAAATTCATGGAAAATGAAGAAGCTAGCAGCAATCTATTCCTGAAGCCTTGTGTAAGCTCTCAAGATGCCAGTCAGCTGCTTTCTTATGGTCCCTCAGCTTACAGCATGTAGTCATTAGCCATTATTCTAACTAAACTGGTGCCCCTAGGTATTTCCACTCGTTGCATTATCATGACTGTGCTGAACTGTTCAAGACTCCTTTCCCTGTAGCCCCTCCACTTCTGTTCTGAGCCTTGTAACCAGTCTGTAGGCTTTTAACACAACTGAGCATGATAACTTACCTTGACAGTGATTTATCTGAGTTTCTCAAAGAGGTAAAAGATATAGCCTTGTCTCACATCCTGAATCATTGCTGACAGTGACTGGATGCTATGATGGATGATCACCCTTTGGGGAATTTGCTGCAATCAGTTTTATCAAACCTTTGTACAGATTCACCCAAGAGAAATCACATAACTCAGCCATGACACCAGCAGCAGATTTCCCAGAAGGTTCCTTATAAAGCAACAGTAAAGCAACTGGTATTTATCACATCTACAATTTGCAGTGTCACAGTCAACCCTCCAGCCTGTGGGTCCCATTCATTCCAGGAAGAGAACAGAATCCACAGGGGAGCCATTTCTGATCTCTGCACCTGCAACATTAACATAGGCGCAACTACAAAATCCACAGGTGGTTCATCACACCCTGGGCTTCTGAGGCTGGCAATTAGCAATGCCAACAGCTCCTGGCTGGTTCTTCCAACCTAATTCAACAAACACCTCCAAGCTAAGGGTGTCTAAAGGCTGAAGAGAGAAAACCAAGAGCCACAAACTATTCTGACACAAGACTTGCAGCCAAATCTCTAAGCAGAGTGTGGAAGGAGGTGGGGTGGTGGGTTCACCAGGAAAGGACTCCCATTGTGCTCAAATGGCACCTTTGCCTCAAGGTGTTCCTTACCACTTCCCAGAAGACTGATTTGGGTTTGCGCCAATGGTAGCAGAAAGGGACAAACTCAAAATCAAGTTGCTGTAGGCTCCAGTCCTGTTCTAACCAGTTTACTGTGTCTTTGACCTTGAGCAAGTCAGGTATTTGTTCGTTAGGTAGTTTTCAGGTATGAAAACAGGCAACTGTATTTCTCCTGCCTTATGGTTTATTTAGATGGCCAGTGATTTTAATCCCAGATGCACTTACTCTCTGAGTTTCAGGTGACAGGAGGGATGGGGTAAATGTCCTGAAATGCAAAAGGTAGGAGAGGGAGGGAAGAACATTTATCAAGACTCATTAGTGTCTTTTTTAAAAAAATAGTTTCAGTTTCAGTCATACCTTGTAAAAATCAAATGAAACATTCCAGTAGCATCACAATATCTTTGTAAACTAAGGGGACAATTTCCATTTCCATGGAGAATGCCTTTTGAAAGGGAGTTCACAGTTTTGACACAAATCTCCCCCCGGTTTTCAGAAATCAGAGCCAGTTGCCTGTTTCGGTTTTATTGAAGTAAAACCTTTCAGGTAGGAAATCTGTGCTGGGATTTTTTTTTGTGCAATAAAAAGAGATTACCCCTGAAAAGCATGACATGCCTTGAGAAACAGAAAATGGTCACTCTGCTCAGCTTTACACAGGGCTGCAGGTTTCGGAGCACATCCAGACCTCTGTGCAGGGCAGGAATTTCCCCCCTGGCCTCAGTAGAGGACCAGGAGGTCCCTCCTGGTCTGCTCTACATCAACATCTCTCTGTACAACAAAGATGAGACAGAATTTCTTTGTTACTCTTGATGACACTGAAAAACAGAGAGCACTTTTCTCTCCTGCAGCCCTTGGACACACTGCCAGCAGTATCGTCCCTGCTGAGCTGGCCCTTATGCAGCAGGATTTCTGCCCATGCCATCTCACGATAAACTGAATTACTCCCTCACTCTTCTTCAAGGGTTTATCAAGGACAGGTGACCCTTTTACCTCTCTTGCCCTTCCTCCAGCTTAAGAAAGCAAGCAGAGTGAAACTTGCCTCTGAAGAATATCAAAGGATACGAGGTTTATAAAGCAGACCTGCTGAGTAATAGATTTACTTTCCCCCAAATAGAAGCAAATTAACAAACAAAATTGATTTCCAAGACAGACTAGCTTTGAATTTTAACGCTATAAATGGCAATTTCCAGTAATAGCTGTTTCATCAATCACATGCCCAGTCCTGCTGTTCCCACAGTTCCAGAATAGTCTGTGACTAAAGTCACCGATTGTTTCCCAGACTGATGCTTTGGCAAGTTCAGTTCTTGCTGTGTGCATATCACCACATTCCTCTATTCCATATATATTCCACATAGGAATAAGTTGGAGGCTAGCTTTGACTTCTGCTCAGACACACCCTCTCAATTGTGATCCTGCAGATCACCTTGTTTTGGCAGCTGTCGTGCTTGGGTTCCTCTCCCCAGGCAGTAAACACGCACAGAGCTCCAGACCTACCATCACTCCTGCAATTTGCTGTGCCAACAAACCAGTAACCACTGTAAACAGTCCACATGGCAATTACATGCTACAAAGAAAGGCACATGTGAAGGCACACATTTAATTTAGAACCAAAGAGTGCTTTGCACCTGGAAGACACCCAAACACTCCTTTGCTGAGAGTTCCCAGTTAGCCCTTTTTCACAGCGTGCCTCAGGCTCATTTGACATTAACTTTCGTGTTTTCAGGGGGGAAAAAAGAAGAGAATAAGGCAGCACTTTATACTTCCTTATGTACATCCCAAAGGCACCTGCTTTGACTTGCACATCTCTCACATCCACAGTAGGAGTACAAAGGGATGTCAGATGACTGACAAGTCAACTGGGCCCTGACAAAACTGTGTGCCCGTTGAAGCCAAGCAGTGGTGACACTGACCATTGCTGAGCAAGAACACAGTGCCAATAAAGGGATTTTCATCTCAGCCCTGCTGCAAACAGGGCTGCCAACCAAGCTGCTGTCATGTAAACGAATAACCCAGCTCTGCAGTCACCCAAGACAGCCTGGAAGAGTGTGTGTAATTTAAATGGGTGAATGATCATCCAGGTACACTGCTGAAAAGTTTATCACAGCCAGCTGGGGCCCAGGAAAGGTAATATTAGAACTGCAGACAAAAGGCACTACCCGAAGTGAATACAATAGGAAAAATTAGCTGCTGCTTATGTTTATCCCCTGCAAAACCAGTTCTTGCACGAAGATGAGCCTGCACTGGCATCGTGTGTTACAGTGGGGTGGGGTTTTCGGAGGAGGTTTTTTTAAGTTTCCAATAGCAAACTATGTAAAAGCATGTACAGGCATTTCTGTGCTCCTGCCCCTGCCAGTAGAGCCACACTAACCCATCCTCCCAACACTGTTAATCCTTTTCAGTGCATGCTACTGTAAATCATTTCTCTTGAACCACTACAGAGCAGTTTTACCCCAGCTGGTTTGTTCTGCGCTGGCAGGACCTGCTGCCATCCCGCTGCCTCCCTGTGCAGAGTCAGCAACAAGCCGCTGACCCAGCCTACCCCCCTGTCTTCTCCAGAAGGGGCTCCCAGGTAGCCATACATGCCCCAGTGATAAGCACAAGCAAAACTGTCTGATGCCCAGACAATGCACATTTCTTCACAGGCTTCAGCTCAGCCACCAGAACTGAAACATTCTTCCTCCCCCGCCTCCTCCTCCTCCTTGCACACCCCCTGGCTGGGACAGGCAGCTTCTGATTAGAGGCAGTTGTGAGGCTGCTGATAAACTGTTCTTGTCACAGTTGTGACAGAAAGTTTTAGCGAGATGATCTGCTTTGTCCAAAGCCTTTCCTTGAGTTTCCTCAGGCTGGGGTGGCATTGCCTATCAGAGGACACAGCCTCTCCACACAGGTATCACCTCAGGCTGGGGCCAAAATGCGTCCCAGCTGCCAACACTGGAGAAGAACCTCTTCCACTCATGGGCTCCTGGGCACAAAAAGCATGGAGGAATTTTGCCAGCCTGCTGTTTAAGAAATGCACGCAAACCCAGAGTCCCAGCTCCAGCCAGCACTGAACCCCACGTCCCCTTCTGTCCCAGGCAGTACCCTGCTGAAGAACTGAAAAGGGGGAGACGTCCCTCTGCTTTCTTAAGAAAGTAGATATATTTACACAAACTCCTTTGCCTCAATGTGGGCCAAGAATAGCTTTTGATCTATTATTCCCATAAGCCCAGGGCAAGGGCAGAGAAAAGTTTTCCTGCTTGGTTGTTACTTCTGATGACAGAGCTGCTAAAATTCAGCCCAGACTGCTGGGCCTGGAAACCTCTAGCCTGCAACCACAGCTGAACCAGGGCTGACGATGAGCAAAGAGCACCCATGTTCAGAGTACTCCACGGCCCTCCAGCTCCTCACAAGGCTTAATGAAGTGTAATGAAGGGAAATTAATGAGCTTTGTCCCCACTGCCAAAGGAAAGGGCAGTTGGAAAGATGTAGGGACCCAATATGAATTGAGCATGATTAAGTATGTTATAACTATTGTTCTGGATAAAATGGTGCCATTATACCTAAATAGCCTACAGCAGTCCCTTGTCATTACAACCATTTAGCCCTGCTTTAATTGCCTCTGAAAGCCACCCAGAAAGGATTTCTTTTACGCTCTTTCCCATTTAAAACCAGGGACAGAAATATGTAAGCACTAACCTGCATCCACTGAGATAATGAGGATTCAGATATTTTACAGGGTTCTGCTTGGTCCTTGACACGCAGGGCAACATGACTTGTGTGCGAGCAAGGCTGCCAGGGATGGATGGCTACCAGAGCCTGTAGGTGGACTACAGGGCTCAGGGGTTAGGCAGGAGCTCTCCCCCATTTGGCTGCTGGCAGTGAGCTGTGAGGGGGAGCACAGGCATGCAGAGGTGCTGACCCAACCCAGGGCACGCTCAGGGCCAAGGGGGAGGCAGCTGCTCCCTTGCCCCATCCCAGCCCAAAGCAGCCCCCAAGCACTCTGCTCCTCTGCCCAGGAGCACAGGCATTAGCCACAGCAGGTTGGGTGGACAGCAGTGCTGCATGAGCGTTTATTTATCTGGACAGGCCCTTCTAACAGCTGGGATTCTGTGCTATCTAAAAGGCAAGTGGACCCAGCTACACCTCTTAGGGCAAGAGCTCCCTGAGCTCAGGTCACACTGCCCCACATTCTCCAGACAGCAGCTTATTTGCTCCACGGTGCTAAATTCCACCAGGACTTCAGCTTTCTCCTTCTTCACCAGTGACACGTTAGCCTGGACAAAGCTGCCATTGCACCATGATAGGGGAAGCACTCCCTGATGTTTCCTGTCCCAAGCACAAACTCCAGCTCACATAGGACTGAAGCTTTGGCCTGGCTCACAGCAGTAACACGGTAACAGCTCAGCTCTGGAAAGAACTTCACTAAAATGTATTTGAAAGAAAGAGAGCAACTGATACCACAGCATCCCCGCCCCTGTTGCACAAGGAGCTGCACAAGCTGACAGAACTGTGATGGAGAGAAGTCCCCAGGACACTGCACCCCTTGGGGAAGCTGCTTCTCCTAGCATAAGGCTCAGGATGTCCAATGTCAAAGCACGTGGCCTTGGGATATGAGAGCGAGAGGCTGTGTCACAGCAAGGCTGATGGTGAGGCACAGCTGTTGTCAGGGTGCTTGGCGGCACTGTCTCACACCGTGACATGTACTGTCCTGAACTTGCATCTGTCCCATTACTCATTGACAAACAGCAATCCACATGTAAATTAACATTTTCTCTTCCATATTCTTAACCAATTCACAACAAATGAAAATATCTCTTCCCCTTTCAGGTTGATTATTTTAAAGGCACACAGTGAGACAATTCCCAACTCCGGCCTGGCCACAGAGCAAGGCTGGAACCTGGCCTAAGCTCGTCTGCTGAGAAAGACCAAGTGGAGTTGTTCTCAAGAGAAGAAAATAGGGGAAATTTCTCCTCTTTCTTGGGCACAAAGAGTACTTTAGAAAGACCTTTTAATCTTGTTACTTGTCCTCAAGTCAGTTCAAAGGGTCCTTGGCTCTGTCCTGGATGGACTTTTTCTTTACAGAGTGCTGAGGAGGATATATGAAGAGGTCAGGACCCCAGCCTTCCCTCCTTAGCTTCTAGAAGTACAGTGTATGATTGAAATGATGCCCCAAAAGTGTGGACAATGATCCAGCCTCTGCTCCAAGCCCGCAGCCCACAGTTTGTACATGGCTTTATAGAGCAGCATTCTTTTTAGACATGAGCTTGAATCCATCATCCAGAATGGACCTTCTATTGCGCCTTAACCTCTTCTGCTTCTCCAGGCGGATGACCACTGCAAGGAGGATGCAGGCAGCCAGCAGTAACACTATTCCTGCAATGGCTAGGCCAATGACTGTGGCCTCTATCTGCCCTTGAGCCAACTTGGACCCAAAAAGCATGATCTTCTGGGACTCATCCTCAGGTGGTGACTCTGGAGAGACAAATAAAAAGATAGTTCCAATGAGAGCTATAAATACCACAACTGAAAGGTTCCAACAGGTATTAAAAAGTGAGCAAAAGAAAGACTCAATGCAATCATAGGAAATCAAAGGAAACACAGTCACTGTCCGTCCAACAATGGTCCCTCACCCCTGAGGTCACACAGAACCTTGGGAATGGCTGGTTCTTTTTCTAATCCACTCCATCCCAGGGCCTCACCATGTCTCTCAGCTGTCCCAGCACAATCAGCTCACCGTGGGGTGGTCTGGGGCTGTGAGGAGTCACTGGCTGGGCCAGGACCAGAAGAGTGGGGATGAGAAGGTGTGTCTGGCTGCAGACTGCTGTGAGAACCCACCCTGCTGCAAGCTCCCCATGCACACTGCTATTGTCCTAAGCACCACTTCTCAGAGTGCACTTGCTCAATCACGCCAGTGCTGAGTCACGGAAGATCCTGAGCTCTCTTACACTCCCACACAGAGGAAGCAGTAACTTTTTGGCTAAAGCGGCTATTTGCACAGGTAATAACTGTTGATCCAGACTTTTGCCTAGGTGAGCATACACAGGCCGATGCCTGGGTAAGATATAAAACAGAGTTATTTAATATAACCACTACTGCTCTGAGACATTCTCTGCTTCTCCTGTTTACACACATTTGGGGCGAGGAAAACATTGTTGGGAAGGAAATTACTGAAACATCTGTAAAGAATGAAGAGTTGTAGGCAGATGGCTGTATTTGCAGCTGCTCTGACCTAGCTCTGAAACCAGCTCAGCAGCAGAAAAGTGGAGCTGTAGATAAAGATGAAAAAAAATCCAGGAAACAAATCAACACCGTAAACTATTCAGACATTTAGCCCAGAAAGTTTTGACGGGAACTTATCTACTACTCCTCTTTTCCCTGGTGCTGCTCAGCCAAATGTATTCTCACATCTGCTCTTTAAAATACCTGAAAGAGCGAGGGCATATGCTGTGACTCTTTTCTTGGGGAAAGAGCTGACCAGAACGCAGATGTGCTTGTTTGCATGCTGACTCAGTCCTTTCAGCTGATAATGGTGAACGTGAAAATTCCCTAAACCACATGCTCACTGACAGTCCAAGAAGAGAGAGTAATTCATCTAAGGCATCTCTTGGGTTTTCATTGAAAGGGATAAGAAAAGTCATCTCCTTTGCAACACCTTCCTTTAAAACCCTTTGAATCTCTACCAGTTTCCAAGCTTACACACTCCCCTCTGATGATGGGTCCATACACAGCAAGTACAAGAGGATGCAAGGACACTAAAAAGTTTTTCATCTAACAGTCAAACAAGCCTAACTAGTCCAACTTACTTATTTTCATAATCAGAGCACAGGCATCTGGAGGACAGATAAACTAACCTGGAACCCTTTCTGCTATCCATCCTCCGAGACAGCCAGGCCTCAGACTAACACACCGGCCAGCCTGACAGGAGAGGCTGTAAGTGGTGCTTGTGCTCCTCCCTTCTCCTACAGATCTAAATCTCTGCACTGATCAGAGATCTCCCTCCTGCTGCACCTCACACACACAGCATTTAGCAGTGCCACACACACACCATACCTGCACTGTAGTTTATGACTTCAAGTGCTGTCTCTGAAAGGAAACAAAAAGAGGGTGAGAAAGTATTGGGCTAAACAGGTCAAGTCCAGAATATGGCATGTTTGGCAATCCAGAAGCAGTAGTTTTCCAGGGCTTGCAGGTTTCTTTTCTCCTGTCAATGCTTTGCCCCTCTGCATCATACCAAGAGTGGGTTTGTACTACCTGCTTCAAGAGCAGATCCCCTCCTGCTGCACCCACCTTTGATGGCCTTTGAAAGGAAAGCACAGTCTGAGTGTGTGGTGGGCTGACCTCAGCTGTTGGGTCACTCCCTCACTCTCAGCAGGACAGAGGAGAGAATTGGAAGGGCAAAAGCAAGAAAAAAAAAAAAAAAAGCCTTGTGAGCTGAAATCAAAGGCAATTTAATAAGTGAAGGAGGAAAAAAACCCACACACAACAACTCAAAAAACCCCACACCACAAAACCCTCCAAGTGACGCAAAAGCAACCACTTGCCACCAGCAGACCGATGTCCAGCCAGTCCCTGAGCAATGGCTTCTTTAGAAAAGCTGCCGCTTCATTTTTTATTGCTGACCATGTTGTGACATGGCCTGGAATACTGGAGTCAGCTGCCCCAGCTCTGTCCCTTCCCTGCCTCTTGCCCACCCCAACCTACTGAGTGAGAAACAGACATGACCTTGATGCTGTGCAAGCATTGTTCATCAACAGCTAAAATATGGGTGTGTTATCAACTCTGTTTTGGTAACTAATCTGAATCACAGCACTACATGGGCAGCTACAGAGAAAATTAACCCCATCTCAGCCAAACTCGGTACAGAGTCACTCGCCTTTGAGCACCTTCCAGTTCTTCCTAGAGAAATGAGAATCCTTAGGATGTGCATTTAGATTACAGCCAGTACTCTCAGTAAGAACAATTATTAGGTTCATGACTGAACGTTGCTTCTCAGACACTAGCTAAAATAAAACTCACAATAAAAACATAGGCAGGCAATGTAAGCCCCTGAAACCAATTTGTTATTCATTCCAGCTGCAGATATTAGTATATGCAAAGGGAACATCCTTAATCAGGACTACTTGAGTAACTATCCACTCAATTAACTGGATGTTTAAAGCATGTAAAAGAGTTGTGTGATGTAAACTCTCAGAATTCAGCAGCAGTAGTGGAAAGTGCTGCAAGATACTTTAGGGTAAAGGTCAGTGATAGCTCCCTACCTGGTTTTGGCAAGACTGTGAAGAGGATCTCCATGCCAGCATGAATATGATCAGACACATGACAGTGAAGCAGCCACGTCCCGGGGTTCCCAACCAACATATCCACCATTTCAAAGGTCCCAGGGAATAGATCCACAACATCTGCTCTGTAGCTTTTGCCATTCTGTCAAAGGGAAGGGAGGCATTAGTGTGCAGTGCTCTGGGCATCTGTCAGTGTCACCAGAGACCACTTCAGTGCTACTACAGTTTTTAAAAGTTCAAAAAGATTTCAAAGAACAGCTCCAGGGTTGTGGCTGGGAAAGGAAACACAATCTGGTATCACTTAATCCTAAGAAGGGTTAGGCTAGACACAGCACAATACAGAGGCTCAGTGAGTCAGTATGTGCAAAAATCACATCCCTTTCCTAGTTGGGTGACGTTGCTGCAAAGTCATTCAAGAAGTTCAAGGCACCAGAGTCAAGCAGAAGTGATTATATCAGTGACCAGTCTTTATCAGCAGGAGAATATTCTTACCTTGTATATGAAGGTCTCAGCATGAAAATGCACTGTGTGGATATCTATTTCCTGACCCATTCCCAGCAGGTACCAGTTCACCCATTCTCCCTGGAACATAGTCAGCCCAGGCAAGTTGGCATAGAGCCTCCCATTGATTGCTGTGCAGCAGATAACAGAAAGAGTGCAGAAAAGGCTATTATTGAAATGGTCACAATGCTGAATCATCTCAAGGGAAGAACATGCAGGGCAAGTTAGATGCAACAAGGCTCATATAGCAACCAGTGCATCAGTAGTTAGCATCTTCCATATGACAGTCCCACACAAGTTTGGCAGCCTCTAGCTCAACTACTTTTCCCTTCTGTTACCAGATGGAAGTGACTTGCATCCAAAGCCATGCTGTAGCTCAGCTTCAAAGAACCTAAAAAGCTACTTCTGGCTGAAAACCTGTTGTGAGCCAGAGGTGGGTGCTTCTGTAAGTCAAGATGCATAAAGATGGCCTTCTTAGCCCAGTGATAAAGAAACACATAAAAATCCATATATACATAAATTTCTGAACAATTTACTTGTTGAACAGTGAAAACAGGTAAATCCTGCCAACAAGCAACCCTGTCATTCTGTTTTATGCTGGCTGTACACATTGTATGTCCATCACTTGTAAAACTGCTATATGAGAATGAGTCTGTCAGTTTTACACTTGATGTTATTTCCCATCCCAAGTCACTCCAACACATCAGTTTAACCTCTTTGGCCCAAATCTTGCCATCTCTCCTGACAGGGACAGCCATAATGATTTGCCTTCACTGTAGATCAAAGATTTGTGCTATGTATGCGCTGCAATATTAAGAACAGCAGATCATTTAACTGTCTGTGCAATGGAAAAGGCTGAGGGCATTGCCCAGGAGTAACGGGTGCCGAGGTGCCTGACAGACATTACCATGCATTTTATTGCTTTCCACAAATCTGTCATCCAGCAGGTTGATCTCCTTGCTGTTCCCCTTACTGTAATGCTTCACATTCTCCTCCAAGTACCAGGACTGATTTTCATCAAAAACCAGGAACAGCAGAGCAAACTCTCTCTTGACATCCTTCCTGATCCCGTCAGACCGCAGTGCTCCTCTCCGGCACACCTTCAGGGGCCCAATCAGACCACTGTACATATCCTGAGCAGAACAAAAGGAGAAAAGCCTCTGAGGCAAGGATCCCGTCACCCGCTTTTCTACACAGTCCTCTGTCTTTCAGCAACTATATTTTCTGTTCCCTGCAGCACTTCAAACAACAGTGCTGCTGTGTAAGTGCTCTCATTGGTGAGAAACAGCTACCAAAGCACCAGAACAGAGACTTCACATGCTCTTATGAATGCAAATCCAAAAGTCAAACACAAATGGTATTGAAATGTTCTCCACTCTGTAGTGCAACTTGAGGTAAAAATGCAACGACCTCTGAGCTGAATGTGATGGTTTATTGCAGGATCCTCCAAGTTGTTTCTCCCTGAAAACAGTGCTCTGACAACCAAGCAATGCTCCAGACTTCTTGCTTTACTCATGGGGCCTAATTTTGGACAATTTCTGTCTTTCTTGATTAACCTTGTCTCTCACTAACAGAAATCATGACTTACTGGGAGATGTTCTCATATCCTGCAAATAACTGAAGGAACGTGTCAAGGCGACAGTGGAATTGTTTTATGAAGGTTCATGTCAAGAAAAAAGAAGGCTAAAGATCAGGCTAAATTTGGAGGGTTTCCTCTCTCAGGAGAATGCTTGACATGCCACCAGATGGTGCCTCTACCTCCCAGCTCAGCCAATCTCTAAAATGTATCCAGCTCAAATTGTTTTCTAGAGGGCGTGAAAAATTGGTCTAACTGGGCTTTTCTGGTTCTAACTTCTGTTTTACCTTGACTGGGTCTACTGTGGAGTAGTAGATCCAAGGAATACAGGCTGAATCGTTTGGCCCTGGACCAGATCTCTCAGGAACTTCCCACCGGTACGTCACAATGTCACCTGAGTGACAGAGAAGCACCATTAACGTCCACTCACCAGTTTGCTGGTGCCATCAGGCAAAGCAACACACACACAAAAAAACCCAGAAGATCCTGTCTCCAAAGTGCAAACTCAATTCTTATTTTGTTGGACATTGCATCTTCCTTCCCCAAACACTGAGAAGCAGGGCAGAACCTCCCCTCTCAAGCGAAGCAGAGGGGTCATGGGATGCACATACTCTCTAGTACCAGCGCAACCCTATTTTATCTACTGCCTTTGATACCAGACCTGACTAAGGCAATTCCACCTCTCCTCAGAACAGATAGAACTCAAGATGACCTTTCTTTGAAGCATATTTATGATGCTTATTCAAATTAGCTTTTTTGATTACTATTTTGCATGTTAGCACTATATTTCAGACAGACAGGGCCCAATCAAAAAACCTCTTTGTTGCTTAGGCAGCCTGCACAAGCTGAGTGGGACCAAAAACTATAGAAACTGGCATCTTGGCAATGAAACAATCTGCATTTCTTCTATTTCATGCTATTGTGGACATCACAAAAAGTACAGGTCATATGATGGGCAGTCGGCCCAGAGCTACCAAGGACTGACTGAACTGTGAACTGCCATCACTTTTCTTCTCTCTACAGACAGACTACACTCAGTGGCGGGATAAGGCTGCACACAAAAAAGTCTGTGCTACACTTATCCTAGAAGTCACAGCAGAGTATGTAGTCCCAGAGCTGCCATTCCCACACAAGCAATAACATTAAAACCATGGTGAACCTAGGAGACCAGTTATTGTTCACTTCCAGTTCTCATCCAAAAGAAAACAAGTACACCTAAGGCTACTTGAGGAAACCAGTCTGGCTACAGGCTAAAATGAGCATTGTGAGCCTATACAGGAACAGGACTGGAGACCACAGTGACTTACCAGGGTTTGCCACCTGCGGCTGCCCCGTTTCCCGTTCCAGCACCCCGTGTGCGTGGACTGAGTAGGGTCGGGTGGCGTTGTTCTTAAACACGATGTTGACAATGTCTCCCACTTCTGCCCACAGAAAGGGACCTTGAGATAGGAAGAATGTACTCAGACACCAGCAAAAGCTGCCAACGTATCTCCTGAGGATATTCCCGCCTCTATCTCAACGTCTTCCCCCCAAGGGACAGCCCCTTATAATATTTATTATGCTCCCCTCCGTCTTCTCTATCGTACCTCTACCTTCCAGAAAAGGGAATTAGAAGTCAGTCCCAATTCAAGTAAGTCTTAGAAAACCAGACCAGAGAAGTCTGAACCAGATAAGGGAAGTGAAGGTTGTTACTCATTGAAATCGTGCTAAGTACCACTAAGGCTTGACTTCTGAACACTGCTGTGCTAAATTTTACCTCATCTTCCCTCGCTGCTGGTTTAAAAAAAATACAGTCTGGCCTGACAGTGTCACAGAGCTGCTGTTTTACATGGCAGACACTGCCTCAGCCTTGCTGCTCTGGCACCTCTTACAGTCCTGAGTTCCTAACAGAGCTGTCTCTCCTTGGGCTTCCATCAGTCATTGTAACATGTTTCTCCAATTCCCAAGGTTTGTCTGGTTTTGCCCCTAAAGCATTTCTCACAGCTACAGATCTTCATCTACGTGTCTCTGACTGCTCTCTTCTCTGGAGGTCTTCAAAACCTGCCTGGGCATGTTCCTGTGTGACCCGATCTAGGTGAGACCTGCTTTAGCAGGGGACTGGATGATCTCTAAAGGTCTCTTCCAACCCCTACCATTCTGTGATTCATTGATTCCTGTCCTACAATCAAAAACATGCAGGTGTGAAAAATGCTTTGCCTGAGACACGAAATAAAGTTGGTGCAGAGGCAGCCAGAAGAACCCAGTCTTGACAGCTAGCTGCATTCAGGACTTTTTTTACTGCCACATGCAAAGCTGGCAGACCTGGGCAGAAGACAGCACAAACTTCTCACTTGCATACAGAGCATGTAAGTAAATATCTAGGGAGCCTTCAGATTATAGCTCGTAGCCACTGAAGTTCTAGAGCCCAAGTCTCATGACTGTGTGAGTGGGAAATGCACCTTCTGCACATATCCTTACCCAGTATCCCCAGGTGTTCATCACCATTTATCCTCGCCTTGGGAGTCTGGAAGGTCCCATCAGTGTACTCCCTGTAAACGGCCTTCTTGTAGCTGGAGCCCAGGAGTCCATTCTCATTGCTCAGAAAGACATCGGCATAGCTGAGAAATGCAGAACGAGTGCTGAGATACCCCAAAGCTCACTGGGAACTAACAGTAAATTTGTGGCAGAGGGTTCATCAGCTTATTGGGTTTCTCAGAAGGTGGGTGAAGTGACACAGGGCTGAGGGGCTTCAGCTCCCATCAGCAGCACCATCGGCAGTGGCATATGCACCAGGTCACAAGATGGTCGAGGGAACTAACAGGCTTCACCAAGGTCTACTGAGAAACCCTGAGAAAGGTTTCCCTAGAAGAGTTCTACCTCTCTGTGGAATGGTTGTGCCGCTCCCGCTCCCAGGCTCGGTCGGGCGCGTAGTCCCACACCACCTCTTCTGCCACCAGGTAATACGTCCGCACCCTCTGGTACTGGCGGGCAGGAGCAGGATCCTTTTTTCCACACGAGGAAACAGAGTAGTGTTGCCTCATCCCAGCCTGGTAGTGGTTGCTCGTCTGGCAGTAGATCTCAAAAGTCCCTGAGGGAGGCAAGAGGAATGAGGAAGTCAGCTGCTTTTAAAGATCCCAGGAAATAGCTGCTTCCACACAGAGCCTGGGACTGGCTGACACTGGCATGTTTGTATCTGGGTGTTTGTTTAGGGAGCTTGGTTGCCACAGGATGAGATTAAAAGGGGTTGTTAGAGAAACCAAGTGGGAGTGGCACAACAAAGTCCTGCACAAAAATCACCTCAGGAGGCTTTCTAATGCAACCAGCAGCTTATTAGATGTGAAGAAACTGATACAGCAATGTAAGTGTGCTACCACTGCTGAAATGCACATTAGGGAAAAAGATCTAGCCTGTGAACACCAAGAAAAGACAACTGGCAGCTGAGGCCTCCAGTATTGTGACAGTACTGTATGCCTGTCCCACAAACTGGGCAGACTGGAGTCTGTCATAAACGTGAATCTCCACAAGCCATGGTTGGAGGAGTTAAGCTCTGGCAACGGCTACTTCGCTTTGAAAGACATGCTTGTGTATTTCTGTGGGTCACAGGCAGCAATGTCCATCAGGGTTGTAACTACAAATATTTCATAGGAAGTGGCAGCCTAGAGAATCAATCTGGGACAAGATCCTGTTATCTCCTATTCTTCTCTAGAATTAGACGTAAATACAGGAGCTGTGACCTGGTATAGAGGACTAAACAGGATCCAAAGCACAGCTCACTCTGTGAGAGTTTCCATTGTGCTAAAGAATCAGCCACAGCAGCAAACACCACAATGGGAGACCGCAGTTACGTTGGACATGCAGGTACTTACCCTTGTTGTCAGGCTGCATGAAGGCAGTAGCAAACGTGTGGGGGAACAGATTGGTTGAATCTCTCCGCATCCCATTCATCTGCAGGGTGTTTCCCTGGAACACAGCTCCATGTACATCTGCTTCACTGCCCAAGCCCAGAAGGTGCCAGGACACGTTGTCTCCTTCACACACATTCAGCCCAGGCAAGTTACCAAACATCAGTCCATTGATGGCTATAAAGGAGAAAACATTTATACCTGTGCAGGCAGATACCAACCAGGAGATTCCCTTTTGTGCATCCACTTGGACAGAGAAAGCCTGCCAGTGGGAGTGGAGCTTGCTTGTAACTCAGCCTTGACTACAGCTGGGACAGCTGTGCTGGCTGCTCCATCCTCCCCATCTCCCACACAGCCTCTCCTCCCAGCCTGGCCCGTGGCTGAATTCCCCCATGCCATGCAGGTGCATTCCTGCTGCATTCAGGCAGCATCAGGCCATACCATGCATCCTGTTGGACTCCTCGAAGTCTTTGTCTCTTTTCACAGAAGTCTCTTCCATCCTCAAATAGTACTTTATGTTTGCATTTAAATACCAGCTGAGGTTCTCATCAAACACACTGAAGAGAAGGTAAAATTCTTTGTCGATCCCTTTCTATAATTACAAGGATGGCTGTTAAGTTTTAAAGTGCACTTATTAACTATCCTTACAGTCAAAAACCGTTTTGCCTGTTTTGCTCTCATGTTTCCCATTATCTTACAACTTGTGTCACCGAGTGCCAGGGCTCTGACCCTTTACTGATGCTGACAGTTCCTCTCTTGTTCCATGAGAGGCTCCACTTGTGGATTTTTCCATATTTCACATAAGTGACCAAAATTCATCTGAGGATACGATGCCATTGCCTCCTTCCCCCACCACTCCTACATTTAAGTGCAGGTTTCACCATCTGTCTGAATCAGACCCAAGACCAGAGCCCAGCCCAGAAGGCAGGATGATGACTGTTCTACCCCTTTCTCCTACCACAGGCCTGGGTTGTGGATTTTTTTATTACCCTAAATCCTTGAAAATGTTAATTCTCCCAAGAAATGCATTCCAAAGCATGATGTGCTTCCCCTCTAAAAAAACATCCCTGATGTTGTCCAGATTCTCACTCTGGTATCAGCTTCCTCAGCTGTACCCAGTAAGACGCCCTGCAGAGAGGGCCAAGCAACTCCCAGTCTGAGGCATGCAGCATGCACCTTTCCCAATTAAGCATTCATTAAAGGGTTGCCTGAGACTGTGGAGCCAGAATTGCTACCCCAGGTGATTTTTCCCTGTCCTCCCTTTACAAACAAGTCTGCCTCTGTTTTGTTTACACCCTTTCAACACCTGCAAAGATTTTATCATTAACACAGCTCCTTCACACAGCAGGCTGCATCTACTCACAATCCTCTCTGCTCAGAAGATTCACTTTCCACCCTGAGTAACCTGCTGATCTCTCCTGCACGCCTGATGTAGCCACATCATGTCACCATGGAAAGCAGCCTCCTGACCTACACTGCAAGGTAGGCAGGATGGCAGGAGGTTGTTTTTCTGCTGCCTGCCATTTTTCCACAATAGGGTACTGCTCATCTGTCTAGCACTTCTCCAGGATGTTGATTTACTGTCTTCCCTAGACTTACTGCCACATGCAGACTACCCGAGTGGAATTCCAAGAAGTAGTTCTGGTTGCCCTTCAGATTTCACCTCCCTTTCATCAAAAGCTTAGACTGTCATGGATTTTTGTGTGATTTTTTTGTACTGAGCTCTGCTTGAAAAGGAACTGATCTTGCAGAGGAAATGAGACTCACCCAAACCTCGAACCATTATATCACTCAAGCAAATCACCTGTAAGTGAGGGAAAATGTCTTTTCAACGTTTCTGAGGCTGCAATTTTTATTCCACACACCTCTCAAAGCAGCCTGCTATGCAAGTCTCGGGACAAAAGTTGCCTAAGAAGACACATCCTAGACACAGCTGTCCAGCCAAGTTAGTCTATGAATTTTAAAGCAGAGCCCAGAAACCGTTTCAAGGGCAGCCCTTGGAAGCCTTTGCCATGGGAGACCAAGGCACCAGCAGTCTGACATTAACCTGGCTCCTGGTTTTGATTCAGCCCTCCTGAATTCACATGACTGTACATTTGCTTTCCTTGTGTTCCCTGACATTTTGCCGATGGTCCCTTTTTGTACAAAAAGGCAAAGAGCCAGGTAAGAGGGTGGCAGGAAAATTCCTTTTACCTGTTTGTTGTTGTCATCCAAAGTGCCTGGTTTGCAAATGACCAGAGGCCCCACTAAGCCCGAGCTAGGGTCTTTGATGGGGTTCACAGCTGAGCTGTACATCCAGGTCAGGCAGGGAGGGTCGCTGGCCGTGGGCCCCACGTGCTCCGGCACACTCCAGCGGTAAGTAAAGTTGTGCAGAGGCGCAACAGGGATTCCATTCTGAGACAGACCTTTACAGCAGAGATTGGCACGTTATTCCCAAGGTCACTGGACAAACTTGGTTATGTTTCCTCACCAGATACATTCAAACAGGGCTTTACTTCATTCCTGTCACTAAAACACCCCTGGTCTCTGAAGTGGGATGTGGCATGTTTAAGGCACACAGGGAGCTGCTCTCAGAGGGTGCAGGATTGGGAATGGCAATGGGAAATAAAGTGAATCCATCTGCATCTGGGCAGATAACGTTGGAAGCATGTGGTTATCTAAGCTGGAGTGCACTGGGCACATTCCTCTGCTTACAGGGTCTCAAACAGCTAGAAACGGTCTGAGCTTTTGTTTACAGTTTTCACCTGAAAAATAGCACCTCTGGAACCATGCTCCCTCTGGCACCCTCCCTGGGCACCAGTTCAGTGGAAAAAATCTCCTCAAGCAAGGCTTCAGGCAGGCTCAGAGGACAAGGCTGGCTTCCACTCTGTTTCTGAGAACATCCATCCCTTCCCAGCTGCAGAAACCGTCCCAGACAGAGGGGCCACAGGCTGTGGAGCTCCACCACCCACTACTAACATTGAATTACTCAAGAAAAGCAAGACACAAACCATCGTGGTATTGCATCCCTTCCCACGCCTTCCCATAGGACACTCCATGAGGCTGGATGCTGAAAGGCCAGGAGGCTTTATTAACAAATGTCACCAGGATGGTGTCTCCAACTTCAGCTTTGATCACTGGACCTACATAAACAGCAGAGAGAGCATGTCAGCAGCTGAGCAACAGGCAAACCAAAGACACCAGGGCCATCTTTCACCCAGGCCGAGGGAAGCAGATGGCACAGAAAAAGAGACAGATGTCCCCACGTATCAGCACCACCTCACGTCAGTCAGTCCTAACAGCAGGAGCAGGAAGCTGACAAAAATTGTCTGAAAGTGTTTTGGGTCAAAGAGGCTTTAGGCCTTCACAGAATGAGTAATAAAATAGCCAAGTGTGCTGAAATGCCCACGGGAAAGGCCCATGTCTCTTGCTCACCTGCATAAGACACACACCTCAGGCAGGCATATAAAGTGGGGTTTGTAGCATGCCTTAAAACACTCAGCTGAAAACGCATAACCAGGGGCTGGCACTGTGACCTGCTTAGCTCTAGTTATAAATACTATACTGTGTCACTCAGCCCCTACTAACCTCTGAAAGCTGCTCTGGCAGAAAAGCAACTCTGTCTGTTCTACAATCCCGCATCTTTGGTCTGATCCCCTTGCTCTTAAGTCTAACTGCTGTGAAACACCCACACTGTACCATGCACTACACCACAAGAGGAGTGGTGCTCTGGACCACTGGTGCTCCCAACACCAGCATCCACAGCCAACTTGTGTTCCCAATGCCAGCATCCGCAGCCAGCTGCTGCTCCCAACACCAGCATCATTCTCACCCACACTGAAAGGGATTTGTGTTGCTGGAGGTTTCTTACCGAGTATCCCCAGGTGCTTCTCTTCTTCTGATTGCTGCTTTTCCTCACGGAAGCTCTCATCAGTGTATTCCACATACTTTGCTTTCCAATAGACTCCCCCGATTCGGTGGGTGCTACGCGTGAAAAACTGCTCAGGAGGGCTAAATGCAGAACACACAAATGTCAGGTCATTTCTATGAAAATCAGTCCTGTTGTTCTGCTCCCTCCCCACACTCCTCTGGCAATTCCAGCAGCATCTCCAAATCAAGCAGCTTTTCAAACAAGAACAGCATCTCTGCTTTGGAACAGGCACAGCTTATCTCTGTGAAGTTTCTGCGTCCTACAGACTCATCAGCCCACTGTGTTCAGAGAGCACTTCTGGAACAGTTGGGTTTGACAGCACAGCATCTCTCTACAAGATGTGCAAAACAGGGCAGTGAACAAAACTGCAATGCAGTAAATTAAAGGCAGTGCTAAAATAGAGCTCTTAAAAGGCCAGAAAGCAGCTCAGAAGATAACTGCAATCATAACTGAAAAAAAATTCCCACACAACAGCTGTAAAGAGAGATTTATATCCTCTACCCCCACCCTGTCCAAACAGACAGATGTAACATGCCTTCCAGGAGAAGAGGCAGCTTAGTTACAAGGCCAGGTCACAGGTCTAAGGAGCTTTCAGGTCTAAGGTCTGCAAGAGAGTTGCTGTATGGCTTTAGGTAAATCATTAACTGCTCTCATTTTCTCCTTCTCCATCTGAAAGAGGTCTATCCTCTCCAACAGCTTCATGGGGAATGGAATGGAGGAGAAGGAATGTCTCTGCCTCAGGTAGCCAAAGTCTGAATGGGAAACCACTCACCACCTACTATCACAACCACCTGACATGCAGGATGGAAGGCTGTCGTTGAGGTCACCGTATTTGATTTCCTAGAAATTGCTTGCTGCAGCAAGGCTACACTGAAGCAGAGCTGCAGGCTGGTTCTGCCACCCTGTGTCTGCTGCAAGATGTGCTTTCTTAGTAGTTCATCAGATATACGGATCTGTTCCCAGGTCAGGCACAGCATGCAGAAAACAAGCCCAAGGACAAATGTGGCAGCTCACATTCCACGTAAGCTGAGTCTGTGGGTAAGGGTATGAAACACAGCACGCTTCCACCTGAAGTCCCAACAAAGTACCTAGCACTGCTCACAGTACAGTCTAGGGTGACCTGCCCTCCCAGGAAAGGCACTCCATGTGAATCACAGGCATGGATTTTGACAGGAAAGAAATTCCACCTTTTCCTTAGCAGCCTCCTCAACACCGAGCAGAGAGCCCAAGGCTGCCCTGGCTCTTGCTTACCTGCCTGCCTCACTCAGGCGCTTCCCAGTGCTCTGGTCGAGCCCCGAGGGTCCGTAGTCCCACTGCACCTCCTTTGCAGCTATGTAGTACTTCCGAACTCTCCCTTGCAGGGTGGATGCTGGCGCTTGCCGAGAACACGGCCGGACCTCATAGAGTGCTGCCATCCCAGCTGCCCAGGACACCATGGAGAACACACACATTTAACCATTCTCAACCAGTCTGACCAGGCAGTGAGCATGGTCTCACCTTCCTGTCACTAACTGGCCATTCCTTCTGCCAAAAGGCACGTGGCTGGGAGAAGGGGAGTAGGTGGTTCCCACAGCAAAGGAACTAATTTGTATTGGTGAGCAGAGCTTCTTACCTTAGATATTGGGTGCTATGAAAGTATGGACAAGGAACAAATAGTGCCTCTGCTGTCCTTACTGCTTCACCACTGATCAACATGGACCATTACACAGTGGTATAAGTCATCCCCGGTAAGCCTAGCCTGCACATTAACCATCAACCCATCCCAGCTTACACAAGACAAGGAATCACCCCATTCACCCAGGCCCATTTTTAGTGGGAATGCTGCCCAGTTCATTGTCCCTTACCATACTGCACATCACAGGACGACACGGGGAGAAAGAAGAGAGGCTGTAGAGTGCAGGACATATTCCAACCTCTGCCTTACCTTGTACGTGATCACTGATCTGGCAGCTCAGTAACCATCTTCCAGGGTTACTGGGGATCATATCTGCTGTAACGAATGTGGCTGGGAAGAGGCTGGCCACATCTGTCCTGTGGCCTCGGACATTGAGTGTTTCTCCATGGAAGTAGGCTGTATGAACATCCATCTCACTGCCCATCCCAAAGAGGTGCCATGACACGTGGTCCCCAGTACACATCGTCATCTCAGGCAGGTTCCCAAACACATAACCATTAATAGCTGTCAAACCAAGCAAGCCAAAAGTCAGTATCAGAAAATGGGCCTTCAGAGCTTCTGCCAGCAGATCACAGTACAGGCACGTTTAGGGGACAGACCTAATCAGAACTCATCCTCCTCTTCTTGCTCTGGATAGCCCAGCTCCACACCCCTTTTCTAAAATGAAGCGCAGTCGAACTCTCCAACCAACCAACAAAAGTTGTTGCACTGTTCCTCTGACATTGTTTGCCTAGTACATGGTCTCAGAACTTGCAGTCTCCCTTTTCCCCTCTACTCACACCCTGTCACACAGCAGCAGCAGAAAGTGCATTTCAAGATACCAAAGCACTGACACTCCTGGAGTGTCTGGGCAGAGTCAGTGGCTTCACAGAGGTGACACTGACCATGCATTTTGTTGCTCTCCTGGAATTCCTCATCTTCTTTGTCTACAGAGCCTGGATCTGCGCAGAACAATGCTATGTTCTCATCCAGGTACCAGCTCAGGTTCTCATCCACCACACTGAACATGAGAAAGAAGTCAATGTCCACATCCTGGCGTCTTTGAGAACCGCCAGTCAGTACTCCTAGGGTGAAAGAAAGGATGAAAGAATACTCACTCATGCAGAAAAAGCAGACATCAGTCAAGGGATTAAAACACTGACAGAAAAAGTAACTCTTTTCACACAAATGCTTCCCCCACCATCCCAGCACAGCTCATTGCAGAGCTCTAGCAAGCTTACTCTTTTCTAGTATATCCCTGCTAACATTTCTCACTCCCAAGCAGCTCTGCCCACTGCACAGCTTTTTTTTTTTTATACACAAGCTAGGTCTTGGACAAGATTCCTGCTTTTAACGTGGGTTCAAGCAGAGCTCTCAGATCAAGAGGGCTACAAGCTCAGCAGTCCAGCCACTAAGGGATGAAGACAATATAATGAACAAAATCCATCTAGAACACAGGTACTGCATTTGCACCTGAAGCTAGGAGCTGTACCCCAGAGTATCTTCTCATCCTGTCCTTGCTCAAGTCACCACAAAGTCTTCACATGATGAAACTGCAGCCTTCAGCTCCTTTATCTTGGAGGTTTTACCTTTTTTGCACGTGAGTAATGGCCCAATTAATCCAGATGCAATGTCCTTTGGTGCATCGATATGAGAGTGGTAGATCCAGGTCAAGCAGTTTGGGTCATCAGCAGTTGGGCTGTGATCTTCAGGGACAGTCCATGTATAGGTGTAATTATCTCCTGGGAGAACAGCATCATCCTTCTTCTGATCCTGGAGGGACACATCAGGATACAGGGATCCTAGAACAATTGAGCAACCACAGCATCCATTTAAGAAGAGCGGAGATGCCCACACATATAACCTTATACTGAGCTTCTCTCATTCAGTAGGGAGCTACACATACATACTTGGCTAGCAGATTTCAAAGCAAGACTCGGCATGCCAAGGCTGAAACAATAATTAAGACATCCTTCTCATAAGGAGAAACTGAGGCACAGAGCCATTTTAAGAGAACTTACCCAGTAAATGGGTCAGTACAGAATCAGAAAGATGGTTTCCATTCTGCTTACTGCTATTTTGCCCACAACTCTGCAATTTGTCACAGTCAGCCTCTCTACATCTTCAGGATTACTTCAAGTAGCAGGCTTTTTTGGTCTCATATTTTGCTGTTCTTGTAAACTCCCTGAGGCTCATTACATTCATGACTCTAACTACAGCACTTCAAGTAATGAACATAGCTCTCTTCCTTCTGCACCACTCTCCCACTAGCAAGATTTAGAGGTTGTAAAAATCAAGAAATCTAGGCTGTGCACTGTAGAATCCAGGTCAGGAGACTATTCTCAGGCCATAAACCTGCTAACTCAACATCAGCTGACTTCACTGAACACTTAAGCATAGCTGCTTTCCAGCAATATAGCCTTGGGCTAACCAAGCCTGAGGCTTTACAGACACGTCTCCTCAGCGCAAACTCCTAAGCTCCTAGTGAGAAAAAAAAAAGTCTGTCTCCCTTACAGCAGTGGCTCATTTACCTTCAGAGTCCTTTTCATAGAAAACACCATGAGGATGGATTGTATATGGCCGACCAGCAAAATTTTTTAGGTGTACTTGGATGGTATCTCCCACTTCAGCTCGGATGATGGGCCCAAGAAAACCCAGCCAGCCAGGCTTGGGAACCTCAGTGGTGTATGTGGAGTCTGTGTACTGCTTGTAGACAGATTTCTTGTATGTGCTTCCCACCCTGTCGTTGCCAGGCTGGAGGAATGTTGAGGCCTTGCTGTTAAATTCAGAAGAGGGAAAGGCACCATGAGTCATGCATTAGATAAAACAGCTGGTTGATAACAGCAGAATGACAATGACATGCAGCTTTCCCAGGCAGGCTGGAAAGCTTTGGCATTACAGAGGACTGCCTGTGCCCTACTCAAACCTCCTGCTTCTCCCACACCTCTGACTGCTTGAGAAACAGGCAGCATTGGCCATTCAACTCATCTGCTTCCTGAGCCTGGGAAACACACTGGGGCACGTGAGCACAGTAAGAGCTGGGCAAGCCTGGAAGCACAGCCACAGCTCTCCGCAGAGTGCACCCCTGGACTGTGCAGAGGAAACAAGGAATGGGAAGGATGATGCTTTTCTGACACTCACATGGGTGATGCAGGGAAGACAGAAGCCCTTCTTTTGCCTGCTTCAGCCTTTACCGGGCTTTAACATTCAAAATACCTTTGTGGCTTCTGCAGCCAAACCACAAGAAAGGAGCAGGAAATGGGAAACGTCCTGAGCTCTCTGGCCACAATTTAGTCTAGAAGATGATTTTCTACTTAACAGATTTTGGATCACTTGTAGAATGGCAGAGAAGTCAGGCAGGTACATACCCAGCATGTAACCACAGGTACTAAAGTTTGAGGCGTGATTATATTTGCTCCTTATGGCTAATTCTTAGTAGATAAGAGATGAATCATGGTCCAGTGGGATGGTCCTAAACGAGAGCTGAGATTACTCACCCCACTTCCCCCTTAGTACCAATCACTCTAAAGTAATACAAGTGGCCCTGAAATACAGGTAAACTAACTGTACCTCCAGAAGATGAACAATTGAGACCATTAAGCATTGTCCTTGTCATTCAGAATTGTGACAGGCTGGGCTCTAGCTATGCCATCTAAAACTCATCCCTGTGTGAAGTCATCCCTGCAACTATAATAAACAAAGCATTTACAGGTAATTTATACTTCCTATTACAGATCTGCCTCTCTTTACCCCTCAACATCATCCATTTCTTTCTAACAAAAAAAAAATCCTTCAAGCCTTTCACTGTCCCTGTCATTCATATCAATATTACATCCTTTTCTCATTGCCAACAATCTGCAAATTGAGAGTTTCTGCAACCATTATACAAATAAGTCCCATTAGCTAATTATCTGCAGAGACAGAACAGTTTTAAAATTGCTTTCAAGCTCAATGAGCTTAAATTTAAATTTCCTTCTCTTCATGTATGATGAGAGAAAGCAAACAGAAACCACTACATTGGTTGTCACTGCAGGAGCCAGCGATAACATCCTCATTAATCTTGAATTTTGTGGTGTTTCTTTTTCTGTTAATTAGTTTAAGTCTATTCAGCATCTCCAGAGAACAGAGGCTTTTCCACACTAAACTGACAGGCCTTGATGTTTTTCTGTGAACCTCTTCTATTGCTGCTGTTTTGTTTCTGAAAAATATACTCAAAGCCAAGTGTTATTTGTTATAGAGAGGTAAATGATTGAGCACAGGTCAAGAAATAGAGGCTATTTACCACAGGAAAAGAGAGCAGGGGAAAAAACTCACAAATGACTTTAAAAAGCTGTAGGGAAAGAAAACCAAAATGAACTAAAAAAACACCCCACAAAAGGTTTAGTGTTTTCAAAACTAAAACAAAAAATGTGTTTTAGTAGTGACTCGACATAATTACTGCAGCTTCCAGATTCTGCAACAAAAACAAACATGTTTTTCAAACTGCCCCTAAAATTTCATGTGGGAAGTTCCAGTAAGGCTAAGGCTTAAAATTCCACTGAAACAAAAACAGGGCAAGGAAACGTCACACAAGCTGATCACCAGCTGGAACTAAGCAAAACTGAAACCCCAGGAGAGTGTATTGCCCAATCTGCTCCGTTACGGAGCACTCCTGCTTCCCTCTAGCGTACAGGCACTGGTCACTGGATGCTCCATTAAACTGCGCATTTGTTTTCCCATTGATACAGTTTCTATGTTCCTACAATAAATCAAGTTAAACATTAAGCTCATAAAGACCAGACACCTATCAGGCTGTGTTTCTTGCTTGCCTAGATGTGCCAGAATGCTTGCATTAAATTACTCACAACTACTACCATTAAATTACTCAAAGCTACTACTTTAAGGCAGTACCAGACTAAGTTTGTATGGAATTCCACCTACGGATTCTGGGCGATGCTTTGGTTAGCGAGCACGTTCTTCCCTGTGGGAGCATAGTTCCAGTCCACCTCACGGATCCCCAGGTAATAGACTCGGGTGACACCTCCAGCAAACGTGGGTGACAGCGTGTGTATGTAAAGCAGCAACAACCAAAACAATCCCATCATAGCCTGAAGTGAAGGTGCTTTTGGAGGTCACACCTACTGGGGAGAAGAGGAAAACGAGAGTAGAATATGACCACATGGTTTGAGGACATTTTGAGAGGGTAAGAAGAAGTCAGGCAGAAGTCCTATTGGGATCCTTATTCAAATATGCATGAAGGAAACCACTGCTGTAACAAAATTAATGCACAAGGTGCATGGAGATCAAGCCTTTCTAATCACTCCTCAATACTAAATGTGCCTCTCTCTCAACATGTTGATTAACTTTTTTGTGTGTGTGTGTCTGTAGTCCTCCCTCAAATGCTTTGTTCCATAGTGTTGCAAAAACATTGCTAATCATTAAGCTCTCACACAGTAGTAGATGAGTTGATTAGATTCACAGCAAGCATGGTGTTAGCAGAGAAATCCTATGTGCTGCATGACTGTGTTCTGAGGGCAGCAGGGTCCTGAGCAGAGTGCGCCACACACGGTGGCAATTCAGATGCCTCTTTTACCATCTCTGATGTCCCAAATCATCTTACAGGACAACATAAAAAGCCCAGGGAAATAATACTGAGCAAGTATCTTTATATTTTAAACTGCTGCCAAGATCTCTCTGTTCTAAAAAGCACCTGAGGAAGTATGAACTAATTTTAAATTTTAACTTCTTTAATGATTGCTCTGAAACAACAGTTCTCTGTGATCCAGGGAGTGCATCTCAAATGGGCTTCACAAGGCTTTTTGCTCAGTCTAGTTCCACTAAATATTTTCCCCACGATTTGGTGACAAAGAGAGGAACTTACTCATAAAACTTCCAATCACCACCAAGCACCAGAAATATTCTTAAAAGAGATCCAGAGCAAGCTGCAGAAACTGTCTGAAATCATCAAAATGCAGTAATTCTGTGAATACAAGCTCAAAGAACTACCTGTATGAAGGAGAAACTGAAGCAAAGCAGAGCAGCAGAATAGAATTACACCGAAGGATAAGAAAATAGCTTAAGGTTACAATGGATGACAAACTAAGCAAAAGCTCACAAGAAAATGCTTCAGAAAGGTCTCATCCTGTGATATAATTAACAAAGCCGGATGTAACCGATAATCAAACTCAAATCTAAAACAGACACCCAGCTCTTGAAACACAAATCAGCAACTTCGAAAGTTTTCAGAGGTGAAACAGAAAGCAAAAGAATTCAAAAAATGTGACCTTGTAAGAAAGGTTGAGGAATCAGCTTTCACTGATTTCCAAAAGTAAGGGAGGTAACTTAACACCGTGTCAAACAGAACGGACTTTTTGTGAAGACGTTGTCATCATTGACCTCCCTTGCCTTGGGTAATAGCAACATGAATATATCCTGTTTGTTTGCAGCAAAGCTGGCTATTTGGTAAGCTTTCAGCTAGCGTGGCATCACACTGCTCAGAGAAGCTGTGAAATCTCTTACCACATCCAATACCCAACACACCGGATTCAGCGCCAGCATACGGCATGGACTAGACACCTACTCATGTCACTTCCAAACCCATCTTCCTGATTTCCAGACATGCTGTGCTATCCTCAGAAGCTCATGATAACCAAGTGTTACTGACTTTAAAAAGTCATTAGATTGAGAAGTTGAGGGAAAGGAACCCAACTCCTTCCTTCTGCAAAAGGGAGTTGTAGGGATCTCCCCAAATCCAAGATGGTGTTGATACAGCATCACAGCATAACTCTGCTCCAGCAGCAAGTCCTTTGGAAAGTCCTGGTCACACACCTTAAGAAACTCAAGTACAGAAGCTCAGCTACACAACAGCCCCTTGCCCATGGCCCTAGCAGAGCAGGAATGACGGCAGAGCACTTGCTCGATCCTGCTGCTACACACTGTCCACTAACCCCACCAGCCTTATTCCCTGCTCCTGCTCCTCCAGTAACCCGTGGTCACAGGGAGGTGAAATGCCTGCACTGATCCACTCTTTCTGTGACAATAAAGAGGTTTCAAAATGAGAAGATAGGAAAGTTGTCCCTGTGCTGCTTCACACACACCACAGAAGGCAGCGGTGACAGCAATGCGGAAGAGGACAAAGCCATCGGCACCAGTCCTTAGCCTGAAACCTCCCACCCCCTCGGCACACACCCTGCTGGGAAGGGCAAGGGGATGCTTTGACTCAGATGAAGAAGTGGCCATCTTGTCAACACGGGTCAAAGTACGAAGCAACAGCTTTACAAGGAGAGTGTGCCCAGTGCGCAGGGCAGCTGTCCTCAAGGACGGGGATCAGCTGAGCCCGTGGAGCCAGTGTGGACTAATCTTTATGTCCTCTCACATTAATGGTTTTTGCAACCAATATCAAACCCTAGGAAAGAGCAAAGTTTAGACTTTATAGCAAGGATGGATAGCAGCTTTTAAAGTCAGTTGTGAAAAGGCCTGCCAAGCCCCGCCGTCAGCTCACTATTTCTAGGTGCCAGCAGCCCTGCTTATCACACCAAAGCTCTGCACTGCAGCATCAGTAAATGTATCTGATAAGTCAGAAGTCACGGCAGTTTAAATGCCCTGCAAGTGCGCTCTGGTGTTCAGAAAGAAAAACAATCAAGGACAAAGTCTTTGGGATAGCCTTACTGAGGCTTTACAGATGCCCCAGAAGGACCTCAGCGGGATCACAGTGTGGCACATGCCTGAGGCAATTTTGGGAAATGGCAAAACATCACCCAGTGAAGATCCAGCTGGCCAGACTAACTCTGCTCTCACAGTCCCTTTATAAAGACTAATCACCATCCAGTTACTCTCCCAGCGCAATGCGAAGGAAACTGACAAGCTTTGGCTGTTGTCAGGGAAGTTGTTTGTCCTTCGAAACACGCGCCTTGATGAAGGAAGAGTAAAAAGAATGAAAAGTAACTTTGTACTATATTCACCTCCCGCACCTTGATACCTTGCATGAAGCTGGTACTCCCAAGGCTTCCCCTGGCCGATTCACCGGCAGTACACGAACCGCACATTAACGGGCTGGGCTTCAGCCTGTTCGGTAGCCACCCAATTCCCATTTTATTAAGGAAAGACGGGCTGGCCGTGGGGCTCCCTCCCGACACCCGGCTGCGGAGAAACCACCGCCCAAGGAAGAGGGAAATAAAACGTACCGAAGGGAACCCAGAGCCTTACTTGCGGAGCGGGCTGGACGCGGCGCCGCTGGAAGGGCGAGAGGGTGGGCTGGCGGCATCCCCCGCGACGGGAGCCTGCGGAGCGGAGACGCGCAAGCGCCCAAGGGGACAAAGTCTGGGCTGTAAAAGGGCGCTGCCTCCGTCGCAGCCCGTCCCAGCCCCTGCCCCGGCCCGCCCCGCCGGACCCCGCATCCCCGCCCCGGGGCCCCGCCGCTCCGCCCGCCGCGCACCTGCGGGACGCGGCTCGAGCCGCAGAGCCCCAGCGCGC
>WBNH01006070.1:139184-216618 GCA_013401255.1 Urocolius indicus
GGGGTGCCGGGGTACGGGAGTGCCCGCAGCGGGATGAGCCCGGCTTCGAGCCCGGCCGGTGCCGGCGGTACCGGTGCCCCCGCGGGCGGGCCCGCTGCCCGCTGCCTGCGCGGTGACCGCGGGGCGGCCTCGAGGGACCCGGCGTTGCGCAGCGGAGCGCGTCCGAGTATTGAAACGGCGGGTTACAGGCGGTTGGCTCCGGGCCGAGAAGGCACTGGAAGAAGCGATTAACTTTTCGGTGTCTCCCCGCGAGGGTGCAGAGATGGGCCCCGTGGGGCCCGTTCAGGCGCGGCCGTTACCGGCGCTCGCGGGCCGGTCAGACACCCGCACAGACACCGCGCTTGTTCTTGTCCCCTCGCGTCTTTAAATCTGTAGCAGTTTCTCCATTTTTGGGGAGAAGTTTGGCCTTGGCAGAGGCCAAGATGAAGATAAACGTCGTGGGTTTTGTCCTCTGCATGTACAGCGTACAAATGTCATCAACACCTGCCCGGTGATGATCGGCCTGAAGCTGCTTGTGTCACAGTTACCCCCTTTTCACGCTGCATCGTGTTGTTTGAACTCTTTGGAACTCCGCGGCGTTACTGGGTTATTTTTAGTGTACAGTGGAAGAATCTCATCAGGCACTGGGCAGACGCCAACTGAGGGAGATCCAAGCCCTCTCGTGGCGTGAATTCCATTGTGCTTGAGCAATATTTGTGTTTCCTGTGGACAGAGAGAGCAGCAGATACGAGGGGGGCTCATAATAATTTTTCGTTGCATTAAGATCAAAAGTTCCTCTGTTCAGAAGTGTCCCATGAACTACCTTTCTGGACTCAAACTTCTTAGTACAGTCTGAAGCGCTCACAGGTGCCCACACAGACCGTTCCTGTTGCTGAGTGATGCTGTCTCTGTTGATTTATGCACCTGACTCGCGAGCACACCTTAGAAACACTGTTCCTACTCTCTGTTACTTCTGCTTATTTCCTAGAATGGTGAGAACTTCTGCATCCTGGATGAGCAGAGGTTTGCCAAGGAGCTACTCCCCAAGTACTTCAAGCACAACAATATCTCCAGCTTCATACGACAGCTCAACATGTGTAAGCATCAGCTTTCTTACATATGCTTTCTACCAAGTTCTTCACTGCTTGGCATCAATCTGAATTTCTTTGAACAAACCATCTGACTTGGCAGGTCTTTCATCCCTGAAAACCTAAACTCTGGTCTTGAGTTTAATTTGCAGAAGAGTAACAGTAGGACTGGGACTGGTGTTTGTTTTCTGTGTTTCAGCTCCGAGTCCTTTTGAGCAACAACTGTAAAAGTGCTGTTTCAAGTGCTGTTGCCTGAAGCTTGGGTAGAGTTCCCTGGGCTGCAGTGGTAGCCTCCTTGGTAACAGTGACAGCAAACATATGCATACCTACAGCAGCAAATGCTGTATCTATACCTGTGCGTCCACTGTGTGGGGGAAAAAAAGCCTAGATCATGCTGTTGCCTGTGTTGCTGTTTTGAAACAAGATTCATCATGCTGATGGATTGAGCTGGACCAAATTTTCCATGCTCAACTTTTGAGCATCATGTAGCATCCGCTACGTAACACATGTGCGGCTTGTGCAGGAAAAGGAGCTGGAGTGAGGTGGTGATTCAGAGATACAGTACAACGTGCAGGGCTGCAGGAATAGTTGATTTGAAGCAGCAAGTGTACAGGCTGAGGGAAGGGGCAAACTCACAGAAGATGGACACCCTGTTTAGAACTTCCTTTTGGAGTAAGGGGCAGTTTGTGTTAAGTGTTGACACGTCACCACTTGAGTGTCAAAGCATAATGCGAACAATTGTCAGCTGGGTAAAAGCTAAAGTGCAAATATTCCCACAAAGGCATGCAATGCAACGGCAGCCTCCTCTTCCTATCCTGCCTTCAAGTCAAGCGCTGTTGGGGTGCAGTGAAGCTGGAATGCGTTAACGGTGTTAAAAACTTGGATGAGGAGAGATATGGATAGGTCTGTCAACTGTATTTTGCATCTGCCCCGTGGTGCTTGAAGCAGTGATGGAAACAGAGCTGGCAGTGTCTCCTTTCATGCAGGCAGTCTGTCATGGAGAAAGTAGTGCTCTGTCTGCACGCATTTGCATAGGCTGAGAACTAATGTCTCCTCCTTCCTTTATTCTGACGACCATGGTGTGGTACATGGCAGCATTTGTTTCGATATGTAGTTGTCTGGGATCGTAAGCATGAAACCATTCTGCTGCTTGCACGGGGACAAGGTTTTCTCCAGTAAGTCCTAACAAATCTCATTTCTAACTAGCTTCCATGATTATTTGGACGTCACAGTCTTGCTTGCAGGCACTATCTGGCCTCTGCCACGCTGCTGTTCCTACAGCCTGCAGGGTCATTTCGTGGGTACTGTGGACGTGTTCTCTAGCTGTGAAGACTGTAGCAGTAAAAACATTGAGCATCAAAGAAAAGCTACTGTCACTGGCTTTCCTAGTTTCTGCTCACAGTACCTGTAGCGCTGCAGGTGTTTCGGTAGCCTTGGGGTTTTCTTTAGCTATCTGTTATACCAGTCATCTTTGCACTGGAAGAAATTACTTTGTTAATATCTCTCCATAGATGGTTTCAGGAAGGTGATTGCTCTGGAGAATGGCATGATTACAGCAGAGAAAAGCTCAGTCATTGAGTTCCAGCATCCTTTCTTCAAGCAAGGGAAGGCACATTTACTGGAAAACATCAAGCGCAAGGTATGATCTGAGCGTGTATTTACTTCACTTTGTTATGAAAAGTAACTTAGCAAGAGCACACCTGTGGTTTCAAACACTTTACAGGCAACAAATTCCATGGGAACCATGTCTGTGCATCCTGATGCAGCCTTTTTATCTCCCTCCTGAATGCCAGGCGAGTGCTTGGCTTGGCCTTCTCAAGCCAGCTCTTGGACAAAACATGCCCCGCTGCTGTTTAATGATGCACTGTAGCACGACACATTCTTCATAGCTGTCAAGCCCTCTTTACACAGAGTTCATGTACCTGGTTATAGCTGATCACGGTCATTAATTCTGCTGGCATAGCAGAGTTGAAAAGAGTCACAAAGTAAAAGAAGTAAAAGAAAGTACATTCCCATTTGTTGCTCACTGAAAATCAGCAAGGGCATCAGTTGTCAGTTCATTTGAGCAAGTTTACATAAATTACATTGTTTCTCCAACTCTGTTGCCGCTAAGCTGCATCTTTATTACAGCTTTCCAGTTTTCTTTTGTACACCCGGGCCTTGTCTGACCTGTTTCTGCACAGGTATTTATCCTCTGTTGGCACATTACTGCCCATAATATCCTGTCTGCCAGAGAAAAAGAGCATCGCGATACATCATGTTGACATTTGAACTGCAGAACCTTTTCTTTAGAATGCCATAATGTGGTAGCCACATTGCCCAAGGTAATAAAAACACAGGGTTGGCTTGAGAGTCACAATTGTGTTTTGATTGATTCTTCACTGAGCTGTCTCTGCTCAGAATCACAATTGATTAGATATAGTCATAGAGCTGCTTCTGTGAGTCAGGCATGTGCTCTTCCCAGATGCTGTAATTGCTCACTTGTCTTGACTTGCACACCGTGCTCACTGGTGTGTGGGGACAGTCAGCTGCTGGCGTGATGTGTGGCACCATGTGTCCCAGGAGCAGTGGACTGGGTGTAGTGTTCTAGATGGAAAGATCAAAGCTGTACCCAGTGCCAGGGACAGTCATAGGAAACTCTTGATTGGGCTGGTGAAACGTAGTCGTTGTGGCACAGGAAGTGTTAGTGATTTTCTAGCAAAACATCCATCAGTTTTTCCTGCTCTTTTTCCACCTGGATTGAAGCCGTATTTCAGTACTTGCTATAAACTGGGTTTCAAGCCTGTAACAAGAATACAAGTTTGAATACAGGACTTCCTTTGTTGACTCCATTTTAGTGTTAGCTCTGCTGATGGGCTTGTCCTGCAATGCTCATTACCTAGTTACACACTCTGAGAGCAGTTTATGGGCAAAAATGTCTTAGTTTGCTCCTCTTTCTAGAGGTGTGATGACCACATTTGAGACTTGCGCCTGCTGTCTGCACCTTTGAGGTGTCTTCCCTGTGGAGAAGTGCTGTGCCAAAGAGAAATCAGACAGCCATGAATTTCATTTGAGATACAACTTGTGCACCTTAGCATAAGACATTATCTGCAATGAACAGCAAAGCACCTAAAACTGCAGGCAGAGAAGAGCACTGCCAGGCCATTCAGCCCATCCTTTGCAGCACTGGATTATGTTAAGAAAGCGGTTAGTTATTTCTGTGAAGTGGTTAATAGTCGTGTTCTCTTTCATCAAGAAGTGATGTTATGGTTTCTTATAACACAGTAGGTCCCTTTCTGACCATCCATTCTCATTTGAAAAAGAAGAGATCTGTGAGCTGAAGCACATGGAAGTTGCCTCACGCTTCAGCAGGCCAGTTCCAGATGCTTTCACCTCTTCCTGGAATGTAGTAGGCGAATAAGAGAAACCACAGCATTCTGCTGATTGGAAGGGACATCTGGGGCTTATCTGGTGCAACTCCACTTGATTCAAATGATTTTTAAAACTATGCCCACAAACCCTGGTCGTGGCCTTTAGATACACGAGGCACCAGACCTGTCTCTTTCAGAATCCTGAGCTGTGTGTTAGCCATCAGTGCCTCCACTGCAAA
Source organism: Urocolius indicus (assembly GCA_013401255.1). Classification (NCBI taxonomy): domain Eukaryota; kingdom Metazoa; phylum Chordata; class Aves; order Coliiformes; family Coliidae; genus Urocolius; species Urocolius indicus. Next base: position 143,841 of record WBNH01006070.1, read on the forward strand.
AGCTCTGAATACAGAAGCGGGGGGGGACGAGCGTGAGCTTTTTGCTTTCTGATGTCTCCTCCACCTTTGTTTCGTGGATTTTGCTGAGGGAAGGAGAGCAGTTTGGACTCTGATTTTTCTGGAGACAAGTCTCCATAATTTTGGAATGGCACTGAGCAGAAAAGTAACAGAGGAAACACCACTATAGGAATCTGCAGTTCAGGTGGTATGGAACAAATGTTCAAATCGCGTAAGATACTTTCTAATTAGACACACATACCCCTCCAGCAGCTTAATGGAAACTTGTTACTCCTATGCTGGCAGATTTATCCACATCTAAAAGGAATATCATCATCTGGTTCTTAACTCCTCTATCAGTTGTTTTGGTTTTAGCTGATGCCTTCCTCGTTGACACTAGAGGGCAAGCTGTCACCAGACCTGTCAGAGAGAACTCCTTAGGGAAGGCCACTTTCAGTCAGTGTAGGTTTTTATTACGAATTGCCATGGGGAATCTACTGTCAACATGTACAAGGTGCTGCTCTCGTGTTTTCCTTCACATCTTGGTTTTTTTTTTTTTCATACAATAAAGCCTGTCCTAAGGACTGTCATCTATAGCCATTGCAGTTTTGTCATCCAGGAGAATTACATCGTTGCCTCGTGTTTTGGTGGTGTGTGTACCTGTTCTTCTGCAGACTAGCTACACTGTTCCTGTAGAAAGGAGTGTGTGAAGCTCTGTTTGTAGTAAAGCATGTGTAACCTGGTCCTGTTTCAGGTATCTGCAGTAAGAACAGAGGATCTCAAGGTCTGTACAGAGGATTTACACAAAGTACTCTCTGAAGTCCAGGAAATGAGAGAGCAGCAGAACAACATGGATGTCAGACTGGCTAACATGAAGAGGTAGACTACATCTATTTCAAAGGCACTTACATACTGAATGTTTCTTGTATCTAATGGAGCTTGACTCTAAATGTGAGTTTCATTTGAACTGGAAACAGGTGAAGCTATATTTTTTTCCTAAGAATTCCCATTCCATCCCACACAACATCCTGGATCTTGTTTGTATTTGTAATTCAGTTACAGACCACAGATTAAGACTGGGAGTTGACTGTCTTGAGATTTCATTTTGGTTGCCATCGCCTGTGGTAGTTTTTTAGGGTGCTCAAAGCATTGTTCTTTTCTAAACACAAAACAGGGTTAGATGCAGTGAGGGAGAATTAATCTTTGCTTTTCTTTCTAATTGAAAATGGACTTTGCATGTCTTCATCTCGGTTCCCTCAGATGGTTTTTGTATAGGCACTGGTAGTTTGTTCAGATCATTGGTATCAAAAGTGCAGGAGATATCTTCACTCCCTCTGTTCCTTTAAAAACAACATAGCAACCAAACACAAACAAACCTCAAACACAAACGTTGGAACTGTTCTGAGGCATCTATGTTACACTCACCCTGTTTCCAAACACCAAGCCTTTATTTTGAGACTTTGAGGCTTTGAAGGAATACCTTAAGTCGAGGTTATTGGTGGAGCTGCAGAGGTTGAGAATGTCCTTAATAGTGAGTGTTTGGTCCTGCCTGATAGAAAACAGTTAATTTCACCCAGAGTTTATACTAGAGGATCAGATTAACTGACTGTTAGTTTCCCACAGAAGGAATGTTGCCATTGGTCCTGCAAGGTACTGTGAAAGTTTGAAAGCTCTAAAACTAAAGCATATAAAGTAAACTCTGTTCATCCTCTGTCTTCTGATTTATTCTGCATTGCAGAGAAAATAAGGCCCTGTGGAAAGAAGTGGCAGTTCTAAGGCAGAAGCACAGTCAACAACAGAAGCTGCTGTCTAAGGTACCATTGCAGCATCTTCAGTGCTACCATCCTTATTCCTGCCTCTGTGATACTTGATGGCATTCTTTGCTTATGTAGAATGACAATGACACAGAGCTGAACAGGCTATATTAATATGGCACAAAGAAAATGTTCACAGTTCCTGAGTGTCCCAGCAGTAGCACAGCAAAGAACCACGAGCAAATGGCTAAGGAAAAGTCATAGTGAAAAAACTTCAATGTGTTTGAAATCTCAGCGAATCTTATTTGGAGAGAAATCAGTAAATCAAGCTGTCCTGGGGTAAATGTGGGGCTGGAGGCAGTGCATGGTTACAGGAGCCTAAAACAAGAGATTGCAGGCACATGGAATGGGGTCTGTGAGAGATCTTGGACCAAGACAGATTTAGACCACTCAAGAAGTCAACATGGAACCCACAAACTGCAGCTTATCTGGCTTATCTGTTTCTGGTCTGGAATCCTCCAGTAACTTGCGGTGTTGTATTGCATTTGAAAGAACTACTGTGCAAGCAGGATAATTTTTCAATGCTATCTGTAACAACTGTTTTGGTTTTTGAGACGTGAACACAAACGGATTCTTAATTTACCTACTAATTTCAGTTACAAAACTGTGTAATTTTGTAGTAAAGTCCGAATTCACGATGTGCTGTTAGGATTGCTGTGCTGACCACTTGGTTTTGGTCTTTTATTTTTCCTTTTTAGATTCTTCAATTTATACTAAGTTTGATGCGAGGAAATTACATTGTTGGTGTCAAAAGAAAAAGGTAATTACTGGATAGATCACACACCTGTGTCAGATGTGAATTGTAGGGATAAATCAACTTTTAGAAGCAAGATACTTTTCTTAAAGTGTATGAAGAATGTTTTTATCACTGGTATATTCAAACCTGAGGAAGCTGATGGAATTTGAGTGAAGCATGAAATAAAGATATCCTCTTCTTTATCATTTAAAATGTGGGTGAGAAGAGGATGCACGATACATTTTAAGTTGCAAAGGGCACAGTTACCAGAAATGGTGAGTCTCCTACAAAACAAAAGGCATGTTTAGAATGCAGCCTGTCTGCCATACAGCTACTGAAACATTTCCAAAAGATGGTTTTCTTAGATGTGGGAGAATGACTGTTCTTACCGTTCCTGCACGTTTGGCATCACTACAGCTTTTTCCCATGGAACTGTACGCTAAAGCACTCTTTTGTCTCAGGTCTCTGACAGATGCTGCAGGTGCTTCACCTTCCAAATACAGTTGTCAGTATGTTCGCCTGCCCGTGGAGAGCGGCCAAGCAGTAAGTCTTCCCAGGGAAAGACACAATAGGTTGGACAGGATCATATATAGTGGTCTCAAAGTCTTCCTTACAGTTACTAATACCCTAGTCTTATTATCAAGTGCACCCCATGTTGAAATGTCAGATTTAAAGCATTGCTCTGTCTGTAAAATCAAGCAAAGATGAAGTCTGCAGGAAGAGTGGAGCTTCAACATCAGAAAAAGCCAGACCTTTTGGTTTACTTATTCTATTTGCTGTATCCTGCAGATGGCTTTTTCTGAACATAATGCAGACGATGAGGATGGAAATGGTACAGGTCTCATCATTCGAGATATCACTGATACCCTAGAAAATGCCACCGATGGTCTCCTTGCTGTGGCACACACAAGTGGCAGAGCCAGGTATGTTTAAAGGATGTGGGAGCGTTTATGCTTAGACTGTTAACTAGATAGTTACGTTTGTGTAAAATGATTCTGGGAAACAATCTCTCTGGATTTTTACCCTTGGTGCATGACAGGCCTGTTTGTAGGCTGTCTTTTTTTAACAGCATGTAGCATTGGTCGTGGCTGGCAAAGCTTTCTAAGAGCTCCCCTCTCTTGAGAAGTGCCTGAAAGCCTGTCAGGCTGATTGGCACTTGAAGTTTAATTTTCTGATACTTTTCTGTCTGCTCAACAAATAAGCACATACCTAACCTTTTGAGCAAATGAGGACCTGAATGCATATATAGGTTGCTAATAAAGAATCCAAAGTGTATGTGGATTGCTAATGAGCAAACCAAGATGTGTTTTGTCTCCAGTGTCAGCACTGCTCTTGCTGGTATTATGCTAAGCATAACTGAAGGGAAGGCATTCTTTGGTGTGGCATCAGACTCTTGTGAAAACCATTTAGTTATTAACATTCTGAGTGAAATATGGAGCAGCTGGGAATCTTTTCTTTCCAGAGACAATATGTTAGGAGCTTCCCTCCTTCTTAATTTATGTATCCTATTTTGCTGCTTTTGGCCTGGCAAAATGGAGTGAGTTGCTCTGACACAGGCTGTTTTTGTAAGCTGTAATAAGAAATCCTTCATCTGCCTTTAGGAAGGCACTTTTCATCTTCTTCTGAAGACTTGGGTGATTGTTAGAACCCTTGGCTGGCTTGACTTTATCAGGTATTAAGATTTGAGGCACTAAACTTGAAATGAGTAGTAATAGAGTTGACAAATTCTCCTGTGTGGTGTTCCTCTTTGCGTGATGTTTTAGAGAGACACAGGCAGCTGTGGATCCTGGCTTACCTCTCTGTCAAGTATTGCAGCCAAGTGAGTTAAATTGTGCAGAACCTATCCCACCAGTTCATGTAAGTGATGTCAACAAATCCAGTGAAATAGGAAATGCTGCTGTGGAACTCCATACTGCACAGCCTAATACTCCAGAAGACCCCGTGTCAGTGATTGACTCCATCTTGAATGAGAACAACTCTGGAAACCAAAATGATCCTCTACTGGACAGGTACTAACGTGCTTCAGGAAATTCTTGTGCTGTCGTCACGTTGGGGAATCTTGCCATGGTTTCAGAGGATGTTCAGCAGAACCTCATGAATCAGCTGTTTTAATATTGCTGAACAACTGAATTTCCTGCCCCTTTGTTAGTAGGTCTTGAAAAAGGTGTTAGCAGGGCAAGTTCTTCTGTCCCGTCTCTGATAGTGAATGTCCCTGACTTCTGATGTGCCAGTTTGAGGACTGGTGAGGTCAGTCTGTCACATCAGCCCTTGTATCCTCAAACATTGGCACTGCCTGGTGCTGACAGACAGCAGCTTAAGGAAGGCGAGTCAGGAGGGCACCACCTTCTGCTTTGTTTCTGAGAACTGCAGATGGATTGGTAGTTGTCTGATGATGTTTTGCTGTTGCTTCCTTTCTTTGCCCCTCACTTTTGCAAAGGTTCCTTTTTGCTTGTGCATGGTCAGGTCAGGCTCCCCCTGGGATCAGGACCTTGTGGGCTGTGGTTTCACACCACTGCTGACACAGCTCCCAGCTCTGCCCTGGCCCCTGAGCTATGTCAGTGCCGTGTGGCTGCAGGGTGAGCTGGATCAAGGAACAAGCTTTAGTTCTTTCTCCTGACAGCTCTCGTGCTGTGGCTGACTCCGGGTTTGTCACAGCACTCTGTGACCTGCAGACCCTGCAGTCTCTTGCCTCAGTGGCACTGCAGCTCAAGGCGATGTCTCGGAGCTGTCTGTTGGGTGAGACTGAGTGTTGCAGCCCAGGAGGCATCTGGCAGCCCAGCCAGAAGCTCAGTACAGCACTGCACATGCAGCTTCCCTCCATTCCCTTTGTTGCGCCCTGGATCCTGCCCACTCTCCTTGGAAACCTGTACAATTTGGCAACAATCTGATGTTTGAAAACAGGGAGCATTTCTTCAGATGCAGATGAATTCCAACCCTTTGCTTACCATTTGTTGTCCCCAGGTGGAAGTCATCAGATCTTAGTTTAAACAGATGCTGGTATATAGGCTGAGATCTGAGAACATTCAGAAGATATTAAATGAAGGAGGTGGTAGGCACAGAAGGAGAGCCTGCCTTTTGGTGTGACAGCCATTCTCAGGCTCGCTGTTCCGGTGGCTCTTCCTTGTCCCTGTCCTTTGAAGAGTGGGACTGTGACAAGCAGTTTTAGTCACTGGCAACAAGCTGCTGTGAGCAACCTGCCTTGTGGTGCAAAACGGGCCCCAACTGCCAACTGTTCCTCACAGTACTGCTAATTTTGTCTTTCTAGAGAAGAAATTCAGGATTTTCTCAATTGCATTGATGCCAGCCTTGAAGAGCTGCAAGCAATGCTGTCTGGGAAGCAGTATAACTTTGGCTCCGAAGCTTTCAGCGATGTGAGTGCCTTGACACTTTTTCTGCCTTATGAGAAATACTAATTGCATCATGAAATTTTACTGTTTCATTCCATGTTGTAAAGGGCAAGGGGGGGAAATCCTGAAAAGCAAGTAGTTTTGGATAAAATTATACATAATCATTGCAGGAGTCTAACAGTGAACAGGGTAAGGCTGAGCCTTTTCCAGTTCTCAAGGAGGGGAAAGGAAAGACTTTGTCACACATCATGACATCCTGATTATGTGTTTGATTATGCATTATGGTATGGAATGAAACTCAGCCATATGCTTGGAATCACTGGGAAATGCAGTGTCCTTTTCTTCTCCTGTGACATTAGTTCACTGCCACAGGTTGAAAGAGTATTGCTGTAGGTGTGTGGAGGGGCCACTGTCCCTGTGCTTAGGGGGTGGAGTGGTGTACTGTTTCTTGCTGTCTTTTCAGGAGTCCCTGAAGCTTTGTTTGAAGCACCTTATACATTATAAGACATATGGTCTGTTTTTGTTTTCAGACATTTAATCCTGAGCTGCCAGCCCTAGATATGAGCTTGATGGAGACTTCTCCTGGTATGGAAAATGTAAGAGTAAGATTTGTATCTATGATGAAGAGGGTTAATGTAATCTTGAGAGCTGAATTTTGAGGATGGGGACTGGATTGATAGCAGAGGATGAAGCTGACATTTTATCTGTGAATTTAATAGAGTTCTCAAGATATCTCAAGTCTTATGTTCAGAGTTGCAGAAATGCAGTGAGCTGATTTAAATGGCCACTTTGCTTTGAATAACACATTATTCTTTGCTTCCTGAATATATCTGAGAGCATAAGAGAGAGGGAAACAAACTGGTGTCTCTTGAATCAACTGTCTGTATGGAATATTTTTATTCTTGTTACTTCTGTAGCTTCAGTTTAGAATGAGTTCATATGAGTTTGTGTCTTCAGTCTGTCTGAAGACTGAAGGAAAAGTACTAAATGAAAAACAGAATGCAATATACTGTGTTCTGAACGTGGCTGTATGGAATTTCCTCAGAGGTCATACAGAAGTTCAGTGCAAGTTTACTTCTTGTGGTCCAGTTCCTAGAACTGACTCATGTTAAAAGAAACCTTGCAAATGTCACTTATTTTGTTGTCCTGAAATAATGTTTAAACTAGGACTTCACAGTCTTAAGAGCTGAAGCTACAACTGAGGTGAAATGCAGCTGTGTTCAGGCACTGCTTGCAAAATTAGGGTGATGAAACCACGTTTGACAGTGTTATTGCAACAAAACAGACTATAATAATAAAGCTTCTGAATTGGAAGCTAAATATTTTCTAGTCAGAAGCTTGTTTGCCTTCAGCAAGTCAAGTGTGTGTCTGTATTTCACCCTGCCTCCTTCTGAGAGCTCGTGTTTGCTGCCCCTCATGTACAGCAGTGGGCTCATTGGTCAACTGTTCTATTTCTCTTCCCTCTTTCTTTCACCTTTAATTTTGTTAACCAGTCTGTGGAGACTTGGATGCTGTTGTTAAGCACTCGGTCTTACTCTGTCTATTTTGCTTCAGATTGCAAACTTGGCAGAGACCACTGAAGATCTGGGAGTGAGTGAGCGAGACACCGCAGGAAGCAAAGGTATGCAGGAAGGAACACTGAGCTTGGACAGCTCCAAACCGTGTATTAAAATGGAAGTTTTGTAGCTTGCAGTATGATGTATCTTCTCCTTTGGTCTGGGCTTAAGACGTTTGTGAAGAGTAGGATGTTTCACTGATCTTGAAGCCGTGCCTCAGTTGTAAGAGACCCCATCCACAACAGGGAGCAGTGCCACAACAGGGAGCAGAACTGCAAATGTCCTTAGGAAGTGTCCCCCATGTGGGCTATGAGCCCCACAAATGCAGTGCTGTTCATCTCGCCCCTTCAGTGCTGCCACTGCTCACTGTGTCTGTGGGGCTGGGGTTGTCCCTCAGGTACTGATCACAGCAGACCTGGGAGCCTCGGCTGCCCTCTTGTAGCCGTGGGTAGTCCGTCAGGGCTCAGCTGCTGGGCTTTCTTTAGTGAACTGAGTTTTGAAGCAGCCTTTCCCATTTCCCTTGCCTTGAGTAAGAGCCTTCTTACTGCGACACAGGAGCCTGGCATTTAAACTGTTTGTTTTCCCTCAGATATGCAGCTGATACAGTACAGGGCCAATCCTCTGCTTTCGTTGTTTGAAGAACTACCTTCAAGTGAAGCCGTGGGGAAGGTGGAGGATCCAAAGGACCTGCTGCTGCCAGCCCTGGAGGAGAAGCCCGATCTGCATCCTCCGTCAGGCAGTGGAGCTGTGGTGCCGCTGGCAGCTCCGGCGAGCCAGACTGAGCCTCTGGATGCTCTGGGAATGGGCGATGCGCCTCTCCTCTCAGAAGATGGGAATGGAGAGTATAAACTGTTTCCACTGTTGCTTCTCAGTCCTGTGGCTAACTTCATAGAAGAGGCCTCTGAGATAGAAACTTCTTGAACTCAGCTAACATCTGTAACTGGCTCAGTGATGGTGAAACAGACAACAAAGAAGTGGATCGGCAGGAAGCTTGACCTCTCTCCCCACCGGCTCTCTGGGTGTCACTGTACAGACAAAAGAAAGCTCACTTTCCAGAAGCAAAGAGTACACCTGGGAAAACTGAAAGCAAGCTCAGGATGAGAGCTGGTGGGAGTAAAGGCACTGGTGGAGGGGAAGAGCAACCTCCCTGTTCACACACCACAGCGTGTGCCCTGACTTTTTATCCAATATCCTTATTGCCGGAGGAAATCTGTTTGTATCCCGTTTGTAAAGTTTGGCTTGGCTGGTTTGGGGTTTTTTTTTGTTGGGGTTGTGGTGGTTTTTTTTCATTAGCTGGATAGTCATGTGGTGTGTAATATCTTAAACATGGGTTTTACTCTTTCTGAGAGCCTGTTTCACTAGGTGGCTTGCCTACTGTTTGGAATTCAGGTTTTTTTAGATCCTGTTGTTTTTAATTTGAGGTTTCCTTTTCGGTAGTTTGTGGCTCCAGTCGTTGGCATCTGCTTCGATCACTTTCGTACTCCTAGATTTGCTCCTAGGTACAGGGAACGTTTTTCCTATGGAAAATTACATTTTGACTGTGGAATATTCCTTTTTAACACGCTGACACACATCCATTGCCACGGGCTGTAGGTGTTGTGGTAGGAAGCCCTCGCCACCCTGCGTAATGCTGATTTCTCATGCACATTGCATGGCAGTCCTGGGGTAACTTGCACCTCGCTCCAGGTCATGTGTCCTCAGAAACGTTGAGTCGAGCTGTTGAGTCCAGCCAAGCCCAGCAGTTGCCTTTAAAATAGGGGGAGGGGGAGTCATGGGGTAACTTGCATTGGGATTTACATCGATTTCTCTTCTGCTTGCAGTAGTTGCTTGTTTACCTGACCCTATGTGAACACTGGACTTCCTGCTACGTTTTCTGCCTCTGGAATCTCACAGATAAATTAACCAGATGCGTTTGACTCCTCTGACAGCAAATTACACAAAAGCAGTGTCTGATTAATAAAAAATCTCTCCCCAAAATTCCTTTCTACACTGGTTTTCTGACTTTTTCAGCAGCTGTAATGGAGTAATGGAGACATCAGCTGCTGGTGTCAGGGGAGTGGCAGGTTCTCCTTCGCTGGTACCAGGTGTGTGGCAGTTGACCACACTAATCTGCGGTAGTGATACAAAGCCTGGGGCTAGAAGAAGCCTGGAGACAAGCTGAAAATCTGTTGGATAATAGCACATGATAGCAGAGGTTGGACTGGATGAGCTCAGAGGTCCCTGCCAACCCCCACCATTCTGTGATTTCCTACCAGAGTGGTTACTTGAAATGTGTTTCAGTTTTAGGAATTCAGGCTACTTGGAGGCTTTATCTCTGAAGTTTCTGAACTAGTAAGTTTTGAGTTCTTTTATATTCAAGAATCCAAGTTAATTTGATATTCTGAAGCATACTAGACACGAAGCATGTCATCTGTGCTGGCCTGACAATTGGATTTGTGCTTTGCTGTCAAATCGCTTGAGTTGCAGAGGAGGATCTTGCTACTGGTCCACGCTACATAACTGAGTGTGTGTATATGTGTAATGCCTTCAGTGTCCTTTTATTCCCATGCTCTTGTAACTGTTCCTTACCTTGTGACCCTTCATGTTTGTATCTTATGAATTGCTTTCGTGAAGAACCTCTTATTCTAGCCTTTTCTGGCCTTTCTTTTGCTTACTTGTTGAGACAAAGGGCTGGACAGCCTTGAGTTTTTGTGAGCTAGAGGGACAGGGGCAAATGGGTGGATTACATATCTGCCTTGGGTTCTGTTTGGTTTTTTTAACTTCTTCTCAAAGGCCTCAATTTTGCAAAGAGTGGAACAGAAACCCAGACTTTTCTCCTGCGGTCTGTTGACAGCACAGTGCAGACAATTAAATTCTCTGAGAGGCTGATCTTCTGTAACTTGTTTCCTGAACAGTTTAGGCTGAACTGTAGTTCCTGGTATGGATTACTGTCATGTTCTTCCATCATGGAGTCCTCTGATCTCTGTGCGCCTCACCATCAGATACCTGATCTGACTGCATAGTAGTTTTTTAGTTCACTTTCTCTCTTAAGAAGTTAAGAAACCAAAGCTTAAGAAAAAAAGTGCAAATAAAAACTTGTGCATCTGTGTCTGGTTTATGTACTGGTCTAGGAAAAGTGTGTTTTTATGCAAGTTTCCTAAAAAAGATGACAATGAAATGGGGAAGGCTGAAAAAAAACAACCTACATTCTGAGGTAATTAAACTCAAGAATTGCAAAACCATGACTGTGTTTCTTGTACGTTCTTGTTGTGTGTGTTCCTGTATGTGCCAATATTTCCCAAACCTGTTTACTGAGTTTTCTAGAAAGGAGAGCTTTAATGCTGCCTGAGGCTCTCACTGGGCAGCTGCTGCTCGTGCTTCACAACTAACAGAAATGCAAAGGTCAGCCTGGCACCTACCACGGAATGAGAGCTTGTGGGAATGGGGCTGACCACCCCTGACCTCTTCATCAGTTCTTGTCACTGGGTCCCCATGTCAACTCCTCCTGCATCTGGCTTTTATAACTCCCTGCCTGGTCAAAACTTTCCAGGACTCTGGAGAACGTGTCTGTAACAACCAGCTACACTGTGAATTCTGCTGTGGATTTTTTTACCACCTTTCCCTTATGCAGACAATACTGCAGCTGGGATGGGGTACCCCCCTGCTTGCTAACTCTTAGGGCATTTGCTCACATGGAGGCTGTGTGGGGCCTCAGCACCTGCCCTGTCCTCCATTTCTCAGCAGGGCTCTGCCAGGTGTAGTGCACCAGTGCCAGCGTTCTTCACACGTTCAGTAAGACAGGTATTGATTAAAACATTTACTGGAGACACAGGAGAAGGAAGCAGCACAGATAGCCTTTGCATCAGGAAGAGCTGTGCTGGGGCATTGCAGCCTTCACAGCTTTTATGGTATTGTCCTCAAGGTAAAGAGCTCAGTTCATCATTTCCACTGCCAAGAAAACACATGTTTATATACCAAATGCCTACATACCAGTGGCACAGCTCTGCCCAGGGGCCAGCAGCAGGTCACCAACCTCTCACCTCACGTCAGAGTGCTGCTCAGGACCACTCTGCCCCTGCAACTGGATGTGGGACACGGTTGTGATACCTGTGACCACCGTTTCTTCACTTTGCTACAAGTTTCCTTCCTCCCCTCCTGCGACATACACAGCTGCTGCCTGGGAAAGTGAAAAGTGCCTGTCACACATCCCTTTCACAAGCATTTCTCATACTGTTCCAGACTAGCCCTCTGCACACTGACCGTGTCAGCTGAGCCATCCATTTTTACCTGCTGTGCTGAGTGCTTGCTGACCTGGAGCTTTCCTGAATACCAGAAACACTTTCTTTGATCCATCTTTCCTGGGCTTTATGATGCCACCTCACCCAGCCTACGCTCAAAATGTTCTGCTCTCTTCTTAAAACAACACTACTGTTTTGACAAGTAGTATCTGTGTTATAATAGTTCCCCAAAGCAGAAGCAAGAGATTGCTACCAAGGGTCATCTTAGTGTACAGGTGTCTACTTGAAGCATATAAAGGAAAAGAGATTCCTCCTGCTCCCAGCCAGAAAGGTGACTCTTAGTATAAATATATAAATAAACTGGGTTTTTTTCTCATACAGTTTGAGTTTTAGCTTCCAGACTGGTGCTTACTCTGTACTACTGTAGGTTCCCTTATGACTTGGTCAGTCAGTTTTGGCTTCTGCCCTCCTGTCGCCAGCTGTGCTCCCCCAGAAGGAGTTTCATTAATTTGAACTTAACGTGTTCTTTTCTCTTCCTTTTTTGAACCAAGAAGTATGTGAGCACTGCAGCCGCTCACAAGCTCGTCCCGCTTCTCCCCATCCTGTGGACTGCAGATTGGAGTTATATCTCATAGAGCATTTCTGATGGAGGAATGCAGGGCTACAAGGGAAGAGCATGTGAAATCAGGTCTCAAGAGCTCTTGAATCTCCATTGAACCTCTTTTCAGCTCTGTCAGGTAGGATATTTTCTGAAGCATTTCAACCTCATGCTGGTTAGATGTCCTCTTCAATTACAGGTGTAACTGCAAATATAGTAGATGGTAAGAAATTATTTGAACAGGTGATTAGGCCACGACTGATAAGCAACCACAAGTATATAAAGATTTTCTAACCAAATAAAGGCATGAAAATTGTAGTAAGATCCCCAACTTCAGGGAAACAGAGATCAGAATGTTATAACCTGAAAAGAACAAAATTCAAACTCACATCAACAACATTCTCATAATTACCTACATGTTAATAACAAATAAGGTGAAACAAATCCCCCTTCTATCTTTGTGTGTGCTTTTAAGCATCATTGTTTTGCAGAGTGAACTACCAAAGACCTCAAAGGGAAAAAGGTAATATCAGAGCTGCCAGGCCCTTTTACACAAGTCTCCTGTTTTTAATGTTAAATTACATAACAACCTAACAAAACCGCTAAAAAATGACAATGTAGGTGGAACCAGCTTGAAGCCATACATAAGACTCTAAGAAATCCCCCACGGATTTCCCCCACGGTGCCACTACTTCAGACTCAGGTAGGCAGCATCGATTGCTCTGGTGTCCTGCACTGTGCAAACATTGTCTCGCTATCATGAAAGGAGGGTAGTGCTTCACAAAATGGTCTGGGATTTTGGTCACTGTGTTTAATTGCTCTGGCTACTTGCATTTGAGTAGAGGATGTTGAGTTTGGATACGACAACAGCAAAGTGCTCATATCGATCTAGCTCAGTACAATGGAACAGAAGAGATTTCTGCCATTAGAGCATAAGAAAGAGCTCCAGAAGACAGAAATAGGCACATAAAATCTCTTGAAGATAATATTGAGAACAGATACTTCTCCTAGACAGATTTAGCACTCAGTTTCTTAATAATGCAGATTAACTATAATATTGCCTGTAATTAATAACAGATCTCATTTAATCTCTGTTTAAGAAGTCCTGTTAATCCCATTAAGAAGTCTCCCATAGTCCCAAAGATTTTCTACTTTGACAAGTTCCCTTTTTTCCTCTCCAGGCATATAATTGTTTACCTGTTTCTGAAGTAGAGTCTGTGAGGGAAATGCAGGTGTATATGGCCCTAATCCATGTTTTTAATTGAATGCAATTAACCAATTAAACCAAGCAGCTAAATGGCTTCCAGAGAAAGGAAGCTCCATCTGTGAAGTGGGAGGGTCAGACCAGGTGTGGGCAGCTCTTGGAAATTGTTTTCAGATCTGTATATCTAAGTTCTCTATCTCTTAAAGCGGGTATGATGATACAGAATAGAGTATTTTAGTTGAAAAGGACTGCCTGTCTTGCACTGGTAATGTGAAGATTTAGGGTATTTCGTGAATCTTAGTTTAAAATGCTGTGGTGAGCTCCTCAACGAAGCTGTAAGAAAATGAATAGTAAGGACATCGGTTGTTCAGTTTCTCAAGAGTACTCTCTCAGGTTTTCTTGTATGTAATGTGCTTGTTAAAACCTATGCTTTATAAAGCAATGCCAGCAGGAAAAGAGGAAGAAATAGGTGCCTAGGAACAAAAAGAAACAAAGGAAACTATTTTTTAAAGGGGAATCAAAAAAAGAGAAGGGGAAAGAAGCATACTCAGTGGGGAATGCAAAACAGAGCAGAAGTAATTGTTAAACTTTCTTCCCTTCACCCTCCCTTAGAACTTCTGTTCCGCCCACACCTCTGACAGTCATCACCAAGAACATTTTTTTCCAAAAAAGCAGAAGGAAACACCATCAGAATCTGTCCTGGGCTCTCGATGACAAAGTGAGTGATGAAAGGAAAGGGTTTGTGATTTGGTCCCTGACTCAGAGACAAGAGGTCTACCCTGCTTGAGGGGGAGACGCTGCTGCCTGTGAAGGATGGGGCTGCTGGTGAGAGCAGCTGTGCTGATGAGTCTTCTTCTCCTCTGCAACGGTGAGTCTGTGGAAAGGTCCCCTGCCCGGGGCCGTTCCTCCCTGGCACTGATGTGTCTGTGTGTGTTTGTACAGGGGTGGTTTTGTTTTGGGAATAGAAATATGGCAAAAAGGACAACTTCTTTGCATGCTGCTGAGTCAGTGTTCAGCTGTTTCAAAGCCAGTGGCTGCTGAGTGCACCAGCGCATGAAGGCCATGGAAATGCTGCCCACCCACTCAGGGTACAAAGGTCCCATAGACACCGTGGTGGTTATTTCCCAGAGCACAGGAGAAGCCTAGCACCAAGAGCCTGATTAGTGCTTGTGTTCCCAGGAAAGGAGAGGTTTGGAAAGCAGGAGAAAAGAGTGAAGTGCCTATGGAAGCACAGGTTCAGTTTTAAGTGTGAGGGAAAAGGTTCTGGGACAAGGGCAACAGAGTTCTCTTACAGGAGAATCTTAAAAGTTTTAGACTTCTTTGTTCCAATGCTTAAGCTGCTTAAATTCAGCTTAGTCTGAAAAATCAGTGTCTATCAAATGAACAAATGAGAAACGGAGGAGAGAAAATCACAAACCAGGTGGTTAGCTGATAACATCCAGTGTTCCCAGGAAAGGCCAAGGGTGATGTGGGGCAGAGGCGTCAGCAGCAACTGTATTTGTGTCATTGGGCATGACACAAACTCCTTCCCTCAGGTCTGAGTCGGCTGCCAATTCTGATTCTGTGCTCTGCACGGTCCTTGCCTGCAGGAAAGCACCAGGCAGAGCATGAGAGCCAAGCTGCACACAGGCCATGCATCAGTGGCCCTGGCAATCAGCTGTCTTCCATCTGCCTTCCTCATGCCACAGTGCTTTTTTGCTAGCCCATCCCTGAACAGATCATCCCTTACAGTTTATGCTGACTGCCTGTGCTGCTAGTTTGGTGCATTCCCCTTGCTGATGCTCTCACCGCTGCTTCATCACCCAGGAGCTGCCTCCACTCTCATCACATTTTGGTAACTGTTTTCTTTCTGTATTCTTCCTGCAGCTTTTCCAGACCTGATTGGCCCCAATGAGATCAAAGGCGTATGGAAAGGATCTGCCACCTTGCCATGTGCCTATGTGCCTGTGAAGGAGTTTGTGCAGGAAACGCTGCTGTGGACTGTGGTACATGACCAGAGCTCTGGCACCGTCTTTCGGAGGGATAAAACTGGTGACCACGTTGTCCTGACAGAGTACAAGGGCAGGGTCAGTGTCCTGAAGGATGCTCCAGGGAACGTGTCTCTCAACATCCTGAACCTGGAGATCTCTGACAGGGGAGACTACACTTGCCAGGTCACCTGGAGAAACAGCAACAACAGCCTGATAGCAAAAGAGATCACCACTCAAGTGGAGGTTGTTAAAGGTAAACCCAAGACAGAAGCTGCCTGGGAGAGTAAGACCTGGCTCAGGAAGGCTTTTGGGAACTCAATGGGTCAGGTAGGCAGTGACCATCTGCTGTGATGCCGGAGCAGTTTTCTGAGTGGAGCCAGACTGCAGCAAGAAGCAGCAATGGGAATACTGCTACAATGCCTCACCTTGTGGTTTGGGAGCTGGGGGAGGACTTGTGGCCTTTTCATTAGCAGTCTGTCCATGGCTCTACCTGTATCCAATGGCTCGGTGTTTCCAAGGGACACACACCAAAGGGGAAGTGCCAATGACGCTGCATTGCTTTGCTTTGATTTTATCCATATGTGCCCAACATCCCTTTGCTTGGGCAGTGGTGATGTATAAACAGAGATGCACCAACCCAGCAGGGCAGGCTATCATGTAGGAGATGTGATGGCTGATATAGCTGGTACAGGCACAGATAACCCAAGACTGAGCTGTGCAGGGAGCTGATGTGACAGCAGAGCCTCTCTTTTTCCTGGGAAAGCCCTGGAAGCCAGAGCATCAGCTGCCGTGGAGGTGGGAGGGGGACCCCTTCCACACCTCAACCTGGGCCCCATCTGCTTTGTCTTCCAGTTCCTGTGACCAAGCCCGTGGTCAGGGCCGGTGAGCTGGGGCTGACGGTCCCGGCAGGAGCCAGCACCAGCCTGACCTGTGTGGCCAGCGGGTCCCCCCCCATCAGCTACCGCTGGTTCAGGGGCACCCCGGGAGGGAAAGCCCTGCTCCTGAGCAGCCAGGCTGAGCTGGCGTGGGACAGCCTGCGGCCCTCCGACACCGGGCAGTACTACTGCGAGGCACAGAACACGGCTGGGGCCAAGGCTGTGCAGCAGAGCGACGTCGTGGAGCTGGTGGTGAGAGGTGAGTCCCCAGAGCCACAGCTGCATAGAAAACGTCTGGAATCCTCGTGTACTGAAAGGAACACTTCCCTGAGAGAACAAAATGCAAAAATCCCGTGGCCTTCTGCTCTCATCACTGGCTCTGGCTTTCTGTCTTTTTTTCTTACCTTCTATATTAAATTTCCTTTTCCTATTTAGAGGAACCGTTGGTTATTTTTCTGATGCAAAAGAAGTTTTGTATTTAAAACACATATCTATTTCTCTTTGGCTTCTTAAAACTCTTGCTGGCTGTGTAATGCTGCCTATTGCAGTTCAGCAAGTTTTTGAACTAGGACTTCATTTTGAGTACGAGGAACGTACAAGAGGTAATTTATGAGGTGAAAAAATAGAACCATCCTTTGTTCCTTACGACTGGAAAACACGTGCCACACTATACACACTCTGCTCTGGTGTATCCAGGCTCTGCAAGGTGGTGTATGACGAGTGCCCTGTGGAAGCCTCGACAGGTAACCCGGCCACCAGAGCCGTGCAGTCTGTGATCCTAGAGCCAAGCACAAATACCACACAGTGACCTCTGAAAGAGGCAAAGCCTGCTGAGCTCTCGGTGGAAGGGAGGTCATGTCTGAAAGGACGTGTTGCTTTTTCCAGCAGTTGCACATAGGAGCACAGAGCAAGGGAGCAGGCAGTAGTGGCGGCTGTGCTTGTTAATGCTGCCAGCACGCAGTGCCCAGCTGTCCTCGACGCCTGACTGGTTCCTCATGGCCTTATCCCACCAGTGGACAAGTTCAGTACTGCAGCAGCATCACAAACAGACAAATTGCTGTGTGAACCTCTCTCTCTCATTCACCTTGCAGATGTGCTGTCAACAACCGTGGCCTCTCGGAGGGACGTGGGAACCTCAGCGAGCCACCCTCCAACCACAGGTCTGGGAAGCAGCACTTAGGGCTAACAAGGGGTGGGAGGTGACACTAGCGCTTTAGTAGGGTATTTGTTGCTGGGGAATACAGTCTTGACAATACTGTATTTTAGTCCATATGCCTTACTTCTTAATCCAGACGTTTCTGAATGTTGAACATTCTCATTTCCTTCCAGTCTGCAGAGGGCTTTTGGCTTGCTCTCAGGGAAGGCTGTGGCTGCAGGACAGGCTCTGTATGTGTTTTGGGGCTGCTAGAAATACCGTATCTTAATGTGTGGACCACACAGGATGTTCTGTTTTCTGTTCTTTTTTAAGGGTTTTTTAAACTTGTTCTCTGGTCTTGAATGAAAGTGGCTGAAGTGGGAGACAGAGCTAGTGCCTCCAGTGGCAGATAACAGCGATCCCACCTGACTGGAAGCAGTCTGCCTTAGCAAGGACAGCTGTTTTGAAGGAGGGCCTACCTGTGACTTGCAGTTTGGTTTTTGTGGGATGTGGAAATGCAGACCTGGGCTAGAGCAGGTCTGCTCGTGGAAACTTAGTCCTGGGGCTAAAATGAGGATTGGAAATGCACTGTGAGCCTTTGTTTTGCAGACCTGCCCATAACAGCAGTGACTTCTGAGAATGGTGTGGGATATCCAGAAAAGAATTATACAACTCAGAGTAAGTGGAGAGCAAAACAAAGCTAAACTGAAACACAGTAGTCAGTGCCTTCAGCCTCAAAATTAGTGTTCTGTCTTTTGTCTGAAAATTGTTTTACTGTCTATTGTCAAGGGGCCTAAATGATCCACAGTGACTTTTTAAAAGACTCTGGATGTTTTTATGGTGGAAAAAAAAAGGGCTTTCATAGCTGGAGCCTCCAGAGTTGTTGCTGTGCTCCTGTACAGTAGCTCATTTAAATCCTTTGAGTGTCAACGTTAGAAGAGCAATTCACACAGATCTTCCATACAACTGAGCAGCATCCTTGAACGAAAAGCAGAGACCCTGCATTACATGATGTATTGTGCATCCATTTGCCCCCTCACAACCTCAATTGGCCTCAGCACTGAGGCTCTGTGGCTGATTCACGGCCACGGTCCCTCGGTGATGGGGGTAGGCACAGTGAGTCTGGGTGGCTGCAGAGCCCTAGGAAGAAGGTGCTGTGGGGATGGGACAGGCAGATGCAGCACAGCCCTGTGTGCCCACAGCAGGGCTGGCTGTGGCTGTCAGTGGGCAAGGTCAGCATCGAGCAACTCCTGCTGCTGCTCTCACCAGGCAGGGCTGCTCTGTCTGAAACTCCTCTGCTGTGTTGCTCTAGATTTCCAAGGGACTCACTTGTCTCTGTACCTGGTCATCCTGATTGCTCTGGTCTGTGGCACTGTGGTTTTCCTTGTCATCTTCCTTATCGTTTGCATTCGGAAGCCCAAAGACAGTGAGTACCATGTTCTGGAAAACTTGCCTGTGAAGTGTTTTCCCAGCTGGGGTAACCCTGAAGGGTTTGGGGATGGCACTCACTCCCTTTCCCATCTGTGGGATGTATTTCCCTGAAGGCTTTTTTGTCTCTTCTGCACCAGTACTGGAAAGATCCTGGCTAAATGCTGCCTTAGGGCCCCCTTTCTCGCCAGCAGCACTTTGCAGAGTACAGAGAGAACATAGGAGTGGGCTGGGGTTTACTAACAGTGATGGCCAGTATTAGTATTTCCCCTTGTCCCTTTAATTGCCTTTCTACAACTCCATGATACCAATTGATAATGATCATTTCAAATACTCCTTTTACCTTTTTCTCTCTCGTTTTTAAGGGAACCCAGAATAACCTTTCTAATTTGTTCCATACTGAACTTCCCACAATTTTCTTATTAATTATAGCTGGGAACTTCTAAATTCATCTTTGCCTTTGACCTTGAGCCAGTTATTTTGACTCAGTTGTGCTGAGTTGGATTGAATCCTAAGAACAAGGGGCGTCACCCAACTAACAAGAACTCTAAGGTTCCCGGTTTTATTCTGTCTTCAGAGGTCACTTTCCTGTATCAGGACAGCAGAAATTCTTCTTTTGACAATATAAATGCAGATTAATGACACCCATTTCTGATTATTCTTTTCCAGCTCAAGTCTATGACGTAAAATTGTGAGTATAAGACTTTATCTAACACATTGATGAATCTTTAGGGGCTGTTTCAGAGTAGAAAAAAAACCCCAACAATGGTGCTACTAAGCTGTCAAGACAAAAAACTTCCTAAGCTGTATGAATGAAGTGGTTCAGTCTGCTCAGTAGTACATTGTACTGATGATCTATGGGCTTTCCACATCAACATATAATGTAGGAAGAAGGATCCTTTCTTTGGCAGTAATAGAATCATAAAAACAAGCAAGAGCCATTTATTAACTCCTCAGCTCAAAGAAGCCTACTGAAGGGCACCGCCAAGGACAAATTCCCAGTGCTTTTTTGTATGCAAAGAACAGGGATTCCCCTTCTAGAGAGCTAAGGCTCTTGCTGTACAGATCATAGTCTGATTTATCCCTGAAATATTCTCGGCTGAATTTGCCTCTTAGCTAAAACTTCCTGCCATAGCTATAATTATCTCTAAACTCAGGTTTCAGCACTCTGGTCTACTTTTAACCTGTGGAAGATACATTGAAAAGCCCAATAATCCAGTCAAAACATACAAGGAGCACCACCAGATGCAAACTGAAGTGCTGATGAGGTGTGCCAGGGTGGAATGTGCCAGAGTTGGCCTGAGTGCTGTGCTGCCCAAACAGTTTAAGTAATAGTAGAACCCCAAGATAGCATTTCTCCTCAGAGGGTTTACTTTCATTTTAAAGGTGGTAGGCACCATATGCCACGTGGTGGATGTGGGCTGCACCCAGTTCAACATGTGCCATTCCTCCAACACTTTTTAATACATAAACCTACATATTTATCTTGCAAAGAGCAAGTGTTTGGTTGTGCCATTCCAAGAAATGATGGTAATCCTTGTGTTGCTTACAAACCTTTTGAGCTTCTGAAAGTCTCCCTGGAGTGGAGACAATGCTGCTGCAAAGTCCAAGGTTCTCTTGCCCCTAGAAGCAATGAAGGGGACTCTCTCCTTCAGAACACTGTCATAATCCAATGGCCCAGGTTTACCTGTGATTGGGTCAGAGCAGAGTCTTGCTCAGAATCTTGCTGGCTGGGAGATGCTTTGTCTACTCCAGTTGCAATTCTTCTTTCATATTGTATTTCTATTTCAGCCACAACTCAAGAGCAGCAGCTTCTCCAAGGTCCGAAAGCATAGGTCATTATGAGGAACCCATCATCTCCACTGAAAACAACTACGTGATGGAGCCCATAACAGATGGAAGATCTGAAGTAGTAAAACAGAATGACAATGACTGTGTTGGAAACACCCAGGAAAGTGAATATGAAATAGGAGACACTGTATGAGAACCAACAGTGTTCTACAGGTAGCAGTCCTGAAGAGTATCTTCATCCAAGCAAAATGTATCTTCCTAGTCACCTTTGCCTCTGAGGAAAATAGGTTGCACAAGCAGTTTTTGCTCCTCCATGACTTGTGGATCCTAATCTCTGCAGTGAAAATACAAAACCCTTTAGGAACTTCAGTTAGACTGCTGTATAGAACTTCTGATTTTGCTTTCCTTGGGTCCCTTTCACCACCTCTGTAGAAGAAAGCCCTTTCAAAGCTGGAGTATGCAGATCTCAAGACAAGGGCACTGTACTAAACTTACTACTTTATACGACCAAAGGGATCTGTGTTCACAGCCTTCACGTGGTACGAGTAGAACCAGTACCAGGGGCTGCTCCACATTCCCCTCATCTTTGGGTAAGGAGTGCAGAATGAGGCTGCCCTGAGAGTGGGAGCTTCTCTTATACCCCTGAAGTGCTGCTGGGGTGGGGGTAGAATGTCCATTTCATTTAATATAGCCCTTAAAGAGACACCAAAATGAAGATTAAAGCCAGGATAAATCCAAGAACTCTACCACATGGAGCAGCAGTACAAAAAGCACTCTCCTGTGTCCCCACTGTGCCATACTCAATACACCTTTCTACAGCATTTGTCATTAGATGCAGATGTACTTTCTATAGTCTTGGCACTGGACAGCTTGGGCCATTCTGATCCTGCAACCTGGCATATTATATTTGAGTTCACCTTCTTTATTCTCTCACTTTTGCATATTAAACATACATTAAATATCTAGTTTCTTCCAAATAACTATGTTGATAGGATTGCCTATACATGCTTCAATTATTTTGCTATGAGTACCTTTTGCATGACCAATTCATCTTTAAAATGTCAGCAGGCAGTCACTCAGTTGCAGCTCCTCAGTAGATACACATAAAATGGTTTCCTCCTGGCTTAGAAGGCTTGAAGGATACCTTTTTACAATATCATGTCTGATTAAAAGCCATGAGGATTTTATTAGACATCTTTGCCTATAAAAGTGGGTGTGTGAACGTCTGCATGCCCAGGAATGATGCTCCCGGGAGCATATCGGGTTCCTTCACTTGAAGGCAGAGGAATTATGGTGAATCTGCTGGAGTTTGAGAGATGTTTTGAATGTTGTATCAGGGAAGGTCTGTAGGCTGTAGTCAGCCACAGTTTAGGGAACAAGATGCAAGAGTTGCTGCTATCCAGGCAGAGGTTCAGAGCTAATGAAGCAAGACATTCAACATGTGAAAGGACTTCTATGATGAACCGTGTGAAAAAACAGCGAGGTCTGACAGTCTCTCTTCCTGAACAGGAAGGTGAGGGAGGGAGGAAAGCTGTTGCAATAGTGTTGCAAGGCACACAGTAATCACCAAGAGGGTTTTCCAGAGATCAGCAGCACAGTCGTGATTGGATAGGCATGACAGCGAACAGTGTTGAAAGCTTCTGGGAAACTGCCATGTTTTCTTAGTCTTTCAGTCCTACATGAGGTTGCAGGTTCTGAAGCCATGAAGAAGTGTTCTCACTCTTTAGAAAGGGGATGCTTTTTAAAAAGTGTGTGTGTAGTAGGGAGGGGTTGGGAAGGGAAGGTCACTGCTGCTGGAAAGCAGCCCATCCATCCCAGCCCCATCCAGAAACCGTGTTTGCAGTGCTGCTCATCTGGTGTGATGCAGCCAGAGCTCCAGCCTGAGAGAGAGGGCACTAAGGCAAGATAGAGGCATGGAGACAAAGGGCTTTCCAGTTAATTCTCAGTGCACCCCAGACACTCTCACTGCCCACACTCCGTGGGTGATGGCTGCCGCGTACCCTGCAGCTGAGCAAAATCTGTGCGGCTTTAATAGCTGAATTTGTGAAGCACATCTGAGGCACCAAACAGGCAATGAACACTCAGGTGACACCACATGTATCGGCCCTCAAGTGCTAGAAAGTATTTATGAGGATTTGGCCAAGATAATGGGTGATATGGAACTGATGTCTTTGACCTGGGAACTCCTGGGAAAGGAAGTTGATTTTCAGAAAGAGCACTTATATATCACATTTCTGTCACAGAGGCCTTGAAAGAGATGCTCATTTACACTAAGTTTCTGGGTTTTTTGGGTAGAAGAAAGGTTTTGTTTACCTGGCTGTCAGCATGATGATCTGGTATGTGTGAGAGAATTGTGGTGTCTGTGACTGTAGAGGCTCTTTACAATTAGCTTCTGTGGGACATCCAAAAAGCACTTACTAACCAACAGATCTCTTAGTAAACCACAGTGTAGTCAGATATGTGAGTTGGCTATGGCTGGACCAAGTAAGAGTGTCTCAAGTCATACAGTCAAAATTGCCTTTTTTTTCTGAGTGCAGATGGTTCAAAAAGAGCACTTTGAGATCTTGCTTCCTCAGTTACCTGCTCTTTGGTGATTTGCTCAAAGCTTGCTACTGAATTGCACTCCCTTGCAGATTAAAAACCTTATTTTATCATCAGGAAAATTGTGGCAAAATTCTCTAGCCTCTGGCAGGCTGTGTCAAAACGTGAGTGTAAGATGCAGGCTCTGCAGAGCTCATGCCTATGAGCAGGAACTGAGGTCCCACCCACACTAATTTTTGGGGAAATGGGGACTCTGCTATGCCACCTGCAATTAGTCTGAGATGTAGTAGTAAACACTGAAGAACAAAGAGTCATACTGGTCCCTTTGTCTGAGCTGCAATACTCAAAGTAATGATGCTTGAAAGTATCGTGTCCAGTGTGCAGAAGGAAGATGGGTGCCTGTGGGGAAAGGCTGCAAGGTGCCTTACCCGCCTGGCACTGCAAGGGAGAAAGGAATGGACTTGATCCAAAGCAGAGACACTGATGTAAATATACTTCATTATGTTGAACCAGGTAACTAGCCATAAAGCCTGAGATGTTAAAGGCTTTGTCTTCCTGTGTTCACAGTGCAAACTATGAGGAGTACCTCCAGTCAGAAAGAAATATGCTGACTATGTGACTCAGGGAGGTAAAAACGAGCAGCTATGTCTCTGTCCCAGGGAGAGAAAGATGTCATGTACATTGTGTTTGAGGAACTACAGTTCTTTATGTTTGTTCTAGAAAAATAGACTTTTTCCTTTTTTAATCCTGTGTAATTGCAGCTTCAGGAAGTCTTGCATGTCCGGTTCAGAAAGCAGTCGCATCAGCAGTCCTAGCTTGGGTTTCCAGTTTATGGTCTAGGGCACGTTCCCCAAAATCCAGCTTATTTTAAAGTCTTTTGAGTAGGAGATAGAAGCTTAGAATCATAGAATCACAGAATGGTAGGGTTGGACGGGACCTTTGGAGATCAGCCAGTCCAACTCCCCTGCAGAAGGTCAACTTAGATCAGATGGCAACGTGTCCAGGCGGGTCTTGAAGACCTCCGAGGAAGGAGCCTCCACACCCTCCCTGGGCAGCCTGTGCCAGGGCTCCCTCATCTCACTCTGAAATAGTTTTTTCTTATATTTAAATGGAACTTTTTGTGTTCCAGCTTCATCCCATCACCCTTTGTCCTGTCACTAGATGCAATAGAAAGAAGGGATGCCTCAGCCTCCTGACACCCACCCTTTAGATATTTGTAAATGTTAATATGATCCCCCCTCAGTCTCCTCTTCTCCAGACTAAACAGCCCCAGTTCCCACAGCCTTTCCTCATATGAAAAATGTTTCAGTCCCCTGGAACCCAACAAACTCTCGCCAGTCATGGTCCAGGGTGTGCAAAAGGTTGGACTTAAATCATCTGTCTGAAAATTGACATTGCTTGAATTTTAACAAGTGCTTTTTTTTGTTTGTGTGTTTGTTTTCAGGTGGGACTCAGATGTAGCTAATGGCTTACTGTTGGCAGAGTGGGCAGATGGGGTACAGGCAGTATGAACTGGTACTACACTTGTAGCTTCAACAAAATATTTCAGACACATCTGCCTCCCATTCAAAGATCCTACTCTCCTGATGCAGTTGTTACAACTGTATGCTAAGGCATAATTGTTGAATAAAGGCCAAAAAGTTCTGTCCGTGAATAATTAAAAGCCTACAACAGAACTCAGGAGGCCAGTATATTTGCTTTCATACATATTTCTTCTGTATCTCCTTCTCTTTTGGGTAATAATTAGCAGGCACATATTAATTCTGTGCATAACACCTATGGTAACTTTTGGATGTACTTTTAAAGGTGCTCTACAGAGCACATCCAGAATGTCTCCTGAATTAAGGTCCCTCTGACACCAAGTGTAAGTCACCTCTATAGAAAGCACTGTGTGTGCTTGCAGAGGATGAAACATGATTTTTTTCCCCCCAAGAACTGGACTACTACAGTAGAAATTTGTACCAAGATAATCTGTGTTGCTATGAAAATGAGAGCAGCAGGCAGGGACCATTTGATCACCAGTAGATGGTAACATTAAATGCCGATTCCTCTCCCCATGCACCTTCTCCGTAGCCCTGGCAGGTAAAACTGCATCTGTAGCTACCCTGCAGCGAGGTAGAGCTTCTGGGCAGACGGTAGTTAATCGAGACTTTGCATGGAAATTCCTGTCATAGTAAAGAGCAGGGTGTTGGTTTTTAATACTGTTTCTCTGCACATTTTCTGTTAAAACAGAAAAAAACAGCAGCAGTGGCATCCTAAGTTTTCTGGTCAAAAAGGCTCAGATTGTTTGGTGAAGAAGCTGGGGCTGGTTGTCTTCCTCACTCAGGTCACAGACTGACCTGCTCAGGTGAACAGGGTTGCTGCAGAAGTTGGTACGTGTGTGTGGTGGAAAAGCTGAGGACCACCAGCAGGAAGAAACACTAAGGAAGTGGAACTGAGCATCAACAGGTTGGTCTCTGCCTCCTGCTCCTGCATGGTGTCAGGTGAGTCAGTGCACTCAGACCTTGCTTTTCTGTTTCTGGATGTCCAGCTTTGAGCCCTGGTATGATGGAGAGAGATGCTGAGCACTCTGCTGAGCCATACCATCACACACAAGTCAGAGGAAACTGAATTCATGCCTCACAAGCATACTCAGGTTTATGATGACTGTCTAGTTGTCATAAAGCTCTCCCACTGTGAAGTGAATGCTAATGTGGAAGCAAAGAGAGAAAAAAAAAAGAAAGAAAACTATGCATTTATGAAGAATAACAACAAAGAGCACGAGTCAGAAAAGTCAAGAGAATGGTAAGAGAAGTTAGTGGAGACAGAAGAACTTGAAATGGAACTGGAAAGATCCTTACAGTCTCTGTCCATCCCTTACCCTTCACCTAAGTCAGCAGTGAAATGGACTCGTGATATTTCAGAAAGAGGATCCTAGATGACAAAAGACAAAAGAATAGGAAGTGTTCTTCACTTGCACGCTGGTCTCAGGAGTGTGGGGGTCCCTCACAAAGTGCAGGGAAAGGAGGACGGACCTGCAGCTCTGGGAGAATGGGAACAGTTGTGCGGGTAGTGGTGCTTGTGGTGGCTTTCACCAGCTGCAACGGTGAGTAAAACGCTTCAAGGTATAAGAATTAAAGTCAGAGCACTGAGATGGTAGGGAAAACTTTTTCAATTACACTGTGTTAATTTTTAAAAACAGCCAAGTGCGTGGAAAGTCTTTAGTTTGTTATATGAAAAATAGATCCTGGGGATTCAAGAGAGTCTCTTTTGGTATCAGATACAAGGAGCTTTTAGGAGCAGAGCAAGCAGGGCAGTACTGGGGAGAAGATCAGCTTCCATGCACCAAAGCAAGAACACAACAGGATAGTTCAGGACCCCGGGAGAGGACCTGCTCTGATCTGACAGAAACACCTTTTATGAAGCTGGAATAATTCTCATCACTAGAGTTTAATAATGCGTCACCACTGTTCTGCTAGCACGGTCCTGTGAAGATGAGGTGCTGTAACTGTGGGGCTAGGTGAGGGCACACACACACACTCTTGGTCTCTCCTGACCTGCTGACTCTGTAAGAGCATTAGGAGAGGTGATACTTGAATCTTTGCTTCGATTCATATGCCCATGACACTCCTAGAGCACGTATGACACGGACACCAGCAGAGCGAGGTTTGAGGAAACGGGAGAAAGGTGCTTTAACAAGTTGTATACAGAAGCACAGAATTGCTCCTGACGTTTAGTAAAAACAGATTGAAATTATGTTCCTCATTTCAGCATTAAAACCCACAGCTTTGTAGATTTCTGGGATCTGTCTCTCAAGCAACTTATTGTGAGGTAAGGGTAAACATAATTACTGCTTTTCTGGGGAGGAGGGGAAAAGGGGAGCAGGATGAAGAGTATGGATAGAAGTGAGTCAAGTCCAGCTAAACTCAGGTAATTTGCTACTTACAAGAAGCACTTCCCAGTGAACCTGTGTTGCCAGTGGGCAGACAGCTGGAGACACTGGGAAGAATGAGCTGAGTACAAGATTTGCCACCTCTTCTCCTGTGGCCGCCTGGGTGCCTCACAGGGTGCTTATCTGCTTGAAGCAGGTACAATCCAAGAAATCTAGGTCAGATCTGAAGTTCTCTAAGTCTAAATCACAAAGATTGGTTTTGTTGCACTGTTCCTGCTCCAGGTCCCGTACCTCAGAGCATTTCCCTAACGGCTCCTGCCTGCAGGTAGGGCAGCTAGTGCAGGATGGGAAGGAAGGTGCTCCACTTTCTTAGGAAATCAGCCAGAGTATGAGAGTTCTTGGGTTTTGGGGTTTTTTTTTCTGTTATCATGTATTATAGGCAATACAAATTGCCTCCGATCAGTCTTCCAACCTCTAACATAGCCCTTCAGGTTTCTGCCTGGTCCAGCTCCATTTCCCTCCAAGGGGAGAATTCATATTATTTGTCTGGAAGATTACATCCCAGTTTAAGAAGTCACTGGAAGGAAATACTTCTTTTTAAAATACTGTCTCAGGGATTTTGATTCTGCTGAACTTTTCCCATTCCATTCAATGGGCTCTGCTTCAGAGTCGGGCCTGTCAACGTTGAAATTGGTCATGTACAGAGTGCAGCTGCTGTGCAGGGAGTCAGCGGATGTTAGCAGTGATTTCATGGCATGCAGCAATGCAAAGCAACACAGGAGAGGTGTTTAAAGAAAATCATGTCCAGATGAATACATTGGATAGCAAATGTACTCCACCTTGAGTGCACCAAATGCCTTGAGGGTACTTCCGAGCAGTTTTCTAAATAGCTTCCACTCTTCTTAGTTTTTCTTGGTGTAAGTCTGTGAAGAGGAAGAAGAGAAATGGAAAACCTTTAAAAAATGGTACATGAAGGAGTTGTGTTTGACTGGGACATGAGATGTGAAGAGTGGAGCTCTGTCTGCCCTCTTTAAGTCATCTGTTAACGGAAAACCAAAGCTCCATGTCAGAAACAAAGTTCCACTCTGCTCAGCCCCAGCAGTCCCCCCAGCCATAGATCCAGAGGTGTTTGCCTTCCCCCAGTTGGCAGCTCCTGTTAGCTCTGTGACAGGCTTCCTACCCCACAGCCTGTGGGCACCAGGAAAGTCACATAAAACCCCACTGACATTAATGAATGCGAACATGTTGCGTTCATGGTTAATGGCAGTGAAGCAGTACGCTTTCTTTGTTCACCCTTCCTGCATATAGAAGGTAGAAGTCAGTTCAACTGGTGTTGTAAGAGCTTCCCATGTCAGCAGGGGGTGTCTGCTGCTGTTTGATGACTCCTGCAAGTGTAGGAGGGTGTAAAGGCTGGGGCTAAAGAGCAAGTGTCAGAGATGTTCCTGAAGGTCTTGTGATGACTGTAGCTGGGATGCTGCCACCAGGAGCAGGATTTGTGCTTCACTGTACCAAGACAGAATTGAGAACTGGCAACCGTCCAGAGAGAAACGATAAAAACAGCCATGAGGTCAAAGGAGCTGTTCCCTTCCCCATGCTCAGTGAAGTGGGGACAGGCCCTGGTTTAGCTGGCTGCTGTCTGAAGCACAACTAAGACATGGCCACATGCTGCATTCCACTGCCCAGTGATTACCCTCCATCCTGGGAATGTTCTCTGCTGCATTCTTATTTCTTCAACTGCTGTTCTCTGCAGCCCTCCTGGATCTGTCTGGCAACCACGAGGTCAAGGGCATGTGGAGGGGATCTACCACTTTACCATGTACCTACAAGCCCTCAGAAGGTTTCACACAGCAGATGCTCATCTGGAGCCTGGAGAGAGACCACAGCACCTCCACCATCTTTCGGAGGGACGATTTTGGTGACCATGTCTTGTTGTCTCGATTTCGAGGCCGGGTCAGTGTCCCAAAGCACAGCCCAGGGGATGCCTCACTCTTAATTGAGAACCTTGAGATGCCTGACAGTGGATACTACACCTGTCAAGTCATCTGGAGGTCTGAAAATAACAGCTTGATAACACAGGAGGTGACCACTACAGTTACAGTCATCAAAGGTAAACCCAGCAATCAAGCCCTGCTCTTGATAGCTGTTCTAACCCACAGAGCATGTAGCAGTAGCTGGTGGGAATAGTCCTTCACACCATAATGTCTACCCACTTACAGGCTGGGTGGTGAAGCATCCTCTTCCTGTGCTGTGTTAGCCCTTCTCCACTTGTGGAGGTGTACGGATGGACTGGGGAAGGGGGATCAGTTAGTACACACCCCAATCTGGATCTACCAACGTGCCACTTGAGCCCGTGGTGCCTGAGATAACATCCAGATCTGAGTCTGGTTTTGTGCAGGTGGCCAGCACCTCCGTGGTTCTTGCAGCAGTGGGACAGTAAGAGGGTGTTACTCTGAGCCTGCCTTCTCCCCTTCCTGAGCACCCTCAGTGTGTGCCAGGAAGAATCGTCCTTCTACATTGCAGGCACCAACTCCTCAGAGAGGGACTTGTGTGACACAGCAATAGCAATGCTGACAGAGCTGGTGAAAATCTGGCTTCAGGTGAACTTAGCTGTGCAGGGAGCTGATGTGACAGCAGAGCTCCTCTTTTTCCTGGGAAAGCCCTGGAAGCCAGAGCATCAGCTGCCGTGGAGGTGGGAGGGGGACCCCTTCCACACCTCAACCTGGGCCTCATCTGCTTTGTCTTCCAGTTCCTGTGACCAAGCCCGTGGTCAGGGCCGGTGAGCTGGGGCTGACGGTCCCGGCAGGAGCCAGCACCAGCCTGACCTGTGTGGCCAGTGGGTCCCCCCCCATCAGCTACCGCTGGTTCAGGGGCACCCCGGGAGGGAAAGCCCTGCTCCTGAGCAGCCAGGCTGAGCTGGCGTGGGACAGCCTGCGGCCCTCCGACACCGGGCAGTACTACTGCGAGGCACAGAACACGGCTGGGGCCAAGGCTGTGCAGCAGAGCGACGTCGTGGAGCTGGTGGTGAGAGGTGCGTCCCTGGCCTGGAGCTCCTCATCTCCACTGCCCAAGGCTGGGGCAGGGAGATTGCTCTTTCGCAGGTCCCTGTGGGAGCAGAACTGAGCAGGATGGCAGCCTGGATCCTGCCCTTGGCACATACTGCTCTCACGTGGCTTGTGTTGCAGATGGGGAGTGGGGGATACAGCCTGACACCCAGGCTCTTCCACAGGTCCCCGTACCACGCAGCAGCCCAGCCCCGCGCCCGGCAGCCGCAGCAGCCTCCCCACCGCTCCCGGCAGCGCCGCGTCCCATCAAGTGCCTACAGGTGAGCAGAGGGCTGGAAATCACGTTTGCACAGGCGGGCTCGGGCTGACGAGCACCTGCTGATGCACCTCCCAGCACCTGCGGCTGGCGTGCTGCGGGGCACAAACGCCCGGCCCGGACACCCTCGGGGCCGCCCGGGCAGCGGGACCCCCGGCCCTGCCCTGCCGCGGCTGCCTCGGGTTCGCTCCGCGTGTGCCCCTGAAACGGGCCGCGAGCGCGGAGCCCAGCCGCGGCCGTCGCGCTCTATCCGAGGTTCGGCTGCCGTCGCGGGCTTCCTGCGCGTTTCCAGCCCTTCAGACGCATCTTGCGGGGCTCGGCGGGGCTCGGAGGGGCCAGTCCCCGCACGGGCCCGTCCCCGCAGCGCCGTCGCTCCCTCCGGCCGCAGGTGCCCCCGCACGACACACGCTGCCGTGCGCGCTGGGTGCAGCCGCCGTCGGGGCCGCGCTCGGGGCTGCTCTCGGGGCCTGGAGATGGAGGCGGAGCCGGAGTAAAGAGGGTGAGCCGCGGCGACGGGACGGGACCGGGACGGTGGGAGCGGCGAGGAAGCCGCTGCGGGAGATGCGGGTGGGAGCGGGCAGCCCCGACCCGAGGGGACGGCTCGGCACTCGCCACATCTATCCCGTCACTGCCAGCCCCGGCCCCAGCGGGTCCCTTCCGGGCAGAGGCAGGGGGGCACGGTTATTCCTGACGGCGGGAATGTCTGGAAACGGCAGAAAATGTGTTGTCGCACATCTTTGATTCTTCTTTTTTTTTTTTTTCCCCAGAGCCTCTCTATGAAGTTGCTTTGTGAGTACAATTTGTCACCTGGGACGTTAAGAAGGTGCCGAGGGCATCAAACTGATGTCTGTTTCCCAAAAGCTTCCTTGCTCAGTGAAAACCCAAAGGTTTCTTTGACTTGCAGGGAGAGGATCTGAATACCTTGCTAGTCCATTTAGTCAGCAGCATGAGGACAGTAACATTTTAGTACAGTAGGCAGCAAGAGTCTGTTCTTTAATATGTTAAAATGAGAGATATATCCTGGGTCCTTAACGCCTGCTCTGCCAATGCCATGGGAATAAACATCCTCCATAGCAAATTCCCACCATTATTTCACGAAGTAAAGGACAGGAATTGTCAACTCTTCGCTCAAGATATGTTCCTTCTATATATACCTTTCTCTTTTAGAAGCATGTCCTTATCCAAGTATTATTTGCTGTAATTCCAATTTGCTTACAATTATACAAAGGTACCTTCTGCCCTGTCCTCATCTCAGCCTTTAATTCCTTCATACTACTGTCCTATTCATACCTCAGCCATCTGCAGCCATTTCCCCCGGTTACTGCTGGTAGATACTTTCTAAGGGCTAGACAATCAGCAGGTAACTGTTTTGCAAATGATTTAATGACGCCACAAGAGTTTATGGTACCAGTATTAACTGGTTATTGCTTCTTTTGGTCTTAATGTTACTTTCTACTGTCTTTGGAGCCTCCTAGGCCCTCACTAGTTTAATGTAAATGTTGCTGTTCCACAGATAATGTGGCAGATCTTAACACACCTTCATGTCTTAAGACATAAATCAAATGGCTTCTAATTGAGTTGTCCTTCTCAATAACGTCTCTCTTGTTTCAGCCATAGCACTGCAGATGTCACAAGATCCAAGGCTGATGTGGAAGTCCCTGCTAGCTGCCTACACAAAGAGGCAAAGTCTAAGACTGAAACATCCAATGACACTTTTGCCACGAAAGACAGCAGCCGTAACAGCATATGCATCAGGAAAAACCCTGAGTATGAGAACCTTGTGGATGCAATGGAATCAGAACATGAAATAGAAAGAATTTAGCAGAGTACCATCCTTTCCATGTGAGCAGCTGGGCAGAGCTGCAGAAATTAAATGGTAAACTTTACCAAAGGAAACTCTTCTTCCTGTGTGCCTTCTGCTCTGATAAATACACCAGTCTCACTGCTTGCTTTCACCCAGGGCAACTGCACAGGCTTCTTAGGCTCTGGCAAATCAGGCCCTGCCTGTTAGTGCAGAAACCCTCAACTAAGTGGTTATCTACCCACTTTTATAGAGCAAATTATTTCTTCTCAGCCTGAAGGACCAAGGTGAGGTAGAAAGGATCTCAAGGAGTGGAAACACAGATGTCTTAAGCCTGCAAGTCAAGGTGTAGCTGGGTGCAATGCTGCTGGCCAGTAACACTAGTGAGGTGTGTTCTTAGGGCACCCCAGACTGTGAGGAGCCAGGGGTTGTGCTGCAAATGTCCTCTGGCTTTTACAGCCCATCAAATACAGGTTGTACATCCTTCTTGTCTTTTGTTAGAGCATGGTAAAGGGATGGGGGGAAAGGGAGGATATCCTGGGAATACAATTGTTGCTGTGGAGCTCTTGTATTAGAGCAGGGGGAGCTGCCCTAAAGGTGATGAAGCTCCCAACTGCCACCCTCTGGTTTCCTGGAAAAGCAGAACTGGTGTTGAAGGAAATGCAAGTGTTTATTTTTGACAAGTGTGGGACAGAGGTGTGATAAAATAGAGAGACATTTGGGACATCTGAGATAATGTTTGAGCAAGGGACCTCCCTGGACACAACAGGCTGACATGGATTCACTCTAGGACACAGTCAATCTGTCTGGATTACAACAGAGATGTGTTAATGTGGACCAGTTACAGGGACACTCTGGGTGCTCAGGTTTGTAAAATGCCTTGAAAGTGCTTGATTAGATGCTCCAGCAAAACTGCTTTGTTCTTAGGCAGCCAAACAGTTGAAACACAAAAAGCCTCTCTCCAGTGCCAAGGCTGTTGTTTCTGTCTGTGCAGCAAGTGCGTGATGAGTTTTTAGTTGTGTTTTTGGCATATTTGGCAGTAAAACCTGTTAGAATCAGAACATTTTTCTTGTAAAGTTCAGAGATAAGTGTCTTGCCTCACCATGGAGCAGAACTTCTCCTTTCCTTGTGCTGGTCACTCACCCAATGACATGACTCATCTGCTGAGCGCCAGCTCTGCGCCAGCACGGAAGGGAAACCTCAACTTCCGCTCTGAAACTACATTGTCCCAGACCCCACAGTATTTCTAGTGGCCAGCACAATGTCATGAGACCTGCAGCTCCCCATGCTTTGGAGCAACTGATGTGCACGTACAGAGGAGGAGATTCATTGGATTTCACACTTGCCGGGTTCTCCTGGGCCTTCAAAGCCCTTCTGAACCTGCCATTCTCAGAAGGGAGAGGAAGTCTCAGAGAAATCTGTTCCATCATAATTTGGTATTTGTTCTTCTAATAGAGGAAGGGGTTATCTTTCTTTCCCTTCCCCCTAGCCATCTAGAAGGAACTGAGGGAGTTATCCAAAAAAATCAGAGAGGCAAATTCTACTGCGAGCAAAGGCTGGAAATGCATGAGAAAATGATGAAGAGCATAAACAAACCCTTGTCTAGCTGTGGTGCAGAAGAGTTTAGGTCTGTTGAAACCTTGAGGTCTGTGATGGCAGAAAGGGTTGGGGCTGACACAGCTGCCTGCTTCATTATGGATCCACTGGGGACAAAACAGACCCGGAAATAATAGACTCTGTTCTTTTTTGAAGCTGACCTCAGTGATAAAGATCAGGGTGATGTCTGTGAGTCATGAGAGAGACCACAGGAGTATGAGTCATAAGGAGTAGGATCATGTTTGTCCAGAAGTGCACATACTGACAGGACCTCTTCAGGATTTGCTTAGGCAATTATATAAGTTTATTGGTCCCAACTTTGTACAAACACCAACTTCTACAAAATATTCAGCAAAAAATAGTTGCAACAAAAGTCCAAAAGCTTAGTAAAGTTTATCAATATTCTTAAATATTGCAAAGTTTGCTGGTGGTACAGTCCCAAAACAAGTCAGTAGGGGCTCAGGATTTTTTCTTATTTCCTGAGTTTTCAGTGTTAAACACTTTCAGAGTTTGATTTGTCAAACTGGGCTGGGCACTCCCCCCCACCATTTCCCCCACCTTGAGATATTTCAAGCTGCAGGTCTGATATGTTACAAGTCAGTTATTAAAAATGCTTACCAATCAATAGATCTTCAGGTGGGATGATTTAGAGGGAATCATTTTAACCAAAGAGCAGAAATGCAAGAAAAATGACAGGCAACCTTGCTGTAAGTGCTGACTAGGAATAACCACCCAAAACAAAGGAAACTTCTCCAAACAATGAGGAGAAGCTATAAACTCCATGGCCTAATTTAAAAACAGATTGAGCAACCCTGCATTCTTTGGCTGCAAAGAATAAGGAGCCAGGATCCAATTCTCTGTCATCACAATGCAGAGGAAATGTACCAGCATCACCTCCATACAGATTTGCCATTAGGAGGAGTAACCTGATAGTTGCTTCCAAAATTGGGGTGCGAGGGAATCCTGACAGCACAGGATCAGGATCAAGTGCTCAGTAATTGTGGGGTGGGTTGTTTAATACCTCACTGGGTTTTTGGAGAGGAGCAGCATCAGGAGAGGAGGACTCCTGCCCGAGCGGGAGGATGGAGCCAGTCCCTCGATGTGCCGCTGTGTCGCTCAGCAAATGCCTCACTTGGGGTATTTGACAAACTGACACTCTGCACACTGAGTGTCAAACTCAGCTTGTCAAATACACGTAGTGCTGCACTGCAGCTCTCAGTGGGGGTCACAGAGGTCTTCAGGGGAGTCCCCGTCCTGTACAAATGGAGAGAAAAATGAAGGGCTGAAGCTGCTGTTAACCTCAGAGGCTCTTCCCAGTTAGCAAAAATCATCATCTATCCCATATTTACCCCTCTGATGCTTTTGTTTTTGTGAGAGTGAGCTGCACAAGCAGGCACTGCCTTCTGCTGAGGAAAACATCCACTATATTAATTCAAAGGCTGAAGTTCTGTGGAGCTGAAAATTGTGCTGAGAGCTCCAGACTAACAGAGATAAGGGCACGATAACTTTAACAGAGTTTTCACAGCTTTCAATTTTAACCTCCTAAATTTGAACAAGTTTTTCAGGCCTCTCACATTCGATTCCTTCTGTTTGGGTCCCTGTGGTAATTTTGCAACTAATTGGTCACGTGCACCCAAGTATCCCAGTGTCATAAGTTACTTCAGCTAAATGCCTAATTCTGGATGTGTGACCCCTTCAGTTGTAACCAGTTTGACAGAGCCTAAAGAACATGGGATGGGGCCTCTGTATTTAACACAGGTTAGTGGCCCCATGAATGCCAAAGATAACATTTCTTTTGGCTGGAAGAGGCTCAGGGTTTTACCTTTCACTGTGCCACTAAAATAATATGTATTTTGTTTTTTTTTTTTTAATGCAAACCTAAGATCTGAAGAGGTACCTCTTCAAGGCTGTCTGAAGAAGAAGTACAACTCTGCCTCTGGACATAAGCATAGGGATCCATCGTTGACACTGTTGGAGGCAAGGTCAGTACCAGCATTGTCTCAAAATCCAGTGCCAAGCCTCTAGTCCCCAGAAACTTCAGTCCCCATCTCCTCCTGCCAGCAAGAAGCCTCACTGTCAGGGAGAGTTGCTGTAAGGATTGTGATGCTAAATGAAAACCACACTCCACATAGGGAAACAATGAACTTGGGGAATGAAGTGAAACTTTCTCTTCCATTGTGAAACTAACTCCCTTCTGCTTCATTTGCAGCAGACAGGAAAAGCCTCTCCTGCAATAAACAGAGCTTTCCCCTCTCATACACTGACATTATCCAGCCTTTGAGGGTGAACATATCCATACACACACTATTATTCTGCACAAAGCACAAAAGCTGCCTTTGGTTCCTTTGTTCTGTTAACAAGAGTTAGATGCAGAAATGGCACTTAGAGAAAATTAAGCAACAAAACATGCACAAGAGGTACAAGATTGCTAAGTACTGTGCTCTGTGTCCTTCTCAGATGCTGACTGTTCAGAATTTCAGTCTAAAAACAGATTCAAAATTCTGATACTCTGCAGCTTGGTGACCAGGCCCAGACATAGCTGAGTTTTAAGCACAGTGCTTTCATCTTCCTTCCCACTCCTCTGGTTTTAATTTCACATGACCAGCAGCACCAGTTTGCATGAAAGCAGCTGCACTACTCTTGGTATCAAAATGAAAAACAGAAATGGATATGTTAATTATATTTTGTAAGGTAGACCATTAAAAACACAAAAGTATAAATCAGCTGAAGCAGATTAACAGCATCGTGCAGTGGGCAGCTAACAACCCATTCTGATCTCTAACTTCTGGGACTCTGTTTTATAGAGATGATCACAGGATCTGATCTAACATTGCACACATAGAAATAAACCTGGAAAGGGCAAGTCTGGGGTTTTTAATGTGAAAACACAAAATAAAAAATGGTGATGTCAGATACGTTTTCTGTCTACGTGCTCCAAAACCAGCAGAGAGTGCAATAAGATTAAACAGCAAGGGAACAGATACAGCTTCAAAGATAAAATCAGTTCCCAGACCAGGTTACTACAGCCTTGCAATTCTTACATTCTCCCTGCCCTCTGCATTAGGCCTTTGGTGAGATGTAGATAGCAGTTCTTTGTTCTGTTTTGTAATCCAGAGTTCATATCAACCCTGTAGATAAAAGAAGCATGCAGCAATGGATAAAAGAAGCATGTGTATGCCATGATCATTAGAAAACAGTGTTAATATCCTGATTTAAGATCAGCCTAGAAAAAGACATACTGGTTTAAACACAATCAAAACTGATCTCAAGCTCTTGCACAACTGCAGTGATCCTCTCTGCAGTCTAAAGCAGCCAGTCACCAGCTGCAGCAGACAGATGCCAAGCTCCCTTGGGAGACCTGTGCCTTTCCCACCATTTTGCCACCTTTATGCAAATGTTTTAACACAGCCAAGGCTCTGGGTTAACATTTTTTAATCCAAAATACTCTGATCTCTGGGTTTTAGCAACAGACCAGTCATAAAGGCACCTGGTTCCTTGTTTCAAGTCTGTCTGTCAATGTAGTTGGTCAAATCACCCTCCCTTCACATTGAGCTTCTCTAAACTATTATAAGTAAAAGTTTTGGGTATTTTTTTAACAAGCTCTGAATGCTTTGCATAGTTGTTGCTGATGTTAATAAAGCAGGGATGCAAACTCTGCCTGAAACCGATTTTCAGTGTGAAAGAAAAATGAACCTATCATCCTCCAAAAGGGACTCTCAGCCTCTCAGTTTTGGGGAGGCCATACAAAGAAAGACTGCGTGAGCTCTTCAGCAGGTATCAGTGACCAGACTTCACTTTACTTCATTGCTGAATTCTAACAGCAGGAGATCTGGCCTTGAGAGTGAAGAAAATAATAATAAAAAAGACAGCACTGCTTCTGCAATTGCAGCTTAAAATAATCCTCCATTGTGGCTTTCTAAGGGAAAAAACAGCCACTTTAAGTGTTGCTGTGAGTAACAGATAAGAGGAAGGTTCACAGCAGAGATAATTCTATCAACAGATGGGAATGGAGCTTGCTACCCCACCCCAGAATGATAGTATCTGATCTAAATGGATTTGTCATTGTCAGAGCTTCTGGTTTCAGGCTAAAGTGGGTGTTATAAAACAGACTGAGCAATCAACTGCAAACTCTGAGGGTAACACATGAAGGGTTCTTCCTGCATTCTTCAATCACTCCGTTCTCAAGGTCACTGAAGTCCCCCTCCAAGCTGCATATCATCTCAGGTATTTTTACAGGGTCAGCTGCTCTGCAACTTGTGGGAAAATAAAGGAAAAATAACATTTTTGGACAGACTCGACTCTAAGCCTAATAGCATACAT
Source organism: Urocolius indicus (assembly GCA_013401255.1). Lineage (NCBI taxonomy): Eukaryota > Metazoa > Chordata > Aves > Coliiformes > Coliidae > Urocolius > Urocolius indicus. Next base: position 181,956 of record WBNH01006070.1, read on the forward strand.
AAAAGTGTGGCTGCATGGTTTTCACATGCTGAGTAGCAGTGCCCTGAGATGCAGCCTGCAGCCACTTGAAGACATGCACTTACTACACAAGATTTGAACTGGAATCAAGGTCATCTCTGCCTTCCACTTAGTGAAAGACAAATCACAGCCCAGATTGAAAGTAAGAATGCTCATAGATCTGTGGGCAACAGGGTCTGCTGAGCTCACAGCCATCAGTAACCTTGGGGCATGCCTCTCCTAAGAGCTGGAAGCCTTCATTATAACAAAATCAAATTCAAATGAGACGTTGTCCATGGCAAGCTTCCACTGGATGCTACTCTGCTCCATATAGGACCTTCCTGTGCACCTAGCCCTGCAGCTGACTCTGCTGAGAGCTTTCCCTGATAAACATTGGAAAATTTGGCTCAGTAAGTTGATCTTATCTCTCAGACAGGCTCCAGCAAAACCTGGAGCTGCAGCCCAAAGGATTTGCTTCATCTCAGGCAAGCTAGGCCATATACCCAAGCACAGTTCTCTGTAGCACATCTGCTGACTTGGATGAGACAGTCAATAATACAAGAACAGAAAAAGAAGCTAAATGGTGCAGCCAGTTAATTAACAACTTCTGCTCCTCAGCTGGCAGGTGCCAAATCAGCTTTGTGGCTGCTTGCTCTGCTGCAGGGAGCAACTCCAGGCTAAGGACGCTATTGCTGCAGTTGAGACCTTGCTCCACTTTCCAAGAGGGCTCACATGGGCAAAGAAGGAGCCTTCTCAAAGGCATACAAATTCCTTGTTCCCCAGCACAGGCTGTGCCACAGCAGCACATGGCAACTGCTTTTGTGACACCCTTACCAAAACCAGGAGGTGTTTAGGCAGAGGGTGACGCCCTCTCCCTCTGGCTCTAGGGCAACTGGGATTTCCCTTGCCACCTCACCTTGGGCTTCCAGCTGCCTTTGGGTTGCAGTTTACCAGGTGGTGTAGTGAGCAGGAAAGTTCCTGCAAACCATGATCTGGCAAATACAACAGTTGTCCCATCTTTGGAGAGGATCTAGGTGACAAAGACCCTGAAGTGCTCCTATGAGGACCATTCCCAAGCAACAGCAGGAAGTATAAAACCAGCCACGTGTTCCCACTTCTGCCATCCATGCTACCCTGTCACGTACAGGGTGTTGTCACCAACAACCCTACAGCCCCATGTGTACTGACTTTTTCTCATTGCTTTTGTCATAAGACTAAAAGCACCCCCTCTTTGCTTAGCCCAAGCTGGACGTCTCTTCTGCCCAGCCCTGCTTCATGATAAGCCCCTACTCCATCTTGTCCTGTAAGTCTCAACTTCTCCATCAAATCTGCTCCAGAAAGTGAACAATGCAGTTCAGCACTCTCCCTTGCTGCTTCTAGCCTCGACGCTCTCCCCATGCCGGTGCCTCCATGTCGCTGGTGGCTCCCGCCGCACCACTGACCACTCACCTGTGCAGCCCTGCATGGGATGCCCTCCCCTCCCCGCACCCACAAAGCACTGCACAGTATCCAGAGGCACACAGCCATCACTGCTGAGCCGCCCCTCCTCACACCTGCCTCAGGCTGCAAATCTCAGGATTCCCGCAGTGCCCAGGAGCAAACGGTCCCCCCCAAGACAGGTGGCCAGCAAACACATCAGCAAACAGGCTGCAGGTCTCGGAGACAGCCGTGGGAACGGCTCATGAGGCAGGAATCAGGAATGCCACAACCTCGTGGCTCACCCCAAAGCACCTGGGATGGGCCTGATGAATGCCCCGTTCCCTGGCGGCCGCTGGCCACAGGCCCTCCCGCAGCCCCACACTCACCTGAGCTCCCACACCAGTGCCATGGGCTCGGCCCCGTGGCTGCTCACAGCTGATGGGAAGGAAGAGGAGTGCATGGTACACTGTCGCCCACCGTCCTGAAGCCATTGGAATAGCAAGAATAGGAGCCGAAGAGTGTGCTTACACTCAGCTAGGACACAGTTTCTCTCTGGTAAAACCCTCCTCCATCCCACAACTTCCCCTGCTCTCTGTGCGCTGTCTCATCTCTGACTAATTTAGATCAAAATCTCCCTACTGCCAGTACTCATCTGCAGCATGTGTGTGCGTGCAAGCGGGGAGAGCACACACACACATGCATCCAGGTACAAGTAGGGCTACAAACACGTTGCTATTAATTGTAATTCATCCTCACCAGTGAACCATGGTGCAAAGGGCAGTGCTGCCTGACTGGCACTAGCAGTGTCCACATCCCCCAGCCCACCCTTACCAAAGTACACTCGGCACAGCACCGCTGCTTTTCCCATGAAGGAAGATGTCAAAAAGCTCACCTGGCTCAGGTAGACATGGTCCCCACACCAATGGGAAGCAGACCAAACCCAAGCTGGCCTCAGTCACCATAAAGCTAAAGGTGTAACATGGGATGGGAGGACAGCTTTCCACAGGATTGTATAGGTTTCAGTGTCCCAGACCCACAGGTCCTTTGGGACCTTTTTCCTTGAGGAAAAAGACGAGGTCACCCCTGAAGGACTGATCCTTCCCCCCCTCCCCAGCCACCCCCTTCTACCAGGCAGAACCGGGAGCTGGCACCTACCGTGCTGAGCCAGCCTGACCCGAGGCAGGCAGAGCTGGTGGTGTGGGGCTGGCACAGCGTGGGGCCGGCAGTGTGGGACCAGTATGGCATGGGGCCAGCACTGGGGGCTCGCAGGAGCTTGGTGGGGGCACGGCCCAGGCACACAGCTCGTTTTTTAAGGGGCTGCTCCTCCTTTGAGAGGAAGCTGCAAATGGGGAAGATAAGGCTGAGGTTAGATAACAGGAAATGTCTGGATGTGAGTGACAACACATCCAGGTTGTGAAAGCAGCTCTCCCCATCCTGCTGCCAGGGTGCAAGGCTCAAGAGTGGGGTGAGACACAGCTGGGGGAGGGCAGGCACCTCACATCTTTCCACCATGCAACCATGTCACCTCAGCAGGCCTGGGCCACACAGAGCTGGTGGCCACCCTCCTCCCATCCCAGCTGCAGGTGGGTGGTATAGAGGAGGTCACCAGGGAAGATGTGAGCAGCCACACTGGCCATCCAGCCACCTCACAGCTCCCCAGCCCACTGCAGTCAGGTCCCATTCCCCCAACCGTGGCAGACCAGAGCAGCCACTGGGAAGGCTGTGGCAGAGGGCCGTGGAGGCAGAGAGCAAGCCATGAGAGCCCAATAGAAACTTTGAGATCTTTCTCATAGGACTGGTTTTCTCAGTCAGCACTCAGCTGCTGCCCTTCCTTTCCCATTTCTACCTCTCAGGTTTTCCTTCCCTAACCTTTCCTGTTCAGCTCTGCAGTCAAACTGCAGGGAGGCCCTGTAGGGCTTGCTGCTAGTGCCTACAATAATCCAGCAGCTTTCAGTTACGTTATCAGTGTGCTTGGGATGCAGCCATATATTTTACCATGTTTCTGCAGCTCTGTCTGAGCCCCTGATCTGAAAAACACTTACTTAAGCCTTCAAGTTACTATCCACTCAGCTCCCTGGGGATGCTCACAAGTTGCTCCTGAGCCTGCCTGCAAATGCTAGTGAGGCCACTTTCCTGCTGAAAGTAAAACCTGGCCCTGTGCCCAAGGGATAGTTAGATAATGAGGAATACAGTTACTGTCCAGTTCCTCTTTCATCTGCCTGTGTTTTAAAATGTTCAACAAAAGAGGAATGGAAAGGTCTGGGTGGTTTTGGTTTGTTTTCCTTTGGTTTTAAATGGATGAAAGAAGTAACTTTGTTCATGTAGTTTGTGTAGGTTTTGTCTAAGCTTTTACTCTCACCTACTTGTACTCAGAAGGCTTTGAAATGAGTGAACTTCAGGTCAAAGTCTATGGAAAGAAAAAAGGACAGATATTTCCATTCTGTGTGGGAATGCAATGTAAAGAAAGTGACTGAGAATACCCAAAGCAAATACCATCACATTATGTAATTTCTAAAAGCCGAGATCTAAACTGAGGTCCTAATATCCTCTGTCCACATTCATCTCTAGCAGAGAGCTTCTCAGTTATCTTCTGGAACAGCAGCAGTTAACTATGCCTCCCTTGTCTGCTATATGAAAAGAGGGTTTGAACCAGCTGTTTCTTTTCGTTAGTTTCTGCACCAAGTTTGTAACACAGTTGATAAATACTCCAGCTAATTTGGAGTCTTGCTCACACATTTACATCTGTGACTCCCTGCACTTCATTGGGACTAGTGCTGATGTGCAACAGTGTGAATCAGAATTGATTCAGGCTCCTAGGCAAAGAAACAAACTTGGCACTAGGTATATATGTGCAAGATGCATAGACTGTTCAATAGCTTTCATTTGGATAACAAGAGCAGTGCTGATATATTCCTCCACAAATTAAATTGCCCTGAACACACTGCAAAGCTCAGAGCAAGACTGGCTTCATCTTCACAACAAACACCCCCATACTGCTCTAAAGTGAACTGTCAAAACGTGCTGCATTTTACTTGGGAGGTCAGAGCAGTTAATCAAAATCATCTTTTTTTGGCCATGTAAGGTATTAAATCTGCAGATATGCTGGTAGGGAAAAACTGCTGTTTGGCAAGGGATGTGTATCCCTGGGCTCCAAACTGTGGACTCCTGCAGATCACATCCTTTGGATCTCAGGAGTTTAAGAGACTCCTTATAAGCTTGGTGACTTTGCCCTGCTCATTTTTGTGGCATCTGGCCACACCTGGTAGCAAGCCTTGCAAATCTGAGATCTGAGTCATATGGAAAAATGCCCTTTGGATATTTCATGCTCTCCATGGGTGGCCGCACAAATAGCTATTGGCCTTATATCTCCAGGGCAAGAAACACACTAATAAAGAGAAAAGCAAACAGCAATGAGACTGAATCAGTATGAAAATCAGCACGACCCTTGCACAGCCAACAAAAAGACCTAAGGACATGTCTGCAAACCTCTAGTAGAAGCTGAGATTCTTCACTGCTAACCTGCATTGAATCCCTTGCCTGCATCCTATGGCCCTATGCAAACCAGCTAGCTTAAAGCTTTTCTATGTACACCATCATGAGCTTCAGCCAGTGAAGACTTTGTAGCCAACATGCCACCAGAAACCTGAGACAGCAGGAGATCAGGAGTCTCTCTCCAGCCAGCACACCCTGCTTTTCACTACACCCAATTTCTGCACAGTCCTGCAGGCTAACATTCATGTCTGATGGAAGTTTCACAGTCCAGCTGATTTCCTCCATAGTTTGCAAATGTCACCACACTACCCCACTCTGTGCAACAGCCTTGAAACTGCACTCAACATTTCCCAACCAAGCTAGGGTTTTTCAGTACGTTTGCAGAATGCAGCTCTGTGGCTTGCTCTGGGAGGAGGAAGAAAGGAGGCAGAGAAGCTGGGAGGATTAGAGACTGCCAAAAAAATCATGTCTCAGAGGGTTTCTGCACACTGTCCCACAAACCACAGAATTTTCCTGGAAAACAACTTGGAAAAAGAAGTGGCTAAAATGAGTCCCACAGTCCATTTGATTCCTGTACTTTTTACCTGCCATGGAGTAAGGCACAAAGGATTAGTTGGTTTGTTTAGGACACAGATGAATTGGGATTCATTCCACATTGATGCCGCTCTGCAGCAATTACTCCATACTGGTTTAGCCAAGGCCAGGTGAATGCAGACTTTGGCCCATTGGTCAGCACCTTCACATGATGTCAGGACATTTGTCCTTGGGGACAGTTCATTGTACATATCTTCAAAGTCAACATACTCCTCTAGATTAAGAAATTAAAGCTAAGTGTTACCAAATCAGGCCTGATTCCAGTCATCAAGGAGAACCTTTCAGTTGAATTTGCTCAGTCAACCCAGTCCTGCCATCCAGCAGCATCCAAAATTGAAGACATCAGTTTTGAAGCCACTTTTAGAGACGCAGATACAATTTATTCATATATCAGACTCAAAAATATCAAGCCACTGTTCCTCGAGTTCTTCTCCCAGGTGAAGAATACTGTTTATTGCTGCATTGGTTAAGTGCTTTAAGCATAATTTTTCAAATTATTTTCCTCTATCCTTGGGTTTTGGAGACCTTTCAGATCAAATCTCAAAGAGCCAGTTGCTACCAGACTTTCTCCTGAGCTGTCTGTGAACAGCAGTTGCTGACTTGCCCTGCAGCATAGTGTCAGTGCCACAGGCTCTAAAGAAGCCAGCAGCAACTTCTCCAGTCCAAGCAGCACCCTTGGCAATTTGTCCAGATGGTGATGAACTCATGACACTTCTCAGCATCACAGGTGCTGTCTGGGCAAAGCTGAGGGCTCCAGCGTGTGGGGGAAAACAGTACAAAAAGGGTCTTTCACGTGAGTGACCATAGCAGAGTGAGGAGAGGGGAGAAGGAAACCAGGGACCAGGAGCAGTCCTGAGCCTTACATCTGGAAGCACTCAGAGCTCAGTTCTCCAGGGAGCAAGATGGGATGAGTGTTGGTTCCTTCCCTTCAGAAGTTGGTTGATGAAGCCACAGCTTAGCTCTAGGCACTAAAAAAAAAAAACTTACAATGATGTAGGGAAAAAAAATGACAACTATTCCTTGAAGGCTGAGCTATGGATGGTGGGGGAACTCTCTGGGGAGGCCGTCCTGCAACACCAGCCTTTAACCCCTGCAGCTAGGCACAGGGCAGGAATGTCTTCAGCCAGCAAGCTAGGTCAGAGACATTTCATCCTCATTACCAGCCTGCTCCACGGGCACAAGACTCCGTCACTAGTTTGCCCTCTTGCTTGTTCCATCAGCAAAATGCATGCTCGACTGAACCCTGGCTTGCTGGCTAACCTGGGCTTCGAGTCACGTGAACAACTTGTTTCCATTCTTTACCTCATTTAGAAATGAAAAAACAAATCAACACACCACATGGAACTTCTAGTTTTGCTACAAGTGATATCTCCCTCCCTTCCTGCTCCCTTTTTGGCCGGATGCACAGCAGTGAGAGTCAGAAGCTGGACTCCAGCAAGCAGAGGATGTTTCTGTTCATGGTTGATTATGTGTTTGTCACTTTTATTTTAGACCTCTAGTTAAGAAAAAACAAGTGAGAGAAAAGACAAGATACAAACCAGGAGGTTCAAAGCTGTTTTTCAGATGGACAGTGGCAGATAAGAAAACCCCACTAACTGTCACAGCCATTAAATGACCCAAAAGGCATCCTGTACAGCACACAGCATTAATAATAATAGTATACAATGAACAGTTCTAGTGTTAATACCGTAATTCTAAAGAAGCAGAAAAATAGCATTGGCCACAGGTTAAGTGGGTCAGGTGGCTTGGGTTCATTCTTATCCCACCTTAGTTGTCACATCTTCATTTTTATATGAGCGGAGGAAAAACAGACTTCCCTTTGTTTCCCAGGTCTGCCATCCCTGTTTAGTCAAGACCTGTTCTGAGGTGCTAAGAATTGCAACTTTGCCTAGACGTTTTGCCTCAAAATAGGCTCATATTGCAGCCATCCATCTCCTTAATTCCAGCACATCATTGGAAAAAAAAGACATATCTTTCCATATTTCTCCCTCAAAGGGCTCTCTCCTTTTGCAGTAATCTTGTTATGTAGCTCAGCAAAGAGTAAAGTCTTACTCTGGACATGAAAGTTTGATAGACTTTATCTCTTAAAGAAATTAGTAGCTATGGAGCTGCACTTTATTCACTGGTGATGTCAATACAGTTACTTCATACACATTATCTTGGAGAACAGAATCCAGCCCTGCAATACTAGAAAGCCCGATCTGGTTTCACTTTTTTTTTGACATGAAGCATTGCAGTTGTCAAAGGCAGGACGGTGCTGATTCTTTTCCAGAGATGATGACAGCAGAGAGTGACTGTAGTTCTGCTGCTAATAGTTGTCTTTCACTGCACATGTTGAATTACTTTTCTGTGCATATGACTTTCAGAAACCACCTTATTAGCCAAATTGCTGCCAGTTTCTGGAGATCTTATCACAGGAACATCCTGGGTACAAAGCACTGCTGATTGCTGTATGGCGTAACAAGCAAAGGCCTACATTAAACTCATACATGCTTGCTCTGCAACTATAGTCTGTAAGCTATGCCAGGCTCTCTGCTACATGGGAATGCATCAGGAAACACAGCTTTGCAGAGTGGGCATCTGAGGTGGTGGTCTCAGACTACTCTCCTGTTGCTCAAGGGGCCATTGCTGCCAAAAGCAACTGGGAAAGTCAGGAAAGAAAAACACTTCAGGTCTTTTAAGTTCAGACATATCACTTCTGAAAGGCTCTTGAGTCACAGATAACTGGAAACCAGGACTGCATTACAGAGATACCAATTTCCCCCTTCCATTCTTCCCTTGGCATCTGCTGCTGGCAAACCTCAAGTGATAAAATGTCGGGTTGGCCAGCCCCTTGTCTGACCCTGGGCAGACGTTCTGCTCTTCGGTTAACCCTCAGGAATGACTGCAGAGACAACATGGCACCAACAGTACCAGGAATACCTATAGTACCCAAATGGTGCTTATCAATCCCAGGCTCGCACAGGCAGCCACTGAAGAGCCTGCAAGATGTTGGCACCCGCTGTTCCTGGGCCCTTTGCTTTGGGCTTCCAGGAGGAGGCTGATGTAGAGCTTATCGCTCACCCCACTTCGAGCGCCCAGAGGGCATTTCAACACTGCTGCCTTTGCTTGCAGAGTCATTGTCATAGGGAAGTACGTGACCACCAGGCTCCAGCACACAGCTAGCACACTGTGTTGCTCAACAGTGACAGTTGGGTTTACACCAGCCATCATCCTCTGTGGCAATGAAGTTCTTCCCCAAGGCCAGAGCTGCTCTTCAGCTGCAGAAGCTATTGTTAACAGAGTAAAAAGGAGTTTTGTTGTACAATATGCATCTGCCTCTCAGCCCATGAGGTATCACACCACTGGGTCTCCCTGTAAGCATTGCCTCAAACCTCTCCTTTTGGACACAGATCTTTGTCGCTGTTGTCCCCCAGAACCACCTCTCCGAGCAGGATCATCTCCTTCATCAGACCTCTTCACGGTGGGGCAAGAAACGCTTAAACAAAATTGTGTGGGTTGGTACAATTGCGAACGAGTTTTGTAAAAGCATGTGCTCTGCATTTTGTAAATGTTGCCTTGGCTGCCTGTGATGTTTCCCAAGAGGAATACTGTACTTTGAAAGAAAATTGCTGTCCTCATAACCTGGGCAGCCCTTTCTCTTCTTCTGGGACTCTTAAGAGAGTATGAATAAAATCACAGGCCTCTACGCCACAACTGACCTGGGATGGACCCACCAAGCAGGCTAGAATATCTCTAACACCCAATATCTATCTTGAGCACATCTTCCCTCTTGTGGTGGAGACCTGGAGACATTCCAGGGCATTTTCCACTCCAGTGAAATTCCATCAGCATACCTCTTCCCACTGCAATGCTTCATGTGATACTGCCTAGAGCAATGATGCAGGCTGAAATGCCAGCATGTGCTAATTGGGGATTTCTCTCCGCTTTCCCAGAGCAGCCGAGTTGCCTGACATCCTTTACTCAATCAGGTATGAATCAGACACACCTCCAGGCAAGAACATGGAAAAATAAGAAAGGGAAGAGGTTTTATTGAACCTGATGGCTTAATCTTATCCCAGCATGTGAATGACAATGAGCCTTGAAAACCTTCAGCCTGAAGAGTTCAAATATATAAACAAACATCTCCTTTCAAAGCAGCTTATGGAACTTTGCACAAACCCGGCAAGCCACAACAAAGGTCCATTTCAAGCAGCACCCCAGCTTTATCCAGACAGTGGCACCAAGAGAGATGAGTGCCTGAGTAAGGTGTTGGTATCAGAGCGCTGATTACACCCCACTGAGCAGGTTAAAGTGCCAACAGGCAACCAGATAGGCTGTCTGAGGCTGGCTGGCAGGGCAGATCGGGGGCCTGGATGGGGTCAGAGATGATCCCAAGGCCTTCCTGGCAAAGGCTGAGTAATTATGAATGTTGAATCTTAAATGTGGAGCAGACAGGGTAACTTTCTGAGGGCGGGTAATTTTTCTAAGCAGGTCAGTCTCTAGCCCAATGGGCAGGCTTGGCACACGTGTTCTCAAGCAATGCTGTAAAGGAGAAACCTCAGTGCAGAATCCTGCAGGGCCCAGAGATAGTCATGTCTATGTTAAAACTGTCCTGCTGTGTTATCACTTCTGTATGTTACAGCAAAGTTTTACCCAAGGATTTGCAACTTTTTAGTACAGACAAAGCCAAATGACTCAAGGAAGGGGAGAGAAACATGGCAGGGAATGTGCTTTGCACCTAAAGTCACTGCTCTGTGCTCACACTGCTCTTGTCTCTGGCGTCACCTCCTCTAGGACTGGTTTGGGTGTGGAGAGGTAAGGAGGAGGCTGCAAACAACCTACTCCCTTGCACATTCCAGTAACATTGCTGTAAAGTGCATGGGTCCCCCACAGCCCATTTGCATGTAACCCTGAACTTGGAGGTGACCAGGAGAAACCCCAGGAGATGTACACACGCTTTAGCCAAGACTAGAGACCCTAGAGAGGTGGCCAGGCCTGACCAGAGCCACACAACTGCTGAGGGAGAGGCGGCCCGAGGTAGGCACGTTCCTTGAAAGCTGGAGGAAGCAGCTGACGGGAGCAGATGCTCTTGGAGGGCTCAGCCCATGCCCCCGGCTCCCGCCAGGCTCCGGCTGCTCGGACCAGCGGCTGAAGGACACTCGCACGGGCTGAAGGAAGGAAGGACAGTCAGCCGCGGTCACACCGGGAGCAGCGGCCGCTCCGCACGGGTCCCGGGGCGCTGCTCAGCGCCGCCGCCAGGAGCCGCTGCTGCCCGCCGCTCCATTGCGGTGGCGGCTCACAGACGGACCCCAACGCTGGCCCCGGCCGCCCGCAGATGCCCGGTGGCCTGAGCGCTGGCCCCGGCCCCTCCGCCGCTGGCGCTGCGGCTGGCAAATGCCCCGTTTCCATGACGGGCGGTGCTCTGGGAGCCGCCTTGGGAACATTCTTTGCAGTCCTAAACTTCGCGAGCGTCTCCAGGGAAAGAGCTGCCGGTCGGAAGAATATCGGGGGAGATGTTCCCAGTCTGGGGGATGGGGGTTAGTTTTAAAGCCGATGTAAAAATAATGCAAATAGAGGTTTGTGCCTGCTCGCGGGCCCGGGAGATGGAGCGGAGGGCAGGAACTTTCCCAGGCGGCTCCTAGCAGCACAGCTGAATATCTGCAACTCAAGTAAAAGCAGCACTACCGAATCCTTTGCGCTGGGAATCGCCTTCCTGCCAGCGAAAATGTGACCTCTGGTGTCATTATGTCAGCTACTGCATTCTGTTAGGACCCCATTAGAAAAGAAAACAAAGAAGGATCTGCTAATTACGGTAATCGCAGGAACCTGGTTCTTGTTGACCTCCAAAACAAGAAGCCACCAAAACCATCACAGCTGCTGCTACCTCACCTCTCCTCGTCCCAGCAGTTCTCCGTGAGGCACAATGTGCTTTTGGGGATCAACAATGGTCCCCGGGAAGTCTGAGAGCAGAGGTGCTGGGTTGGATGCCCAGGCACAATACCTCTGCTTAGGACCGCTTTCTCACCAAGGGCCTGTCGTCTTGCCGAACCACTGCAGGGGAGCACTGAGTGGCCTTCACAGCCAGGCCAGCAGCAACTGCGTCCCTCGGTAGAAAATAGGGACACCAGAAAGCAGGCTTGCAGAAGTGAACTGCCTGTTCTGCGCAAACACTGTCTCCAGCTCATATTGGCAGGAGTAATTAACTGCCTTTTTAAGGTCTGGAGAGAGAAATTGGGATGGAAGTAGGAGAAGAAAGCAAGTTAATGCAGACACTGCATCCAGAGAAGGTAAGCACAGGTGGTCTTGCCTTGCCAGCTTCTTACTTAAGCCCTTTCGTGCTGCCACTTTTGCTGTCCCTTATGGCTTGAGGCCAGTGGGAGAGCCTTGCAGAGGGATCCAACAGTGAGCACACAAGGAGAAATACATACCAAGAGGTCAAGGCTTTCTCTGACTCATTCCCCAGCCCTGCTTTTAGCCATGTCTGTTCTTAATGGCAATTACAAGTGAAAAATCTTTCTCTGAAGCCTACAGTTGTCTGTCGTACTGCAAGTATTCGGAATTCCTGCTCTGAACAAGACTGCAGCACCCTGTCCCATACATCTCTCCTCCAAACCTCCATTTGTTATGCTACCTGGCTGGACACAGTTTTCATTTACTTTAATATTATCACTGGACAGACCTGCAATATGGGTTCATTGTCATATTGGACTTTAGACCTTGAAAGCAATACCTTCCCCATGCTCTCAGCAGTTCATCCATCTTGCGTTTCAAACTCCTCAAGGTAGGGATAGTATTTATCACACTGATGAACAGTAATGCAATGGTGTTTATGTGTATATTTGTCTGAGAGGGCAGGGCCTGATGCTACCAGGGCCTATAAAGGGGCAGCAGGAGGCAATCTCCGCCCCAGAGGACTTGCAGACCACAGAGCGCAGACAAAGCTGAGAAGGCAGCAATCACTGTGGTTGAAGCACCAGATGATCACGAGGAGCAATCCTTAAGTTCAGCCCCTGAACTGCTACTAGCCCCAGCCCTCTGTGGCAAAGTTCATCTTAAATACAGTGCTGATTTTAAATTGCTGACATCCTAATTAACACACCTGAAACTTATTACTCCTACTGTTACTACAGTCTGATTCCAGACACCTAATTTAGCTTCCCAAGCTAAGAGACTACCTCCCTTACTGGGTACATCACCAATGTAGAAATACAGATCTTGTTTTGCCTAGAAGTGCCTCCAGAACATGTACCATAACTGTTGCTGGTCCCGAGTCTCCCTCTGGAAAGACTTCGCCTCCTGCGTGAACCACAAAGTAAAGACTCCCAATTTTGTCTTCATTGGAGATGCCTGCATTACATGGTATAACTGCTTCTGATTCCTCTTTAAAAGATTCCATATTACCTACATCCTATTTGAGTGGCTCTTTTTTGGGCCCTTTTGGGAGCTCATACAAATCTCCAGAATTACACTTTGTGTAACCTTCATCCAAACGTGGTCTGAACTCCTCCCCATCATGTCTTTAAAGGAAGCCACGTGCAGGAATGCCTGGATGGCTTTTGCACACCAAGACCTGTAGATGCACACTCAACCTTCTCAACTTTTACTAGGGGTCAAAAGCAAGTGACAGCAAACAGACAGTCTTCACAAACGCAGGTTCAGAATCCACTCTGCAGAGGCAAAGCAGACATCCAGCATACAGAGGCAGAGCAGCTTTGACTGTCAAAGCACAGAAATCATCTCTGCCATCTTTCCCCCTTTGGCATCACTGTGCATCCTTCAGCCTGATCCTCATGAAGTTCTCTCTAGCTATCTGGCAGCTGCAGTCCCACAAGTTCTGCAGGTGCTTCCAGTTGGGATGAACACTATAACAAGTCCCTGCCTAGAGACAGGGGAAACTCAAGGAACAAAAAGGACAGGTGAGCACAGGGCCTCGCCACTGGCTGCAGGGACGCGGCATCGGCTGTGCTGTGGGTGAGTACTCACCTCTGGAATGTCCCACGGGAAAGGGGCTGGTGGGAGCTACAGGGCTGAGGGAATGTGGTGAGGAACTATGAGTCTGCTCACAGCCCAGGGGAGAAAGGAGACAGCCCTCAGCTCTGTAAGTATGAGCAGGGAGGTAGTTTGGGTGGGCTGTGGAGAGTGATGGCAGCTGCAAATCACAGGGCAGCAGTGGCAAAAACTCTGAAGTTATTACTCTGCAAGGACACCTGAGCTGAATCATCAGGAATATCTGCACTTCACAGTGAGGACCAGAGTTTCTATTAGGGGAGGGAGAGCAGAAGATGACACAGCCAAACTGTCTGTAAGCTGCACGGCTGTGCTGATGTATCTTACTCCTGCAGCAGACCTGGACCTCCCTCACTGATCTGTGCAGGGATCTGGCTCTGGGTCATGGAGTCCCACCACCTGCCCTGCTTACAGCTAGCCAGAGGTCATCCATCCCCTTTGAGCTTCTCCCAAGTCATACTGCCAAGAGTGCAATTTGTCAAGAAAATGTGCTTTGCAGCATCATTTTTCTCAGGGACAGAAATGTTTTATTTCTCTGTTCAGGGTGACATTTTTTCACTTTAATTGATCTTTTGAAGATCAATAAAAACATATATGTATAGTAAGTAGGGCATGATCCTCCTCAAATTTCCTTTCATTTATTTGACGAAGTGTAGGCAGAAATAGGACTTAGACCAGCCAGCTTGAATAAAGACAGTAGATACAAGTTAATGCAGCTGGCAAGCTACTTCCAATTACCAGAAACAGGTGCTGCAAGTTAATCAATTGGGCCCTGGGTGATCAATCACATGGGTGGAAGCAGCATATAAGGAAGTAGCTAGCCAAGGAAGGCTGGTTTTGAGTCAACTCTGGTGGTTGTACTATGTTGCCTGTGTATGTCTCTGCATGTGAATTACCTCAATTCTCTACATGTTTGAATGAACGTAGCTTGTTCTGTTACAACAATGAAACAAAAAGGTACTCCAGTTTCCATACTTAACATTTTTCATTTGCAAAAACAGGGGAAGAATAAAATCTGGAGAGCAGGAGTAGGCTTTTCTCCAAGGAGTGACAGCATTCAAACATCACAGGTAGTGCCATGCTTACGTATTGTGGATATTAAACCAACTGGGATCAGGACCGCATGCAGTGATGAAAGGTTTTTGAAAGAGTCTCTTACTTGGTCTTCTTTGAATGTTTAGGAAGCTATTTTGCTCCTACTACTAGCAGGGAACACAAATACCATGGGAGCAGTACTGGGATTGGGAAGGAATCATTGATGATTATCCCTAAAATCCAGGGTGGTCCACACTAAGTGCAAAAGTAGTAAAAAATATGTCAGAGTCATTAAGCTAAAAGGAAGAGCATTTAAGAACAAAGACTTTCAGTGTGTTTTGAAGGACATTAGAATCTTTTAAACAGCTCGTTTTCTTCTCTTGTGTTCAGCATGAAATACTTTTTCAATACACTTCATCCTCTTAAAGTTTTCTGTCCTGACCCCCTTCTCCCTTATTTCCTCTGTTTGACTCACTATTTGAAATTATTTGCTTGTTGCGTTCTAAGAGCACATCCTCTATGTGCAGCCACTTCACAGGCAGTGCCCAGCTCAGATGCACTAGCCAGAACCTGCTGAATGCTCCTGGTTCATACGGGGTGAGTCTGTTCCCAATGAGATGGCCACTACCAAGGGGCTGCCTTTTCTGCTGCCTTTCCTTAATTTGTTATTTGTTCTCAGCAGGATTTGACATTATTTCATGTTTTCTTTGTTATTTATATCAGTCTGTAGAAAGTGAGAGCAAAAGAAAAATCAAGCTCTGCTTTATTTTCAAAAAGAGAGATGTCTACCCTCCATGGCATCTGTTTCAAGCCTCAAATCTAGGGTGCACAAATTCGTGTGAGTGGAAAGGCACTTTGGCCCAGCAAAAATTGTTTTCCTGAAGCACATTCCTGAGCTGCATCTCAAGCCCAGATTAACACAATGTAAGTAGCAAGCCTTCCATCCCCTCACCTTTGGAAATACTGCCAAGGCTTTACAGATCTTGCTGTCTGGACGTTTTTCTAACTGGGTTTCAGTCTGAAACATCCTTTTGCACAGTTTCATCCTATTGGTTTCAGATACAAGCTAAAATTAAATAGAATGGTATGAAATGAAGCCAAGGGAAATGCATTAAGTCATGTTTGCAGCGCACATTGAGAGAACAGGACAAAATGTCCTTGGGAGGACAAATACATCAATTGTTAACAATGGTGCAGCCACCAAAGAAGTTTTATAATTGCTGTGAAGTCAGTGTGTATTAACCTCACAGGTCAGCCCTGCAAAGTGAGCACAGGGATCAAGGTAGCTCAAGGTATGAGATGACAGGATATGCATCTAGCACTTGTGAAACACCGAGCAGCCCCGAGTTCTGCCACTGCAGTCTGAAGGTCTTCTCCCATGCTGGGCACTCACAAGGGAGCCTTTTGGACCTGCTGGCTTGCTGGATGCAAAAAAAAAAAAAGTGGGTAACTTTTAGGAGCAGGGCTCAAACTCAAGGACAGTGAGTTAATCTGACCCTAAATATCTGAAAAACATTGATTCGTTGTACGAGCGTTAAATAGTATTGAGGGAATTGTAGAGGTCACTTCATGGAAAATGGGTTACTATTAACATTGGGAAGAAGATCTAGGTCCAGCAACCTCTAACAGTAGCTGTGATAGTCTCAAATACATTTGGCAAACACAAGAGAGTTTTAAACTGATTTCCTGTTTTTTGTAATGATCAAGTTCAGATGGAAGTCATGCTGTGAATGGAAGCAACAGTCTGGGTCAACAGACCCCAGTATCCATAAGGAGAGAGAGTGGGAAGATAGATAGAGAGGAGAGATTTGACCAGGGTGATGAGAGATATCAAAAAAATGAATGTTAAAACTCAACAAAGACAAATTAAGCAAAGAGAGGATTTCTTCTTGAGAGAAGCGTCAGTCTAAATATGCTGGGACACAGAACCAGTCATGAACCCCAAACCATCTGAACCGCTGCCAGTGGTCTTCCTTTAGGTCCTTCCTTCTGTTTCCTGTATTACTGTCTGTGCTGGTGCTTTCTCTGCTCAGCTCTTGTTTGGCTCCTGGTCAGCCATCCAGACAGCTTTAGCTGTCAAGGGGGAAGAATTGGGCATCAATTGCAGATGAGGAGATCCAGATGTCCTCACGGCAGGTACAGCACAGATGGCTACAAGCTCTGTATCTTTTAGGTAACACATTGGAGTCCTAATGGCAGCAACATGTGTTACAAATGAGGTCACCAGGACAAATATTATTACAACAAATTCCACAGGAGTTAATCATGTTTGAGCCATAATGATAACAGAGTGTTGGTTACCAAGTTATCTGTCAAGCCTCTCATCCCTCTGGCACTTGGGATGGGGCATAGACTGTTTTCTTTCAAAAGAAAGAAATTCCTTTCTTTCAAAAGAAGCAGACTCATTTAATCTCGTTGAGGTTTATTCTCAGGTAGATCAGGGTTTTGTAGTGTAAGCCATTCCAAGCCTGCAGTATGATATATTTTTGTAAGGTGTTATGTTGGGTGTTTTTCCTTCTATGTAAAATACTGTCAGGACCCTGGGAAAGTTTCCCCTACCAGCCTCCTGGCTTTGAGATAAATGTAATCTCTTTACAAAAACATACGCTCACATAACTTACATCAGCCTGATGCTGGGTGCAATGTTCACCATAAATCACACCACCCCGCTCCATAGCAAGTCTAAAACACAATGAAAGAAAGATATTGGTTGACATCCATCTTAATCTTTGTTCTTCAACAGAAGAAAACTCAAGTGAAAGGGTTTTATGAGTCCTCACACCTAAAAGGGCTTGTGAGATCTTCAGATAGAGGTTTTCCTGAATTAATAGAGCACATAGATCAACATATATCAATAAACAAACTGTTATGCACATGAAGGGGAAAACCCACACAGGCAGAGCTGTGTGTGTGTGGGATCAGTAGGTCTGGTAACGGCACAGACTTCAGTGTACCCATGCTCTCTGATGCTGGATGGCAGATGGGCTTTTACCAAGGGAATGAGAGAAATAAAGAGAATGGGAACTCTGACCCATCCCCTGGAAACCAGAGCAGTTGTCAGCTGAATTGTACATCACAATGAAGGCTGGAGTCAGGTTAGTGGCAGTGGGTTATCCATGGACTGTGCTTCTCAGTCATCCCAGAATAGCTCCCGTGCTTCAGTTTCCAGTACAAAAGCTGTCTCTGTTGCTCACATGTAGTAAGCAGGAAACCAGCAGGAAAGAGTGAAGATTCCACAAAAATTCCAATGTTTCCTGTGTTACTGACTGTGCTGATGCTTTCTCTGCTCAGCTCTTGTTTGACTCCTCAGCACCCATCCAGACTCACCCTCTGGCAGGAGACAAAAAGTGCCATTCATAGAAAGAAAATTGGAGCTTTGGTCTTGAGAGACCATTTGGCTGGCAGATGTTTCTACTTGTCTGTCTCCATTATCATTTCTTTCTCCTAATTCCTTTCCTAGGAAGTGTGTGCCACTAGTGCAGAGACTGAAGGGGAGAAAGCCACGAAACATAGAATTATTTTTAAAGCCTTGGGACATGGATTTTTCATCAAACACCATAGGTCCAGTTATGCCTGGAGGGGTGTGCCCATACCTCTGGGTCTGGGTGGGAGTCTGCCTGCAATGAATATTTAATGCAAACCAAAGGGCAGATGTTACACAACGTCTGAACTCCCATTTCACAGAACAGGGAGCATCATCAGCCCAAGTGTTCGAAGAAATCTCATCTGACAAAACCTGCAAAGTTAAGCCCCAGTTCTGCACTGAGCAGGGACATCTCTCTCTGTGCAAAGCTTGTTGCCAGTGTCAAGGCCTTTGACTTAAGACCAGCAACCTTAATGAGGGGTGGGTTAGAGCAGAAGGTCAGTAAAGTATTGCATAAAGCTCAGATGGAATTCTGCTTTCTTAGTTCCTTGAGAGGACCAGATCTCATTTTTTTCCCTTTTCAGTGAGGCCCTGATGGATTGAACTAGCACAGAAAAAGGGAGCACAAAGCTCAGTAAGCCTTGTCTTTTGAAACTACCTTCACACACACCTGTGCAAAACCTCCTCTACATCTACGTTAGCAACACACACACACACACACACACCCCTCCATGCTCCCCGCTTCTCGCTGCTGGGATTAAGGGAGCTGCTTGTGAGGGATGTGAAATGGCTCCTGATTCTTGCTTAGAAAGAAGCTACAGACAAAAAAAAAAACCCGACGTGGGTGACTGCTATGCTGGGATACACACCATGCAGCCCTTGCACACTAGGCAAAGAGCAACCAGAGGAGCACAGAGACAGCACAGACACACACTTGGGGTTGTGAGAAATTACATATTTTTGTTGGAAAACTACAGCTGAGAGGAATATGAAAATTGTGCAAAGAGGACAGTAAGCTAACTAGTAACCTAACAAGCAAAACATTCTTATAGTGAGACATGAACTGCCAAGAGAAATAGCAAAATCCTTTGTATTTTACCTGTGCATTTTTCACACCATTGCAATCCCTAAATAATTTCAAGTCCAGCTCTCGAGCCCTTCAACTCTATGCTCAAAAAGTGCCTGGACCGTATTCTTAGAGGATACTGTACTTGTACTAAAACTGATTAAAATACCAATAGAAGCAAAACGCTGAAAACATAATTTTTTCAGGATTGGAAAAAGTGGCCTTACACAGACATATGGCCAGCATGGAGAGAAAACACATCAGAAGACAAAAACAGTATGAAAGGTTTTTAGATTGGTTTGAGGTGGCTGCACAGCCCCACTCCACCTTCTCTTGAGCTTATATACAAGTTATTGAAACAGCTTATCAACTTAAACATACTCAGGGAGTTTCACAGAATCAGACCACTCTAATCATCCCCTTCTTTCAGCCTACTTTAATGATGAGTTAATTGCCCATGATGAGACTTTGATTTTCTTGGAATGCCTTAGCCCTTTGTAATTTTCAGACGCTTACTTCTTCACAGGCATTCCCATGAATAACTGCAGTCCTCCTTGAGTAATAAAGGCAGGCAGTCCCACAAGGGAAACTGAGCTACGTGTTTTCCATGCACGCATGAGGCACTTGTCAATTTTCTTCTTTCAGCCTTTAACCAGGCTGAAACCTGGTTTCATCTGCCCCCAGGGAAGTCAATCCAATGAGGCCAACACCCATTTTATCTCCAAACTGTATCTCTACGTAGGATTTTTTTACACAAGCTATGATGCAGATGAAGAGAAAATAATCATGGAGCCAAGAGTTTTTGACACTGAGCAAAGTTTATACTACTGCTGGACTCTGAATTGGACAGCTTGAGGCTTTGGGACTTTGCAGAAGGGACTCTTTAAATCAGGAATGTGTAAAGACTTTCCTGTGGTTTGGCACATGGGCAGCATTCCAATGCATCACAGAAATTAAACATAGAAGAGACTTGCTGATAGATCTAATCCATTTTCCTTGGATAGTTCCTATGGGACAGTTTGCATTGTTTGCAAATTCTGCAGGTGATGAAGCACCTACCAGTTCTTTTCATGAAACAACTCACGGCCAAACAAACACATCTCAGTGACAACCTTTTTCTTTTTTTTTTTTTTTATTTAGAGTCTTCTTGCTTTTTAAATTATTATTATTATTTTGCAACATACAGCACCCAGGTGTGTCCTACTGGACTGTTAGAAATCCTTTCCCTTCCACCTGAGTGCTTACTCTTTTAGGTCTTTTTCTGGTGTGCTGCGTGAACTAGACAGAGAGCAGCATTATACACATTGTGATCTCCCTGCTCAACTCTTTTTTATTTCTCCACCTAAGCTTTTCCCTTAAAATCCCCAATCGGCAATTTTTTTCTTTTCTAACTCCTCCCTTATTAGCTCATTTCTTTTTCAGCCAACTGGTGAAATGGATGGATGAAAACCTCACGAGCACAGGATACAGCACACACCATTCAGCATTCAGCCTTGCTTAGAGCGAATGTGCTGTAGGAGGTTTTCATGGGCTGTAATACCTTGCATGTTCCCAAGCTGTCAGTCATTTTGGTATTTGTTTTGTCTTCAACAACAAATACAGTTTTTTATGCTTGGAAAATATGCCAAGTCTTTAGCAACCAAAGCACAGACTACTCTTCGGTGCTTGCATACTGTAGGTCTCATCTCAGTGTTTGTGGAAAGCTTACTCGCAGCATTCAGCCACTCTTTAATTTGGCACAGTGGACAAAAGTTAGCACTGTAGCTCTGGAACAAGGTGTGGGCAGAAGTGATGGGTCTGGATCTTGAAACAGAGCAGCAGTTCAGTGACACAGTGGAAGAGAACAGATGAGCCAGGACCTGAGGTTATAATACTGTTGGCCAGGACCACACTCATCTGTAGGGCTTTCAGTTGAGATAGAGTGGCACCATTTACACATGGCTATGTGCACACTCAGGACTGCAGTCAGGGCATGAACGAGTTAAAAATGGCTCTGGTGGAGAAAGGCACTGATGGAGAGCACTCAGAAATTTTTGCCTCTCAGAAGACTTTCTGAGACCTCAAAGACAACCTCATCCGTCTTTTTTTTTCTCTTGGAGGGCCCTGCTCTAGCTTCTCGCTTGTATAATGCAAACTGAGACACACTCCTTTTGTGGAGTGCTGTGATCTGCAAGTGAAAGATGCTATTTCATGTGAAAAATAAAATATTTATGTGTATGTAAATGCAAAAATGCTGTTTCTGAGAAAAGTTTTTTAAGATTAAAAACACCACTAAAGGAAGTCTGTTACAGCCTTCTATTCCCTCACCAAGCATGAATGGAACAGTGAAAGTGATTTCTCAGTTCCAGGCAGGTCTGCTGCTGCTGCTGCTGCTGCTGCTGTGTCTGACAATGGTGCTAAAATGCTGTACAGGGAAGCTGGCTGCATTTGCCTGATGGAGGCAGGTTTGATATCTTCTTAGAACAATCTTTATCCTCTCCCAGATTCTTCATGTCTGGCATCCCCTTCCATGGGGATTATTTTGGAGGAAGTAGTAAATGGGAATAAAGCAGGACTCGTGGGACTACAGTGCAGCTCCAACACACAAATATTCGGGTGTGTGAGAACCAACTGCAGCAAATAATGTAAATATAGTCACAGAATTGCAGAATCTAAAAGATTGGAAGGGACCTCAAAAGATCATCCAGTCCAAACTCCCTGCCAGAGCAGGACCACCTAGAGTAGGTCGCACAGGAACTCATCCAGGTGTGTTCGAAATGTCTCCAGAGAAGGAGATTCCACAGCCCACCTGCGCAGCCCCTGCCAGTGCTCCCTCACTTCAACAGGGAAGAAGTTTTTCCTTATATTTCTTTGGAACCTCTTATGTTCCAGCTTGTACCCATTGCCCCTTGTCCTATCACTGACTATCACTGAGAACAGCCTGGATCCATACTCCTGACACCCACCCTTTATGTATTTATAAACATTCGTGAAGGCTCCTCTTCTCCAAGAAAGAGCCCCAGCTCCCTCAGCCTTTCATCACAAGGGAGATGCTCTATGTTGTGGCGCTGCACTGAACTCTCTCAAGCAGCTCCCCATCCTTTTCTGTGCCTTCTTTACTCACTTGTTTAGCCTAACATGTCTTCGTTACATGTACAGGAGAGTCTGAGTTTTTTTTCCAGTAGATTTCGTGTCACTTCACCAGAAGCTTATAAAATTCTGACTGTTCTTATGAAGTTGAGGTTAGTTTTATATTCACACAATGAACCACACTTCCTAAGTACTAAGAATACACTTAGTACTTCCAAGTGCTAAGGATTTATTAGTTCTCCTCTGTACTTCCTGGAAATGCACTACCAATTCCTAATCTGGCCAGATTGCTTTAGGCTCTGGAACAAAATTTTTCTCTTTCACAGAGATATTAGAACTGGATCGATTCTGAGCTGGAAACCTATATGCTCAACTTCTACCTTGACCAGTGAACATAAGCCTTTCCCTCAGGAAGACAGTCCAAAATCACAGCTGCTGTTGCATTCCCTCATTCTGAGGGGTTTTTGTTATCCTTCTCTGTTTATTTTCAGCAACGAAAGACCCCTGTATCCAACTTATTTATCCAGAAAACCTGATAAACTGAGAGATATCAAAAAAATACGGTTATTTTCA
Source organism: Urocolius indicus (assembly GCA_013401255.1). Lineage (NCBI taxonomy): Eukaryota > Metazoa > Chordata > Aves > Coliiformes > Coliidae > Urocolius > Urocolius indicus. The sequence continues at coordinate 204,554 of WBNH01006070.1, forward strand.
ATAGTTTAATTTCATTCTACCTACAGTTAATTTGAAAAAAAACAAAACAAAACAAAAGCAAACAAACAAACAAAAAAACCAGCAGAAACGATTAGGGTGGCATGTTTGTTTTTAACTGTGAACAAATCAAAAGGAAAAGAAAGTTGGTTTGGTTTAATTTCATTGCGTTTTGTTTCTGAAATGATTTGGCTTTGGTGCAGAAATGTAAGAAAAGAGAAGCAAATATGTTCTCTTATCTTGTTAGATTTGTTAAAATGACACATTTTTGTTAACTTGTCATGGGAGACACAAAAGTCCATGGCAGAGATTGTTTTATTCCTAAATAATGTCCCACAAGAATCCCATCAAATCCTTGGGAACATGGAGAGCAGAAGAGCTGCTCATTCTGTCCAGTTGCTGATGTGATGAAGTTTGCCAAAAACTCAGCTACATTAGCCCTGATGGTTTTACCTACCTGATAAGCACATCTGTACCTCACAGGTTCCCATGACTTCTGCGGGGATGGGCTTCATTTCCTAATGGTGGGTGGACTATAGGACAAACTCTATTTCCTAATGGTGCAAGGAGTCTCACTGTTCAAGAAGGGATGATGGCAATCATTTGTATGTGAGCATTTCTGGATCTTTGTAGAAATCTGGTGGGTTTTTGGCTTTCCAGAGAGCTCTTAAACCTACTTCACCTTTGGAAGCATGCAGGACAATGGTGTTAGAGGGTGAGATTGAAACCTTGGAACTCTTCCAGGCTCTTTTACAGAGTGAGTGAGGTCACAAGCAAATCAGCAGGTTGTTGGAAGGAAGTCAGGACCGTTTCTAAATATCTGTCATTTTCCTACGAGGTTTGTTTTGGTTTTTTTGTTTGGTGGTTTTGTTTTGTTTTGTTTTGTTTTTGCCATCCCAATAAGTGACTGTTCAATGCAGGAGACAGATGAGGGGAACTTTGATCACACTGGCCAATCTGGTCCCCAGTCATGCTTCTAAGGGTTAGAGACCTTTGCAAAACTCCTCCACCCAATTCAAAGCACTGTGACTAACTCTCCTGCATACAGCCCATTTCCTCAAAACAGCAACCACAGGCTACAGAGAGAAGGAAAATCTTCTGACAGGAGACTGGTCATGCTGGAGCAATGTCCTCAACACAACCAGCTCAGTGCAGCACGGCGGGAGGAGCGTTAACATGGGTGTGATACCTTGACAAGGAATTCCAGTGTCACTAAGTAATTATTTGTAACAACTCGGAGTAACAATTTCCATATGTAGGACCCAAAAACAAGAACTGCAGGTCAGGAGATGCCTTCTCCATTAGATGAGAGCAGGTTTTCCATCTCTTCTGAAATAAGACCTATCCTGTTTTCTATTCTGGTGTCCATCATCCCACTGAAATAAAAACCAGCTGAAGACAGGTATGACAGAGAGAGGAGATGGAATTCCTGCTGAAGGTTTAGCATGGGGAAGAGCTGGCATGGGCTGAACTCTCCACACTACGATCGTATTTTACTGATTAAGGAGCCTGGACAGCTGCACCTTTCACTTCCAACTCGGATGAAAACCTTGACTGTCTCCTCCAGGATGGCGAGTTTGGTGTTCAGGATTTTTTCAGGACTGCTTGGAATGTGGAAATTCATAAACAGTGAAACCAGGGGACAGACACAAACTGAGCAAGTGAGACTGAGGGTTTACTAAGAGCTTCCATCCAAAGAGGTCTGTGTGCCTCCCTGTGCAGATGAATGGGAATTTCCCTTACCCATCCCTCAGAGAACTTCTTTTACTCCAACTGGACAGAAAAAGCCAGGAAGATAAAGTTAACGCCAGTGAGGCTATTTAGCTGAATTACTCTCTTTTTTTTCTCCTCCATGCCCCATTATACACACATACAGAGAGAGAGAGTCTGGAGGCATACACATCCTGAAGCAAGAGGAAAGGAATTCCCTGTGCAACCAGATGGAAGGACGTGGGCCAGGGCCTCCACTGACACCAGGAACTGGGGCACCCCTCTCCTGACGTGCCCCTACATCAGCACCACCTTCCAATCTCCCCAGCATGTTGAGAGATGGGTCACTCAGACCATGGACCAGTGGGGTTCTGTTCCTCAGCCACCCTGGATGTAGTTGGCACAAATCGTCTGGCTCTCAGCCAGGCCACAGGGTTTTATTTTCCCTCTCTCTCTGCCAAAGCAAATTGACTTCTGACACCTTCCTTTATGTTTTCATCCTTTAAAGGGTGGAAAGCTGAAAGTTCTGCTATGTTGCATTTCCTTCCACGCCTTCTCTGTCCTCTTCTGGCTGAATGCTAAATGAGCTCTTTCAGGGAGGATTGGGCACCTGGGTCACAAGTAGGTGGCTGTTTGAGTCATACAAGTAAAAAATTCCATTTGTAAAATTGGTGGCCAAGCTACCAGGGCATCTCCTGGTCTTACCACGCTGGACTCTGAACACTTTGAAATAGGGACTGTGTTTCCCTAACTGTATATAAGGCCCTGACATAATGAAGCATTGATTTCAGTGAATCCTTGGACCCTCTACAGCACCACTGATCCTTCAATGGCAAGATGCCCCTTGTTAACAAAATACACCAACAGTAAAGGTAAAGCAAGGAACACTAGGTCTGAAGTGCTTTGTAGCACATTGGCTTGGGCCCTGTATGGAGCCAGCAGTGCAGTGGAGAGGTCTGGGGCACTGAGGGTAAGGAGGAGTAAGGAAAAGCATGGATCTGCTGTGAGATGACTGAGGAGATCTCTTATAAACAGTGATCCCCAAGTCACGTTTCAGTTCTCACAAGCTACTCATGAGTGGTGGACAGCTAAAAGTGTTTTCATCAGATGACCAGCACAGAAGTAATTAATGGGGGAGTCTCGAGGAAAGAGCTCAGATGTTGCTGGAAATCTCTTCTAGTCCAGTATGGTCCCATAGGCTGAATCTTATTGTAGTACAGAAATGCTCTGTGCCTTTGAATTTGCTTTTCTAAGGAACAGGTGGTTTATATGGACAGCATCTTGCTTTTAATCATATTCCTGGTTTGAGTTTTTTTGCCATTTAGTCTCCCCTAAGATCTTCTTTTGAGGGTCAGTTCCTTGATTTCTTTGACTGCACTGAAGCTGTTCTGCCTGTGACTTGTGTAACATAAGCTGGGGGCTCAATGGTGTCCCCCACCACTGGTCCTCTCCAACTCTTATTTCACCACCCTCAACATTGAGATCAAGTGCTTTACCAGCCATGAAGGCACTCCACATTGTTCTGTTCTCCCCCATGCTCATGTGTTTTTGTAGAAAAGGTGGATGTCACAGGAAAGTGACTGCTGGAAAACTCACATTTGAAGCTGCCTGTGACAAATTTGTTTTGCCAAAGCAGAGAGGGGCTTTGTGAACTTTTTCACAGTCCTTGACACCCTGTCACCACACCTTCAAGCCTAAGTGTGCCTCCTCCTCTGGGTGTGCAGGCAGGAAGCAGTAGTCTACAAGTAGGAGCAATTTTGGGCAAAGCCTTGGCTCTCCTGTGTTGTCTATGTGGCTGCTCTCAGCAGGACTGCTTTCAGTGCAAACATATTATTGCAGTGAATAAATGAGAGACGGGTGGGGTTGCATGGGCTTTATGGACAATAAAAGGAAATGCCTCTGCTCTGCATATGCTCTGGAGAGGGAGTGTGTCTGTGTGTGGGGCAAGAGGGGAGGGATGCGGTGCGAGACAGAGTATGGAGGAGAGGTGTCTGAATGAAAACTAGAAGAAAGTATTTGAGAAAGAATGAGTGGGTGGGTGGGGAGGTGGCAAGGAAGTGGAAACAGGAGAAAGAGGCTGTATATGGCTGTAAGGAGAGAGTCTGCTTGAAAAGGGCCGGGAGCAGAGGGTGTGTACCCATGCAAAGAGGAGATGTGAGGGAGAACGTGGGTGGCACAGCAATGGATGCAGTGCCTACACCACTGACGAACATTACCCCATCCCAGATGCTCTGAATACCTTTTCCAATCCCATGGACTGTGCTATTACTTTACCCTGTTAACACTCTATATCCAGTGTCCTTTGCTGAAGCAGAAATATTCTGGTATTACAGCCTAGGGAGGCCGCCAAAGTTCAGCAAGAACTGTCTATCCCTTTAAACAAATAAACACAACATCTTTTCAAAGCCCTCTTGAGCGAACAGACAGACTTTGGAGTCACTGTAGTGCTGGTGGTTTGAGGATCGCTACAGAGCAACCTCTCCAGAAATGTTTCTCCCAGTTTTTGAGTCGATGAGCCACGTTCTTACCAAATGTGTTCACATGTATCTGTGTTACCACAGGGAAAACAAAAACTCCCTCCTTCATAGCAGTAGCTTTCCAACCACATTCTTCCATGTGACTGTGACACTTGGCATTTCAAGACTTTGTTTCTCCTGGATTCAGACAAATTGTCTAGTTTTGGAGATTGCCCTGGCACACAAGGCTTGGACTAGGATGCAGCTGACCCCCAGCACCCTGGGCTGCTACCATCACAGATTTAAGGTTAAGTCCCTCTCTAATCCAGGTTCCTGAACAACAATTGGCATGTTCCAAGTAAATGGATCGATAGAATTGACTCGTTTGAAGCCAAAACACCGGGGAAAAAAGCAAGTTTTTTCATAAATATTCTGCAGAGAATGAGAACTTGGAAGTGCTGGCCTAGTAGGAGACTGTACTCTAAATTCCAGAGGATCATGGTAATCTGATATTTACACTGACTTCGTGAGTTTGGAGTCCTTCCAAAAAATCAGACCACAGCAACACACACTTTGTCTTAGCCCCTGCATGCGATCTGCATGCCGAGCTGTTGCAGCGCTGCTTTGCAAAGGGTTTCTGTTTGTTCCTTTAGTGGGCTGTAATTAGCCTGGGTCAGCTTCAAATAGGAGGGAAAATGTTAAAAAAACACAAAAGGGGCCTTCAGAGGTCCTGGACATTTTGTCTAGGTGGTGATCTCATGGCAGCAATGACCTCAGAGGTGTGTTTGGCTTGGTTCAAATTCACACAACTGTCTCTTGCCAAAGGTGCTTTAAGGATCCAAAACCCATCTGTAAACATGCCTGTTCAAACCCCCGTGCTGTACACAGTCACAAACACACATCATGTCTGACACAAACTCGCATACACTCGACACACAGAAAATATGGGGTCTGCAGCCACAGTCAACCTGCTGCTGCTGTTTATCATACAGCTTCTCCTCTTCTGAGTCTCAGAAGGATCTAATCCTAGAAGCTGACAAAGTGTGGAAGGGAGAGAATAGAAATCTTATTTTTTCCTGTACATTGTGCTCCTCACAGCCATGGGTGTTTGATGGTGATTGCACAGAACTACCCCCAGCAGTGACTGCAAGGAAAGCACAGGTTGATCCCACAGGGAGCTTGTCGTTCTTGTTGCTCAACATGTGTAATAAATGATCATCACAAGCTGCTGTGTGTTCCACTCCAAATGCACACAAAATGTGCCCATCACCTTGTCTGTTCCAAAGGCTAAATCATGTATGCAAGGCTAAAGCTGGAAGCTGGCAAGAACAGCCTTGTCTACATGGGCAGAATGCTACCATGGCAAAAGTTCATACTCTCAAAAGCACATATTTTCCCATAAATGGCCAGTCACTAAGCACCAGTCACCACAAACCAATACAGGCACAGGGAGGAGCTCCAGTGTCCATTAATGATGAGGAGGCAGAAGCTCTGTGTTAGGACTGCAGGATAAAATTGCAGGTGGCTTCACAGCCACTCGGCTGGCAGAGTCCCTGGCCAGGCACAGTCAAGCAACTCCTTTCTAAACTATTTTAGAAAGTGCGTAATTTTAATCACCTGTTTCAACTATTTTCCAAAAGCTCTGGCACAGAGTGAGTGTTGAAAAGGCTCTCTCAGCCTTCTGACGTTCAACACATTCTGTCTCAAAGTGACACTCATTTCAGTGCTCTGTTCTGGCAGATGCCAGGTGAGGTTGCACAACAACATCAGCTATCATCCTAAGTTTGTTTATGATGCCTCCCTTGAGTATGTGACCTCATATTTCCCATGCTTTGTCTCTCTTAAGAGAGATTGTTTTGTATACCTACTGGTATTTTCAAGTTCAAGGAAAGTTAAAAGAAACAAACCCAAACCCTCGGTGTGCAATCCTCCCCTCCGTAAAAATACTGAGGCTGTACATTTTTCAACAGGCCTCCAGCAAGGAGAGATGAAAGGCAGAGCTCAGGACCAGGGCTGGAACAAGTCTTAAAGCAAGGCCACCAAATCTCTGGCTCAGATGCGTGTTATAATACACTGAGACTGGAAGAGGGTGGAACCTGAAGTCAAATTATTACCAGTGTTCAAAAATTCGCCCCAAGTGTGCTTTGGGGCATCTGTTAGAGTTTTGTAATGGACCATAACAAAGCTCAGTCTCCTCCATCTTATGGGCCAAGTCACTGCTGCTTCAGGGTTTCTGTTGGGATGTTTTACATGAAGAAGACTCAATGTCAGCTTCACAAAGCAGAATCCTCAGAAGACTAACCCTTTATTCGAGAATCAAAAAAGGTCACAGGTCTCGCAGCATATAGGGAGCTCTTGTGTTTCAGCTGAACTCAACAAGAAAAAAATGTGTAAGAACAGAGGACTGGAGAGGTGCTAATTTCAGTTGGGAATTAAGCCCTGACTTTTCAGCATTTATTCTACCTGAGATAAAACAGTCACAATGTAAACAGACATATTCCTGCCCTTCCAAACCAGCTTTGTGTGAAGTTATTTCCAAGCAGGCAATAAGGAGAACAGGCACGGAGAAAGAGCCTTCTTCATGCCATTACTATTAAAGGTCTAAAGACCTGCTCTCTAGGTCTTTCCCTTTCTGGTCTCTTGCACACCTCTGCAAAAACATTTAGAAAATACGGCTTTTCTAATCTGATGGCTTTCTCCTCAGTCTGTAGGACTCTGTACGACAGAGAAGAAAGGCAAAACCTAATTAATCGCAATGCTTAAAATGATGGCCCACATCTCAGCGAATTTACTCCAGTGATTAATGTTGCAATGAAACAGAGGAACAGGGAGCAATCAATGAGTTATTCTACTGATTTCAACGGGTGTGGATTTTTGCATGGGTATTACCAGTTAATCTGACAGTTAAATGAAACCTTAACCACACTGGAACTGGCTGGTCTTGTGTGCGTGGAAATGTAAGAGATGAGATTCCAAAAGCAATAATGTCTTGGCCAAATGGCACAAGTGAGGTGTTTTCTAATACCGTCTGCTTGATTAACAGCATGGCAAGACACACCGCCTGTTTAGATTACAAACAGAAGCACAACTCCAAGTTAGAGGGGGTTTTAGAAGGTCTTTATATTGTCTCATTGTGTTCATGCTAAGAAGGGATACAGGTGGGGTACCTATGGGAGAACATTATCTATGTTGTAAACATGTGTTTCTGCTGGCCCAGCAGCAAAGCTATGTGATATTCCACTTTGATGAATGCCAGTCAAGCAGTGAAGGAACTTGCTGCTAGTTGGAAAAAAAAAAAAAAAAACCTTTCACAAAAACCTTTCAGTCTGTGCTTCTGTGATTCCAGTCATGAGAGGTAAGCCTCATCAGGCTGAGGATCAATGACTGGAAGCTGCCTGGGAAATGCATACCTGAAGTGGTGCTTAAGAAGACTGTGACAGGAAAGGCTGACATAAAACCAACTTGTTGCCTTGAGGCAGGAAAGAAAAAGGAATATCTGTCATTTGGAAACATATTCCTTTTATAGTAGTCTTCATGCTCTTCATGCCAAGTCATTGTATAGATGTCCTTAATGGTATTTTCAGCTCAGAAGGAAGCTACAGCAGAAACGGGTAAACAGAATGCCAGGAAGCTGTGCTAGAGGAAACACGGTGTAAATCAGGGACAGGGGCACACAATGCCTGTAGGAGGCATTCTTGCTATAGCAGGGGGCCAGCTCAAACTTTGGCTTGAGAACAAGATCCAGCCTGGGCAAACGCATTAAATGACACAGTGTAGGGAGGATGTGATGGGCTAATCTTCACACATCAAAGGTTATCATCAAAATTCATAGCAGAGGAACACAGACTTTTAGAGATCTGATCCGTGCCCCAGCCAACCCAATTTCCTGCCCAGCTTGTGACATAATGGGGGGAACTTCTCTGGGTTTCAGCTCAGTGACAGTGTAGTGCTTGATATGGAAAGTCTTATCTTCACATTTGTTCAGTAAACATATAATTAAGACCACTGAATGTTGTTGCATTGCAAATGTAGGCAGTGATGTCAGCAGCAGAGCACTGTGAGTCATGTGGCACGTCTGTAGCACTGTGATACAGAAAGCAAACCCAGGAGCACAGTGAACTTATTTGTTGATCATATGTGTTGGCAGATCCCTTCGAATAGTTTCTCTGCACTATCAAATAACAGCTCCAAAAACTTAAACCCAAATATGCTCATTTATTGAGATGTTTGCTTCTGTTGAGCACTTGCCCGTGTCTGAGACAGAGACCTCACCACTGCTTTTCATGCAAGAGGGTCAAGGAGATTTGATAGAGGCAGAGTTTTCAGCCATGTCCCATAAACAAGGAAAGCACTCCAAGCCCTTCCCAGCCTCCACAGGAGGATGAGGACTGGATTGCACTATGTTTTGAAACAATCCATAAGTAGAAAAGAACTGCATTGGAGCAGAATCTCTTGGCTGATTCTTATTTTCTAATGCAGATGGAGCCAGAGGCGTGGAACTGGGTCCATCTGAGATGCCCTTCCACATGATAAGGTGTAGTTTGCACCTCTCCAAAGCACAATGATTTGGAATAAACACTGTCAAGGAAATTATCTTGAATGTCCTTCTGGAAATGAATTCCCAATTGTTGGGGGCTTGTTTTTTAGGATGTATAGGAGTCTTTTTGTTTGTAAATAACTTTCTCTCAGGGCTACAAGGTGTAACAAGTTGGGTTTGATCCGCTTGCAAATGGGCTTCCCTGATGGAAAAGGCTGTTTCAGTGGAGCACTGATATTCAGCGTCCCTTTGAAAGACATTAGGGTCCTAAACAACATTGATACTGTCAGATTCCCAAGACAGAATTCCTCCCAATTCTATCCAGGCTTGCAGCCAATTTGGCTGGCTTGGAGCAGTTATATCTTAAAAAAAAAAAAAAAAAGAAGAAGCCTGATGTGTGTTCACATTTCAAAAAGGGACAAATCCCCAATGCTGTGGAACGATTAAGAAAGACGGGCAGAATATGGAGCAGAGCAACAAAGTCACAAGCAAAGACAACCCAAGCAGAGATGACCTTCCTAAATTCCACATCACTAATTTTGCTCCTAGGAGAGAGCATCTCAGCTTTTGATACCCAACCATATCCTCCATATCTGATCCTCTACATGGATGCTGTGATACCGTAAAACAAACTATTTGAGTAAACAGCAGGCTATTTCTGAGCTCTGTCTTGAGCAGATTACCTGCTCTTCAGAAAATGATCAGTCGTGGATGTTTTTGGGCAAGAGGCAAACGGGAGGGAAGCAGATCATCTCCTGAAGTTTGCTCAGACATTTAGGATATTCACTTGGTTACTGGCACATTTTGCCAAGCTATAAAACACAGATATCCTGAAACTCTATGCCTATGAAACAGAGAAACATAGATGAACTCCATCAAGCTGGCAGTGGGAGTGTAATAACTCAGAGGCTCCACATCGTTTTTAATTAATCCAATGAGTGTTGTTTAACTCAGAATTCACAGGAACTTGTAACTGGAAGGAAACTTTCTACTCACTAGATTAGGAATGAGGTACTTTGGAAAGAAAAGTTCAAGAAATTTTATCTGAGGAGCTCCTTTGGAAAAGGCTGTTCCATTTTACTGATAGTATCATTGCTAGAACAAGACGGCAGGCAGAGCCACATCAGGATCCTGGATCCTCTTCACCAGATGTGTTAAAATACAAACGAAAAGCACTAATAAGCACTAATATTGTTTGCAATCTTAATTATTTTCTGGTCCATTTGTACCTTTTCACTTACAGGAAATGTCTCCTGAGGTATTTCCCAGGAGAACGAGAGCTGTGTGTCCTGTAATACTCCATGAAGGTGTGTCAGGGGGAGGCTGGCTCCTTTGTTTTGCCTTTTAAAGACAAATAACATATGGGCAGGGGAGGGAGAGGTTGTGCTATTATGTAATTTTCCTAAAGTACCCCTTATGTATGTTATGTTCAAAAATATTTGTAGGAATGGTTTAAAAGCAGAAGTGATGTCATTACCCAAAAAAAATCACAACCTTTCAAATCTTGTATGCACAGAGAAAGCAAAGAGCAGACCACAGTGTGTCAGGTGGCAAACAAAGCATTGCTCATATTTCATTATAGTTTTTAACAGCCAGTTGCCTTTCCAAGACAGTCTGTGTGACTGAGATGTGGTGTGCTTTTGTTTTGTAAATGCTTCAGTTTATGTAACACTTTCAGTACTTGCTCACAGGACTGAACCTATAACGTGAAAGAAAACAAAATACCTCAGCATAGAGTACATAGAGTGATGTATTCTTCTCAGCACATCTCCAGAGAGGATTTTATAGCACAGATATTTCTCTGACAGAAATGTGAAAGTATCCACCCTTGGTATATTTTTACCTTGGAATATTCTCTCAAGTGGATTTTTGCTCAATACAAATGGGCTTCCCCACAGAAAAAAAAATTTCCCTTTTGTTCCAACAGAAAACTTTTTAAAGGAAACTTTCTACACAACAAAAATAAACCAAACAAAACAAAATAAGGGAGAGGTGGAGGGGCAGAGAGGGAATACACTTGGCCCCTATTGCTTTCTTGTCTTCCTGTTGATAAATGGTCCCAGATACTTCAGCCTGTGAGACAGCCACCCAGGCAGACTCCACTTCAAGGAGCGCCAGTAATGGGGGACAGCAAGGAGTTTGGTCTGGTCTCTGAGAGCATTTACATACATCTCAACTCTGTTTGTGATGGCAAAACATTCCCACAGCAGAGAAAATCTTGGAGTGAGAACTTAACAGAGCACCTACTGGCTTTAGCTGCCCAGTTATTCTTAACTTTCAGTGGAATGTAAGCCTCTACTTGGCAGCCTTTAAAAAAGTCAGCCCTGTACATTACAGTAACACCGACAAATAACTTCACCATAAAATCTGTAAGAAGCATTGACATTAACTGACTTCCTTGCAGAAAGATCAGAAAGAGGTCAAACAAATATAGTAAGGACAGTAAGCAAGCCTTTTCCAAAATGAGATAACGACTTTCCTCTTAGGGCCAAACATTAGAGGTGGATAACACAGGAGAAGCCATATTCAACCTGCATTGTGGGGACAGGAGCTCCCCTTGCAAAGTCAACTGCCTGCCACCTTTGTCATGCAGGGACAGTTGCTCAAATTAAAAAAAAAAACGGAAAAAAAAACCAACATCAACAAAAATCTTTTGAAACAGATTAAGGTAAAAAACCCACAGTAAAAACCCTACAATACACCCGAAGCAGATATTTAAATAAGAGGGATACAAAGGGAAACCAAACAGGTTTTGTTGGGGCACACAAAAGAGATGAAAGGTCTAGCAAAAGTGGTGACAAATGACGACTTCTCACAAACATTCACCTCATAGTAATTAGAATCTGCATTACTAAACCTCTTTTCTCTTTACCTATTCTCCATTCAAGACACCCCTCTCCCCCCTTCTTTACCATTACCTCTGCAGTGTTGTAAACACAGCACACGAGTTTTCTTCACACAGGGGAGGGCGGGTGGGTACCAAGTTGTCCATGAAGGGCACAGGAAAGTGGAAAGTTGGGTGACTGCCACAGCAGGTTATTTGTGGTCCTGTGGAATGTGCTGCAATCGTGGGTTTTATCAATATAGGGGGAGCTGTAGGGATAATTTCGGAGAGGGATGTACCTTGCCCGTGCACGCTTTCATTGCTTTCCATAGCAATTTTTGTCCAGCAATCACGGCAGAATTATGGAGCTAGTGTCTAGAGTTTCTACCTGGCCGGGAACTCGAGGCCACTGAACAGCAGCAGCAGCTGGTGAGTTTCCCCTCCGCCTGCCCACGCGGGGTGTCCCCGGGCGCCGCTCGGGGCCGGACGCGCCGCTCACGTCCCCGGCGCATCGCGGGCGGCTCCGGCCGCGCGGGGGCGC
>WBNH01006070.1:217133-294548 GCA_013401255.1 Urocolius indicus
GCGGGGGGTGTCCCGAGAGCAGGGGGTGTCCCGAGAGCGGGGGTGTCCCGAGAGCGGGGGGTGTCCCGAGAGCGGGGGGTGTCCCGAGAGCAGGGGGTGTCCCGAGAGCAGGGGGTGTCCAGGGGTGTCCCGAGGGCAGCGGGGTCTCTTCGCAGCCTCCCGCACACGCCCTTCGAGGCGGCTGCTGTCGGCGCCGGGGGGCTCAGGGGAGCCGGGTCGGGAGGCGCTGGAGCAGCCCTGCGGAGCAGCTGCCGCTGGCCCGGGAGGAGGCGGAGGTGTTCGGTTCCCTCAGCCCGGCTGCAAAAGCGGAGGGAAGCAGCCGAGCTCGTGGTACGTGTGCGGAGCTGGAGACCCGTTTGGCTTCGGGCTGAATCAGAAAGGAAACGACCCGAATGTCTCTGCAGCGCGGGGTTCTGAAAGCTCCTTTGCTCGAGATGGACCCCAAAGCTCCTTCGCTTGAGACGTATCCGGAGTGTGTCTTTTCCCGGGGGGTGGCCTTGCCGCGGTGCATCCCAGTGCTGCTCCGGGAGACCTGTCCAGTGCCCGTTTCTTTGCCCTCGTGTCAGGCCACGGTGACGGGCGCAGCGATGTCTCTGCGAATGACTCGGGTTTTACATTCGGCGGGAGAAACCGCAGTCTCCTCTGGAGCCAGTGAAGCCTGTGGCACTCGCCCCAGCAGAGCAGGGAGCGTGCTGTGGGGAAGAGATGCTCAGTCTGTCCTGAAGGACGGCTGCCCTTGGTGATTTTTCGAATGCAACAGAACAAATAATAGAATCTCGTATTAGAGTGAGGCTAGCCCGAAATCATGGAGAACAAGAAGGAAAACTGTAAACATTGCTCACAATGCCAGTGTGAAATTCTTAGTCAAATCGTCCAAAACAAACAGAGTTGAGTGGAACTATTTTCTTTGCAGGGAGTTTCCACTGAAATAAATAGCAAGTTCTGTTAGAGAAAAAAAAAAACACAAACCAATCTGCAGCTAGATGTAACACTCACAGTGCTTGCCAGGGGCTGGAAGGTGCCCACAGCCAGAGAGATCCTGATGACCCAGTGTTGCTTTCTTGCAGCTTTTGCTAGCAGCTCTTTAGTGATGCTTGCAGTTTTTACCTCTGGGCCCTACCTAAGTCAGAAGTGTCTGGTTTATTATTTAATTTCCCACCTGTTACATTTAGAATATTCCTTAGTATTGTTTTTCCTAACCAGACCTCTGTCTGCTGGTGTAACTCAGATAAAGCATTGCTGTGACATGTCAACTCTACACTACCTGCTGGGATGGAAAATAAGGGCCTTTAACAGAATATTTATTGCCTCAGTATCACAGATGGTTGTTAGTTTGCACAGCCAGAGCAGTAGGGCCATGGACATGGCTTCTGCAGGAGTGTCGAGCTCCTGCATGGATATCCTGCGTGCATCCTCCTGGGATGCATAGGGCACCACTGGGCACCGTCCCTCTACCTTCCCAGTGATTTCTTAGAGGGCTTCGTCGTCAGTTTGTCCAGCGTGGCTTTAAGCTGATTAAGCCACTGATGACATACGTATAAATGGCAGTGTTCCTGGTCATGGGAGAGCTGCCCAGAAACTTGCTGAGACCTGGCACAGCTTTTGAATAGCCACAAGGAAGTTCTTGGGTGCATTTTCTGGGCTCCTGGCCTGGTGTTCTCCAAGGTATGCCTAAAGAGAAGTAAAGAATTTAGTTTGTGAGCCAGAGAGAAAGTGGTCAGGAGGCCATTTGATATGCACAGACCTTTGGAACCTTCCCCTCAAGGTTTGCAACTGAACAGTTTTCTCACAGACCTGACTGCCTGTACTGGCACTTAGCTTGATCGAGCAGCCTATTTAATTAATGCTCTATAGTGATGTTTTCAAAATTAATATAGATTCCTTTCAAGAGGAAAAGAAATTTTAAAGTTTATTGATTTAAAAAGAGAAACATTTTCTGTGAGTTGGCTGCTGCAGGGAATCCCTGTGAGACGCAACACCTCGCGTGGGAGGGTGGTAACCTGGCTTTGCATAGGTATCTCTAGCCATGGAAGCATCATAGTAAGTCTCTGCCTCCCCTGCAGACTTTCAGTGGTGCTCAGTGCAGGTCTTTCCATCAAAAGCACTGGGCACTGTTCCTTTCTCTTGACTTATTTTTAAGTGCTGCCGCACTTGAGGTTTTGGCTGAACCCACATGTAGATCAGTTAATGTGGCTCTGGTCTAGTTGAGGTTGGTATTCACAGAAGAGACCATTTCTGCTTCTTGGTGTTTCACCTTTGTTCATTATAATTCAGCTAGACTGACCTCAGAAATGCGAAGTGTGTGGGCTTGTCTTCGCAGAGGTGCTTCTCTAGGGGCCAGAACCAGGAGATGTAGCCAGGAGATGTGACTTGAGCATCTGTGTAGTCAGATGGGGTTTACCTCACAGTTATGAGAGATGTTAAGAATGTACTATTGATAGGATTTCTCTTCATTAGCCTGAAGATGTAGCAGATGTTTGTTCTCTATGACTAGCCATGAGGGACCTCAGATCCTTGCCTGCTTGTAATATTAGAAGATTTGTGATTCTGATGCAGAGAATCTTCTTGTAGATCCTTTCCTAGTCCCTCATGAACAGCATTACACCAACACACCATATTCCGCCTTCCTGCCTACCACAGGTTCACTACCCCTCTGCTGTTTCACCCTCTGTCATGCCAGCACCCTCACAAACACCCCTAGATTCCTGTATTTGTCATGTTCACCTTCATTCATGTATTACTTACTCTTCTACTCTTGCCAGTACCACCATCAGTGAGTAGCACCCCAGGAGATGCAAATACACATGTCTCTGAAAACACCTACAGTAGTATTCAGCCACTCGTAGTGTTCCTCACTGTCATTCACCCTGCTTACAGCTGTGAACGCTCACACCTACATCAGTCTGCACCTCAAACACAGGCTCCCTACAGCCTCTGGAGCAGCAGCAGCATGTTGCCTGTTTGGCAGCGCTGCTCAGGAGACAGCCTGTATCCTCTGTCAGGGAGCTGACATGCAGAGGTTGTCTAGAGGTGCCACTAAAGTACGCTACACCTCTGATCTGCATGGATAGTTTCTCAGCGAGGGCATGAAATCTGCCTCACCAGGTCCCTGCTGCTCTGTGTGCTTGTGATCAGGGACTTGGCACCTCCTCAGGATATTCTGTTTGACTTGTCTGCGAAAGTGTCATCGATATGAGCACTTATGCCTAGTAGAGCAAATAGCAATTCTGCTTAACAGCATCTTCTCTACTTCAGCCAGAGGATGAGGCAGTCACTGGCATTTTAAAAATAACCCAGCCAAACAAACCCAAAAACCAGTACAATCCAATGATGCTCATCTTCCACTTTGCATTTTCTCCTGAGTGGTCTTAGAGCCGTAGGAAGAAAGACTGACACGGGGACAGGTGCATGTGGGCACAGGAGATCAACATCTCTTCTTGTCTTCACAGTGCTGCCCTCTTCATGTTCCCCTGAGAACAAATGGCAGGACAGATAAGGACATGAAAGTTTCCAAAACCTGGTGCCCATAGTTAGGCCCCCTGAAAGCAGGTTGGGTGGAGTCCAGCTTGTGGCATATGAGAGAGAAACCAAAGCAAAACAGGATATTTTTGTGATTGAAAGCTTTATTTTCATAATTCCTATTGAAAGGCTTAGTTGGTTTGGTTTTGAAGCTGCCTGCCATGTTTATCGGGAAACTTGCCAGCCAAAGAGCTTGGTCCATGTGTGTATGTGCATGTGTGCTTGCATAGGGAGAACAAATGAAGAGGTTACTGCTCAGCTGCGGGACAATTTTCTACCTGAAAACTAAAAACTAAGTGATAGGAAATATAAATTCCATCCATCAGTTTTGCCAGACAGCTTTTTTCCTATTCTGAAAACCTCAAAATTGGAAAGATGCTTTCAAGTTATAAAGTGTTTATCAAAGACCCACAGCAATGCTCATGACAGCAGGTATTAGTCTACATGTATGTGTGCTAAACTGTTGAGGTGTAAGGGACAGAGTAGGAAGCCTTTGGGGCCATCTGTGCCCCATAATATGTCTTACATTTGGCCTAGCTGATACGGTTTTCACCCTAGTTGCTGTAGAGTTTAAGGCAAAAGTAAAAAAGAAATACTGGGAGAAATGGGGGTGGAGAATAATATATGAATCAGAGTAAATGTCTTTAAATAGAATGCTGCTCGGAGTTTTCCACTGCCTGCCCCTTCAGGCTGCACCAGAAATAGAGGCATAGAGAGTAGCATCTCCAAAAGCCTCATGGCCACTTGCTGTTCCCACTGTGGGCACAGTCTGGGGGTTCCCAGAGCTGTGACCTCTGTGTTGCAGTGTCTCCTTTCTGCCTCTCTGCTCTGCAGAGCAAAATCACCTCCTCGACCTTGGCCTGTGCCCTCTCATGGGATATGAAGAGTCATTATCTAGCTTTTTCTCGAGTCACTGGAAATGCTGTACCTACTGCTGTAAGTCCTCTGCAAAGCACAGGCATTTTGTCACTGACTTCAATGGAACGAGACATTTTTTGCCTTGTTTCTTCTTCTTGGCTCATCTATGAGTTTCTGTAGAAGCTTGCAGCAGTTGCTCCTATGGAACAATTGTAAGAGCCTCGTGTAAGGAACTTAGTATGAGTAGTTCAATTCCACCATTTATCTTTTTCCACTCTTGTGCCATCAAACAACTGTGACATATTCTTTAAGGCCACACAACTTGCAGTGGTTCACAGCAAGAGCTTTTTACTTCAGAATGCGCATATCATAGAATGGCAGGGTTGGAAGGGACTCAGTTGGCCAGCTGTCCTCTGGCTTCCAGGTTATTTGGTCTCTGAGCTCTTCATCCTCCATTATTAGCTTCTCTCCTTCCCTTTCTTGGTCCCTGAAAGCTCTTCAGGCTGCTTTTTCACATTGCTTCTTCACATCTTCTTTTTTTATATGGGCTCAGCTGACACAGTGCTGCTTCTACCAGCCTTTCCATTTTAGCTCTTTGCCCAGTGATGTCTGTCACTGTTCAGCCCTTAATGTCATGCTGCAACTCCAAAAACTGGCAAAAAAACTGTCATTGTTTAATCCAAAGTCTACTTTTATTTGCCTAGCTCATGTAACCTTAGACTGACAGCTCCACTGAAATTCATCATGTTTGAATCCTTATTTGAGGCTGGGATGCCTATTTTTCATTTCCTTTAACTGCAAAATTCTGTGGGGTTAAATACTACAACTCAGCACAGGCCTATCATGAGTTCTGAGGAGGACAGTGAACCTTACTGTCTTCCTAGTGTGTTACCCATCTTGGTTCTGACAGGCAGATGAGCCAGCTACAGAAAGAGGAAAATGCCTTTCATGGTGTGTGTGTGTGCTAGCAGAGGTACTTGCTGTTGATGAACACATTTTTCAGCCAGGCAGCTCTGAGAATGCCATTTAACAACCCCAAGTCTGTATAATGCTAACAGGACGCTTCTAAGGCATAAAGGGATTAATGTTCAGCTCTAATGAACTCCAGATGCATAGAGCTGCCTCTTTTCAAAGTCTTTTCCGTGGCCAAGCTGCAAATAAAGTGATTTAATCACTGTAAATAGATGAGAAACACTAGACTTGCAACATGCACTGGGTAGTTATACTCACAGGCATCAAAGGCTACCAGCAGTTACCTGCTGGAGAGGATGGGGTCACCCTCTGGCCTGCAGCAACATCGTTCCTAAGGTGGGAACTTCCTTGAGGAGCATGATTCATACACACATTGGCATTAGGGCCAGGGGAAGCTGTCTTGGAAACAAGCATGCTTCTGTTCCTAAGAGAAAGCCAAGGCAGGTGTAAAGGTGGTGGGGGTCTGGTCAGTCTCTGTCAGAGGGACCGGTAGCAAATTGGCAGCATACACTGGATCTGTGTCCAGGAAGAGGTTAAGGTTCTTACCATGGTGTTCAAGTGGAGGATGCTGTCTGCTCAATGGACTACCTCATAAACATTTTGCAGTTTACGCTTTCTCTTCCTTTTGCAGTTTTTATCTTCCGACATCACACATCGAGCATGGGTACTGTGCAGTTTCATGCACTGGTAGTTCATCTGGCCCTAGCAGGGGCTGCACCAGCATACTCAAGCTCAGCAGCCCTGCTTTGGAAAGGCTGAAATAATTCTGTAGCTGGGCAGACCCAGGCATCTATGAGTTTCTAATTTTTAATATGAAGGAGTTTTGAACCAAGAGAAGAGAAAATAAAGGGGTTATTTTAAAGACATGAAGGAATGTGGTACATTTTTCCGTTTCTCAGGTTTGGCTGCAAGTTTTTTCACTTTGCCAAAGCTCAATTCAGTGAGCTGTTTATTTGCCTTTTTAAAGAAAGGGCATGATTCTTAATTTACTTTGGCCTCAGTAATGAATTTTTTTACTGTGAATCCCAGCAAGTTCCCTTCCAATGTTATATATACATCCAACTGCACAACAGAAACTTCCACCCCAAAGTACCAGTCTGAATTAAGTGGCTCAAAGGGCCACTCAAACTGGACCTCCAGTGATTTTCCATGAGTCTTATCAGTCAACACCTCATAATTGATGCTATGCTCATAATCAAATCGTGCCACAGCTTGATGCTAGAGACCATATATATGTGTGTGTGTGTGTGTGTGTGTGTAGAGCTATGTAGAAGTTTTCTGTAGAGCTTTAGAAGCAAGAATTTCTATGAGAAGTCCCTTGGGTAGCTTTCAGCATTGGTTCAGAGGAAGGACAGGGATGAAGAAAGAGTCCTGCTATAAAGTTTTATCAAACTATATAGGCTGAATCTGTTGCAATGTGTTTTCACCGTGGGAATAAGCATTGCAGGAAAATCCCAACTGGAAGCAGATGTTTGATCTAATCCATTGTCAGCAAATATTCAGATTTACTTACCTCTGGACACCTGAATTGCAGCAAAGCTATTGGGACCTCCAAGAAAAGGCAAAGAAATTTTAGGATAAAAGGGTTTACTTTTCCCCAGCTTTTGGCCTTCAGTGCTAGCACCAGAAGGAGTGCTTCCTCTAGTACCTGTCAGCTTCTTGCCCAGCCAGAAGCGCAAAGTATAACGTCAGTATTTATTGATCTCTTCAGTTTCCATCCGTTAGCAATTTGCTGTGCTGTGCTGGCTACAGAGATTTGTATTTCTGTTACTCAAAGCTTTTCAAATTGAAATCAGTGCAAAAAAGCTGCAAACTCTGATATTGATGCAGATTTTATCCAAGTGCATCCTTCAGATGTTCAGAGCCCAATCCTGCTGAGGGTAATGACTAATAATCACTCACTGCCAACATGTGTTTTTCTCACAGTGCTTTTTTGTTGCGGTCTCAGAATACAGAGACACATCCCTTCCTGCTGAACCTTCAGATTTGCAGAGGCCACCCATGGATGTTTTTAGCAGCAGTTGCCCATCATTTTCACAGATCCTGTCCACCAACACTGTGTCAGAGACTTGGAAATTCTTGACTCCTCAGTGTTCACCTCTCTGTCTATTACTGGATGACACAGGGAGGGAAGCACAGAGCTCCAGATGGGCACCCAAAGGTTTACAGAGGCTTAGCTTTCGAATGAGAGCTATGGCCTTGTCTTCCTGCTTGAAGCTTTTGGGCCCTTTTTTAGGTACCTGTCCTGCTGTTTGAGTGATGATTGAGTCATGTTGTTTTAGGACCCTGGGCAGTGATGAGACCAAACCCTTGTGCTCATCCCCAGGTGTGGATACTCCCGGTTGAGGACAGTGCCATGCAGGCAAGGCTGTGTTCAGTAGCCAGAAAGACAGACCCAAGTGTAAACAAATTGTAAGTATCCTGCTTTGGGGTACATTCCAGTGTCATTTAAGAACGTGGACCACTGCATCAACTGTTCAACCTCTGGTGCTCTACTAGACGGCTGTCCATCCCCTCTGTGCTTTGCTGGAGATCCTCTCGCATTACCGTTTGCTATCATTCCAGGCTCCAGAGGAAGGCAAGCCCTGAAGGCACAAATAATCCATGGGACTGGTGGAAAAAAGTGGCATGGAACAGTTTAGTGTGAGTCAAACTAATCCCCAGCCACCCCCGAGTGGAAAACCCACTCAGCCTTGGGCAGCTGAGGATTGTTTCTGCCCGTCCTCCTTATATGGGACACTCTAAAATAAACCAGCAGGGCTCCATTTCTTGGAAGGAAAAGGAAATGTTTCAAAGTATGTCCTTGCAAGCTGATTTACTGCCACCAGGCTCTGCACATTTTAAGAAACATTTTCATTTGTTTGGAGCCACATTTTAGCAGTGAGGGAGAGGGGAACAATTAGTAAAACAACATGAGAAGATGAGGTTGTGTAAAACACCTCAGATAAATATGTACACCCATGTTTTTACCTCTGAGTTCAGATTAAACTGTGCCCTGTCTCTAAAGGGACTTGCATCCATATATAAAATACTCGGCTGTGGCCATCCAGGGTTATTTTAACCTTTGTCATCCAATTTATTAGACTAATTATGGATCTTAAGGAACTCAAAGAGTTAAAGTGGTGGTAGAAAAGTTAAAGATTCTCCATAACACTTGCAAGAAAAAAGTTAATGCTTTGCCATGTGCCTGTGGTGGGAGAAATTACCACAGAGTGCTCGTAAAACAACTGCACTGTTTTTCCTGTCTTCCGGCCACTGAATTTTTCACCCTTTTCAGAGTGAGGTAGTAAGAACTGTTAAATATAAATAGACAGATGCACATGTCCTGACCTAACATGAAAGAAAATGGAAAAATGTGTCTGGCTAGGTTGAAACAGAGTTGCGTTAGCCAGCAGACAGAATGGGATGCTAGTTTCAGGGTGGCAGGACGCATAGGGCAGTTAACATAGTGTTAATTGGGCTGCATGAGCAGCTAATACTGATCCTTATTAGGTTATGTGAGTTATCTATATAGTGGAAAAGCATCTGGTAACCCCAGTGGAGCAAAAGGACCAGTTTTGGACAGGTGGATGATGGCAAATGTTTAGGTATCAGGAATTCCTGCCTATATTCCATGAGATTTGATCTGCTCTGATTCTGTCTGCTCACAGGTGGTGTTGGTCTCAGCTTTTAGATAAGCTCCCAGCACAAGAACTGTGTTGTTTTCACAATGAAAATGTCACAATAATGACTCCTGGGGAATATACCTATTGATTTGAGGGGAAAGGACATCAGGCTTGGACCTCTCCCAGAAGGAGGACCTAGCTTCCAAGCCTGGCTCTGCCACTGCTTTTCTGCATCGCAGTGTGCATGTTACTTAAATCTGTATTCTGAGCCTCAGTTTCTCCATTTTCGAAGCAGTGACTTCAAAGATGGCATGGAGATGTATAGGAAGGGCATGGCTGAATAACAACTCTTGTGTGGTTTACAGCCCATCAGCTGGAAAATGTCATGGTGAAGCACAATAGTTACATAAAGGGAAAAGCAAAAAGTCACTTTGCTAAGACTACCATCTCACCAACAGGCCGTGTCGGTCCTCTCACAGCACTGGCAGCTAATCATGGTCCTGACAGAGCTCCTCAGTTCCCCATCTGCTCATGGGCATGTACAGCGGTGGACATTCCTCTAGACACATAGAGTTTACTTCTCTTCCCTTATTCACCTGCCCTGAAGTGTCTCTAGAGCAGCTACAACCACCTTGTGTGCCACAGGGATGCTCGCGTGACAGTGGTTTGGGAGCTGGGAACGGGGTTCTTCTGCAGCACAATACGTGGAGCTGCTCCTACAGCTGCCAAAAGCATTGCTGTCCTTGCGATGGGAAAGCTGTCGGCAGAGCTGGCGGAGAAGCACTGTGAGCTGGATGCCATAGCCTGCCTCATGTTCTCCTGGCTATTCTGTGCAGCAGGAAAAGGCCCATCTGGTGTCTGAGGGTGCAGTATGCTTGAAGTTTGCATACAGAGAGCATGGAGCAGCTGTGGGTAACAGTCCTAGAGGTGCAGGCCAGACACTAAAACAAAGCACACTTTTTGGTCTGTCTTCCTCTCAAAATGAATCACTTGCTGTCACTGTAAGAAATCTGCAATGAACATTCACTCTCCAAACCAACCTTTAGAAAGCCTGCATGAGTTTATTGCAGTGCTGGGTTCATGGAAGATCTCTCTGCCCATATTATACACCGAGTTTCAAAAGCTTCGTGGATTTGTACAGTTACAAGATGCATGTTTGTACAATCTCCAAGAATTACCTGCCTTTTTCTAAGGAGCCTACTACATATGCAAGCTGCTTATGCAATACACATCACACATGCTCAGTTAAATGAGGAGGGGTCTGTGGAGGTCTCTGGTGGTTGTTTGGGAGAAGATACCCTCAATCTTTTTATCCTTATGTGGTCATGAATCACCTCAGGACACAACCTGTGTCGTGTCAACTTGTGTTTTTGTCACTCTTCCCACAAGACCCAAATGTATATCTCAGATAGTGTGCACATCTGGTCATTGTGACTTGGGATGCTGTTTTACTCAAGGTCTCCATTGTACCGAGGTAGTTACTTTGGTGATTCACTCTGCTGAAGCAGCTACTTCCCTGGTACACTTTGTTGGTATCACTCCCACCACCTCTCTTACTGTGCCCCTGGACCCTTCCTCACTGCAAGAGCCAGAGCAGGGAGTTTGCAGCCCATCACTTGAGGACAGGTTCCCCAGGACTGTTTGTGGGATTATCTTGGTGCTGGGTGCCTGAGGCAGAGGGAAGCAGGGTGATGGGGATGAGGGTCCTGCAGGAATCACCTGCTCCTCTCAGAAGCTGTTTCATACAGAGCACATGTTTTTGGAGGTCGACTCCATTTTGGAATCTTCTCCCTGTCAGGTCGTGCTGGCCTGCTTACCTGGCAGTGAGCGGGAAGGAAGCTGGTTAACAGTGCTTAATCGTGATCAGTGTCATGACAACAGATCTCTGCTATATAGAACATCTTCCCCTGTCTAGGAACCGGGCAAAGATATGGAAACCAACGTGGGAACCAAGTGATAGCTCAGGCTTTTCTCTTGGTCCTGAAACTCCAAACACCTTTTAAGGGACACTTGGAGAAGAACTGAAGGGTTTTTATCTTATTCTGGGTGGCAAGCTGGGCAGGCAATCAAGTCTGAGAAGAAAATGAGTTACCTTCCAAGGAGTTGGTGCCATGATATAGGAAGGAGTGTAGCTTTTCAAGCCAGTATCACCCAAGATGAGGCTGGCAGAGTGGCATCTGGATGAGATGCAGGGCAGGTAGGCATGGCTGAGGCTGCCTCGTAGTAAGATGGCACTGAGTGGCCTGCACTGAATTTCCCCATTCAGGAGCAACGGGGAATGACTGGGCAAGACAACAGCTTTTGGAGCCCCTGCTAAAACTGCTCCTGATCATGAGGTTACATTGAGGTTTGTACAGTTTCTTGAGTGGCAGATGAAGTCTGGGAACAAGGGAAGAAGGAGACAGCAGCCAAGCAAGTGCCCTTTTTCCTAAATTCATTTAAAGCACAAATCAGCATAAAATGACAAGCCCAGTTGTTTCCAGTTTGTGTAGTCTAATGCAAGATTTCCTTTTATGCAGTGAACAATTTCACCTTTTCTTGGTCTCTAGTTGAGTTTTCTAACTAGAAATGCAACTGCAGTTGTATACAGGCACTTCTTAAGAGCATCCTGTGCTCACATAAACAAGAGACTTAACAGAGCAGGAGGCAGAAGCATCCCACATTATCTCATTAAGATACTTGTGCAGGAATGCCACTGCTAACATAAACTCATTACTGGATGGAAGAGCAGCAGCAGTTGTTTTCACAGGGATGGATCACAGCCCAAGCAATTGACTAATTGTTTCTGTACTCATAACTGGATTCTTCAGTCTTTTTTTTGAATGTTGCTTCAGAGCTAAATAACCGTGCTCCATTTGTACTGTAACTTCTGCTGGGTTCCTGCAGCCCACTGAAGAATGTGCCTTTACTGGGTTCAGCTGATTAATAGCAGTGATCAGGTTTCTGCTCTGACACATTTACCTCCCACATTCTGCCTGAAAGTGTCAGAGCCTCTGGTTCATGCCCTCATAACCTACAATTTCTGCAGCAGCAGCAGCAGCTGATGAGTGACAGAGGCATGTTTCCCTGCTCCTTTGCCCTGACCAATGGAGATGAGTCTGACCAGGCAGCTTTCTGCTGCTGCTAGCAGAGGGCACAAGTGTCTTCAACTTGCAGCAGATGCTGGGGAAGATCAAAGAAAGCACGTGGAGTTTCTGAAGCCACAGTGTATCAGTGTTTCTGAAGCAAATATTTCAGTCTATGTTTTGCACTATTAAAAAGATTTTGTTTTCATTTCTGAACGAAAACAAAATACAAACATTCCAGTGCCATAGACATTTGCAAGCTTTGACCAGCTATTGTCAGAAGGAAAGTTCACCCTGTTCTAAGCAGGTGTCGTTATTTTTCAGCTCCATCCTACCTTAACTATTTGAGGAATAACATTCAAGTGCAGAGGTCAGCAGAGGGAAAAAAAAAAACCTCTCTTACTGTCCAGCTGAGCTGATAGTGTAGGCCATACATGGGTTTGGAATGAGGGGCATTAGACTCACAGCCTCCACAGTGCCAAGAAATACGCAGCTAAAATTGTCAGCTCAGAGATGAGTAATGCACAAACGCGGTCCAGAGTCTTGCAAGCACTCGAGCACTTTCAGAGTATGTTGGGTAAATGAGGATCTGTTTCCATGGCATCAAAACAGCAAACATCAAAACTGGCCAGGTCCCTTCGGCGGCTCTCTGGGCTCAGTGCCCGGGTGACTTGAGCAGGCCTGGCCCCCAGCTCCATGGAGGAGTTCCCCCTCACCCCAAGTGATGCTCCGGGGAAAGGCTGTGTGATGCTACTGGCACCCAGGCAAGCCCCAGGCTGTGGACCACCCACTGCCCCCTCCAAGCACTGCCAGCTCTGCTCAAGTGAAACCCCAGGGCTGGAAGCTGAGGGAACTGTGGCCACTCCAGAGAGCTCCTGTGTGAGACAGGCTTCTTGGTGTTGCTTTTGTATTGTGAGATGGGAGGGGGTTTTTTTTGTAAGAAAACCATAAAATCATAGATCTTAGAAACATGCAGGTTTCAGAGCATATTTTATGTGGCACTGGAAGAATGCTCAAGGTGTTAGGAGACTGACTAACGCCAAGTAGTTGTGTCCTGTTCCCCCTAATAAGATGCCACTTGTGTGATCTTGTGGCCATCATCTCAGTGAGGTCCTGTCAAAGTCTGGATAGAGTCAAAGGGACTTTGACTGAGGGCTTGGATGTCAGTTTTCTGATTTGCCTAGAATCTGTTTTGGATCAGGCAACTGGACCTCTGGGCAACTGATGATCTCAGCATTTTACTTGGAGACAGCAAGTATGGGGAATACCCTGTGTCCTGTAGTCACAGCATTTCACAGTTCTGATTTTGTCAGCCTTCTGTGGGTAGTGTGGTGTGTGCTGGAAGAGGTGCTAATGAGCAGATCCTCAGGCTCCTCTGGAGAAGTGCAATGTGTGGGCAAAGATAAGACTTATTGGAAGGTACCACTGCCACCATTCAGATATGATCAGAAACAATTCCTGATGATCAGGAGAAGAAATCCAGCAGTACTGGACTCTCTGATATTTCCCACTGAAATTTATTCTCAGTAAAGTGTCCTACTTTCTCTGCTTAATTTCATGCCGTTACTTTGGATCGTGGCTGCCAAAACTGGAAGCATTTCAAGTTAGGAAAGTTTTAAGCATCCCACATAAGTGTGAGAGTTGACAAGTGTTTTAATAATAAGGAAGAGGGGGAAGGAGGTGTCTGAAAGCACAGGTCAGGGCTCTCAGTGCTGATGTTCAGTAGACAGTGAGTGTTACCTAGATTAAGAGAGAATGTGTAGCATGCAATAAGCAGATCTACTTCCAGGTCTGCCAGGCTAACTGCAATGTCTTTTTGTCTTGCAGAAGATGAAGCCCATAGTCCAAAGAAGACGATCTACCCCTTCTGTCATTACTAAAGCTCTTGGCAAGTCAAAGCACCATTCCAGGTAGAGGAAATGAAATAACTTTCTGAATCCTTTTTCAACCTTTCTGTCTATACAGACAGAAATAAAACTGGCTTTCAAATTCATTTAACTGTGTCAATGGCAACTTGTTTGTAGACAGGTATGAAAGAGTTTCTGTTTTTACTGGAATGGCATTGTGCTCATCAATAAAAGCAGAGGGAAAGGAGGAGGATGGGAGGACATTAACAATGGGAGGGAGTAATGAGTCCCAGCTCATGGACACAAAGTTGGGCCCTTGCATTGACCAGCAGTTCAGTATGGATGGAAAACATGGGCAGAAATGGCAATCCTTCCCCATGCCAGGCTAAGCAGTGCCATGGCTTCCCCAGGTTCTTTTCCAGTCATAGCCCACACGCATGTGCAGGAAGTATGTGCTTTACCTGAGCAAGAAATGTCTCAAAAATTAATATTTCAGCAGTTTAATCTCCCCAGACTTGGTGTAGGCACTTAGGGCAATTTTCCATCTATCTGAGACTGGTATAATTAACTGGGCAGAGATAAGCAAATGCACGTCATGACTGAGAGCAATTAGGAGCAGTGCTGGGAGAAACACAAAGTTATTGGGCTGTTCCAAAGCGTCCGCCTGTGTCCAACCATGAAGCCTTGTGAGAAAAGCTCTGAGAAAATGCTGTGGTTTTTCTTGCTCCTCCAGGGAAACCACCCTTTCCTCTTCCCATTCGGACAATGGGTTGCCAAGTGGGGTGTTCAGCAGCCCAAGCTCCACTTTCATCTTAGACGAGCGAGTACAACTAACTGTGGGCCTGCAGACCCAGGAAAGACATTTGGTCTTGTTCAGTGATGTGCTGGTCATCGCCAAGTCCAAGTAAGAGGAATTCACACTCACTCCACCCCAGTGTCTGCTGTTGAAGCTAGACGCTGAGCTATTTGTGGAGCAGGCATTAAAATAACTTCTCTTTACAAACGCGGATCTAGAATGTGGCATCTCCCGCTTCCACCTCCAAGAATTCTTCTGGGTGTTAATGTTTCACTCTGTTTTCCTGAAGGAAAAAGTTGTCTAATTGGTTGTGTCCTTTCCCTTACATGGCTTCCTGAAAAAATAGCATGAGGGAAAGAGGCAGTGAGGACAGAAAACTGATTTCTGTTCCAGCTACTTCTTCCCCACATAAAGTAAGAGCTTAGGTGACTTTGGTTATTAGCATAGACAGTAATTAGCCTAAGTGACCATCTACCTGCATGTGGCTCTAGTGAATCACATTGCCCTATGCCACAGCTGTCCCACAGCAGCCACCAACCTGAAAATCCACTTGGCAAAACTTTCTTGCAGTGCTTCCACTTGCCCAGACATTCAATTCTGAGAGTGTTTGCTATTACTACATCTGCATGACTGGAAGGTGGCATGACCAGACTCTGGAGGTCTGGAAGTTAGGATCTGGCATAAGAAATCCATAATTTGAATTGCAGATCCTCCTCCAGCCTGAAGCTGAAGAAGCGGGTGCACCTGAGTGAAGTGTGGACTGGCACCTGTCTCAGCGAAGTGACAGAGAAAAAGATGGATCCCGAGAACTCATTTGTCATCGGCTGGCCTACCACCAACTATGCTGTCACCTTCAGGTATCAGACATTAGACCTCCCTCTGCAGCCTGCCAGCTGCTCAAGGTTCCCATATGTCAAGCAAAAGAATGACTGAGGCTATAGGGTGCTGAACTCTGCTACAGCCCTTCTCCCCACCGAGTAGAGGATTTACACTTAAATTAAGTGTTCTTCAAGATGGGCCTGCAGCACAATCCAGAGCTTGCTTAGTCCTTGCTAACCCTCAGAAGAGAAACGCAGAGCAGCATGGTGCAGGCTAGAGAGCGGCAGATTCACATCCACGTGCCATCTCAAAAGCTGTCCTAGTGTTGTGCCTGCGCTAATAAGACTCACCAAAAAGCAGCTCAGCCTTATATTATCCAGAGCTCAGTCCAGCCCAGCTAAATTCAATGTAGAGCTGGTACATGTACACAGGGAGCTCAGGTCACTGCTGGCTCAGGCATCTCTGCTTCATGCTGTCTTTTGCAAAGCAGAGAGGTCAGCAGCCTTCAAGGGTCACTCTGTCCTCAGGGGTTCTGCTGGCACAGCTAGGAAGGGCTGAGCTGGCCTGATGCTTTTTCTTCTGTAGGGCAGCTGCCTTGGTGGAAAGAGAAATGGGAACCATACCATGGTTTCATACGTGCTGTCTTGTAATTTCCAAGGGTCAGGATGCTCCCTGCTGGGCAATGCATTCCCAGTTAGGACTCATGCCCTGACATGCAAGCTGTCATTTGTGTCTTGCTCCAAACCCATCAGCAGTTCCATTTCCTTCACATCACTGAACATCACCAACAATCCCATGTTGGCAGCAGAAGCTTCTAGCAGTGACAGACTTTGGGAAGGAAATAGTAGGAGAAAGAAATTAGCCATTAAAAGTCACCGCAAAAATAACAAGGGCCCACAAGACAAGTTAACTCCAACATTACAGAATGATAGTTGTCCCTTTTCTGGACACTCTCCAGCCTGGGCAGGAATTCTAGTCCATTTTTTGCTGGCATTTTTTTGTTATTACTACTTTTGTTATTTGTTAAAATAGGACAGAAGCAGGAAAGGACTGTGCTTTTGTTCCAGGGCTTTGCAGGAAGGAACTTTGACTTACAGCTATATATAAATGAAACCGGGTAGAGTTTCCAAAGGCAGTTACCACTCAGCAGTTGTTTGATCATCTGCCTCCCTTTTTATCTTCAGCTCAGCTGACGTGAAGGAACGATGGCTGTCAGCATTACTGTGGTAAGTTACCCCCCTTTCATCCTCCTCCTGGCTGGTTCCTCTGTGGTCCTCAGAGAAATTTGTTGTGCTAGGTGTCAATATGCTCTGATTTTCAGCACATTGTCTAGCTGCTGTTTGAAATATCCACCTTAGAAACCTGGATGTAGAAGCCTCTGGGTGAAAGCAAAACTGGTGTTAACAGTCCAGAAAAGATGAAATCCACTAAAAGACAGCAAAATCTTAAGGTCTTTCTCAAGTTTGGTTGGGAAATAATATTCCCCCCCTTCGCTTTGACTTTCAGGCATATCAGCGAGGTAAAACAGAATGAATATCTCAAGAATCTAACCCTTCAGATCTTTGTGCTGGGTGCTGACAACTGTTCTTCTGTAAGTAAAACCAAGACCTGCTCATTACACCACCACCACATGCAGGTGTGTGGGACAGGGGAGGGAGAGCAGGCAGCTGCTGCTGGTCTTTAAAATTAAAGTCACACCTGAAAAGGTTTTAGAGGGTGTGTGTCTAGGCTTCTGCATCCTCGCCGCTGGAAACCCACACAGTTTTGGTTTGGGAAATCAGGAGGTAGCCAGGCCCTTACCAAAACACAGTTAACTCTTAAGATTATTTTTGAACTCTGGCTTCTTTTCTCTTTTCCCTCTGCTTCACTTTATAACTGGTCATGGATTATGGTTGAGCATGCAGTCATTCCTATTTTCAGTGCAATAAGTTGAGGATATTGATTGTGAAAGGGTCACTGGTGTGTTCTCCTGAATTAATTTACTGGAACATGTCCCAGTCTCTTCATATTAATAGCATACATTTCTAGGCTTCATGACAAACTTGGTGGGTCCTATTTACTTCCTGAGGACTCTTCCCTCAGAGGATGACCCCAGACTCTCCCGGTTATTAGCTTTGTAGGGTGTTCATTCCTTGGAGTGACACTTGCACTACCATCAGTCAAATGCTGACGTGACCACATACAGCATCCCAACAGCACTCACTTCCTGTGGTTTCTGCTGTCTGACATCTTTGGATGGTATCATAAACCCATGATAGAAGAAGTAGTAGAGAACAGTTCTCAGCATATATCCACCACCCATAACAACGATTCCAGGGTAGTTCAAATTAGTACAACTCTTATAACCAAGAAATTCTAGTAAAGACAGTCAATAGACAAGTGACATTTTCTCCAGATTTTCAAGCTACAAGAAACTGTAGCCAAGCTTTATCTCTTCTCATCAGCTTCCTCTGTTCTGTCTGTTTGCCTTTCTAGACTACCACCATCAATGTGTCCAATGTGGAAACCGCAGAGAGTGTGATGAAGAAGACCCTCCTACAGCTTGGACTTCCTGTAAGTGTCAGTTGCAGACTCTGCCAGATCTTAGCTAAAGAAGCTGGCAACGTCTGCTTCATAAGGACAGTACTAACGTGGAGAAGGCTAGATTTGCTGCAGCTACCCAGTAAGGCATTAATACTCTCGGGATATAAGGTGAAGCCGTCTATTTGTGAGAGTGCAAAGAACTGGAAACACAGACATGCTTACCTGCCCACATCAAATTAAAACCTTGTATAATAAAGTCATTTGGATTTCAGGGGACTTCAGTGCTTGCAATCCTGCATTTGAATTGAGCCAAGCTTGTCAAGGGATTATTAACATAGCCCTGAAATACTGAACAAGTCAGTGATGTTGTCAGATGAGCCTTGCCTGTTGCAGTGGGGCAGCCTTTCCCATTACAGTGTTTAACAGGCATCTTTGACAGTGTTCTGGTAGTTTAATCCCAAGGAAGACTGTAGGACACATTGCTAAATCACGCTGGGATATCATCATGTGGGATTACATCCTGCTGGATCTCAGTTTTTTTCTTCTCCTCACCCTTTCCCCTTCCAGTCTGTATCAGACAGACCAACTCAGAGCACTGTCCTCAGCCATGCAGCTCTGCTGGAGGTAGCATTGCATGTCTGGCTCCTTGGCCTGGTCAGCTGCTTATTGCTGTCTGTCACTTTCTGAGTGGAGTGCGGTCTCATAGACCCTCACCTTGGCTCCCTTCACCTAATATTTTCTTCTTCTTTGTTCCTCAACTGCCAGGTCAAGACAAGTGAGCACCACCTCTGGGTGATCTCTGGAAAAGATGACCCTCCTTACCCTCTCATTGGTAAGAGCATTCCCATTTTCACAGAATCAATCATAGAATGGTAGGGTGGGAAGGGACCTTTCTCTCAGTTCTGGCACCACAGAACAAGTGATAAATGATACTGGTGCGTCTGGCAGAGAAACATCTCAAACATTGCATTCCTGCCCTAAAAAAGTGACGATGGGGGGACTGTTGCTGATGTGAGATGTGACATCAAGCTGATGTGAAACGTAGCATGGCTTTTGTGGCCTCAGGATCCATCTTTAACAAATGTAGGTGACATCTTTGAAGATCTTTACACTTACCTCCCTTTTCCAAGCAAACCTGTGTGTTTGTGGGTGCGAGCCCACCACACTTCCCAGCAAGTGTTCCAGATACTCAGGAGATTTTTGGGCTGGCCTAAGAAGTTCTTTCTATGCAGCAGAGGTGATGCAAGGGTAGGGCATTCCTCAAAGCCCTGTCCCAGCTCCACGGCTGCTGGTATGAGCTTGCAAGGCTACATGCTTTGGAGGCTGGTCATCATCTCCCGTTCAGCTTTGCAATCTTCTCCTCACAGGCAGTGCGTGTGGTCTGGGGCAGCCTCAGTCTGCCTTCACGACCTGTGATAGAGACATCCACTGATGTCTCATCATCACACAGTGTGTCTCCTGACACCTCCTGAGCACTTTGTCTTCAGGCTCTGTCACAAGCACAACGAGTCACTGCAGTTAGGTGGTCATTCAGCAAAAACATGAGATGTCCAGAGGAAGGCACCTTGGCAGCTGAAGCAGGATTTTTAGATTGATCCATTGGAGACTTTTAAGCCTCTAGTTAGGAAGTTAATATGTTTACCTTACCTTTTTGGGGGGTATTTATTTAGTTTTTCATTGTGTTTCAGTTCACAAATAAGGAAACTGTTTTCCACACAAGATGTTGTGTTGTATTAAAAAATCCAGTTTGTTGTATATGGCTCCTGAACATTGTTGTCCTCTGAATGGCCTCTTTAATCCAGATTTGGAACTGTTTCACATGGCTCTGCATCTTTACTTGCACTTTACAGAACTCTTTGCTCAACAGGTCATGAGCTTCCTTTCAGCATCGCGTTGAGCTGTCTCCGGGACTCTGCTGAGCAGCAACAAGGAACCAACAATAACACACTCCTGGCTGATGGGACAGAGGCTTCTTTCCTTGATCAGCTCCCAAAGGAGAAGCAATGTCAGTTTGTCTTGAAACCAAGGCTCCAAGCTCCAGTGCAGCTGAGGAGAGGTAGGGGCTGCAGGAGCACGTTAAAACCACACAGAGACTCTGCTGCTTTCAAGGGCACTGCCAAACTCTTCCTAGTGTCAAATGTATCCCAGAGTCACTCTCATACCTGAGCATATGCAAAGATTAAGAGATTGCAGAGGGGCTAAATTTGTGTGTGCAAATGTTCAGAATTAGCTTTCAGTCCTTGAGTAGCTCTTAGTTGCAAGCCTTTCTTACGTTGCACAGACAGCAAGGTTCCCTGAACACCAGTGATTGCATTTTGCTGGTGGTTGAGAGACGAGCAGTTGTTTCGCTGCTGTTTATTATCTGACCACCCCCATTTGGAGGGTAGTCATTAAACGGGTGATGGCAGGAAGTCCTTGCTTTGTTGGGAACTCTGCTGTAGGTCATTGACTGGCCAGCGGGAAGGGCAGACAGGGTTGTAATGAAGGACTGTGTTTTCTTTCAGAGTCACTGCAGAAACACACCAAGAGGAAGAAGTCCCTGATCGACTGGGCCCTGCGCCGCAGCAGCAGCACCCCCACGGGCAGCCCTCCCTCCCAGTCGCCCACCACCCCACACAAGCTCTTTGGCCTGTCTTTGTCCTCTGTCTGTCCTGATGGGATCCTGCCCAAGCCAATCATGGTAAGGAGCAGCCTGAACTGTTCATCCTGACATAAACTTAGTGTGTTTAGCCCAGATTTTAAAGCCATTTGTGGTGTTCATGAGGACTGGATGGGGAAGAAGACTCATTCACTTGTAATTCGGATCCAGCTCAGTAACAAGTGTCAGATCACCCCTCTCCTGTGTAACCCAGATCACTTTGTGCACAGATGTCTGTCCTGTTTCACTGAGTGTCTCCAACTAGGTCATCACAAGCTGACAATGGGTCAGTGGACTATGCCATGCTTACATAGCCCACACTTCATTTCACTACAAGAGCCCACTGGGCTCACACTTGCCACAGGATAAGAGTACCCCTGTGAATGTTATCTGCAGCTTAGTTGGCAGGTTCTTGTTGCTGGTTAAATCATGGTAAATCTCATGTCTGTCCTCTTCATGGTGCTAAGTCTTATGCTAATTACATGATGTGAGGTATGCTGTGCACAAACAACAGGCTAGAGTCTTAGGCTTTTAAATACAAGTGGGCTTTCTCTTAGGATATGCTGCTCCTGCTGTACCACGAAGGTCCCTCTACTAGGGGCATTTTCAGACGTTCTGCCAATGCCAAGACTTGCAAGGAGTTGAAGGAGAAGCTGAACTCTGGAGATGATGTTCAGGTGGATGGAGAGTCAGTCTTTGTGGCTGCAGCTGTCATCACGGTATGTTTGGCCAAGTCACTCAGATGGCTGGGTGAATGGTACTTTCCTTCTTTAAGGAAGCAACATGAATCTTTAGGAGTGGGGAAGATTTTGTGAAGAGAACAGAAAGCTCTTTTCCAGCAAGACGTGTTCTCACCTGATGGCTTTGTCCATCTATGTGCACAAAGGTATCTGGCTGACCCAGTGGTGCTCGTTTTCATGTGCCTATATGTGCAGTGGCCCACAGGACTTGTGCTATTTAAGAGCAACTGCTCTGCATTGTCCTCAAACAGAGAAGCCACACTGAAAGGAGCTGGCCTGTGCTATCTAGACACTAAGCCTTCAACCTCTAATCAGCCAGCAAGGAAGAGGGAGAACAGCTACCAAATCCAAGCAGATTGTTGTGGAGGGTGGGGGGATGAAGCTTTCCAAAAAAACTCGAGTTTTAGTAAGAAAAAGCCTGTCTCCTGCACTGGCAACTGAACCTGGTTAGGACAATGTAGGCACATAAAGGGGCAGAAAATATTCCTGTCTCTTGCTCTTGATGGCCTAATACAAAAGGCTGTTGTCTGGGAAGATACTACTTTCCAAGGCAAGACATATATTA
Source organism: Urocolius indicus (assembly GCA_013401255.1). NCBI lineage: Eukaryota > Metazoa > Chordata > Aves > Coliiformes > Coliidae > Urocolius > Urocolius indicus. The sequence goes on from WBNH01006070.1 coordinate 239,081, forward strand.
AGTTGCTAAATCACACCCTGAGAGACCCTTAGGGATGAGTCCTTTGCCCGCTGCAGCCCTGTTCTGTAGAAGGAGCAGGGCAGGAGAGGTGGCTGTTCACCCTCTGCCACCAGCAGCTGCCACAGTTCTGCCCTAGAAGGGGCCTGAGGAGGACAGTCTGGTGCATGTGGGGAGGGAAGGAGAAATATATTTGTGTCATGTCTTGTTTTATCTCATGCTTAATATGAATGAACGATGACTATATGTATCATGAAACCAAAGCAAGGAATTCAAAACTGACCAGACTGCTCTGCATATATATATTTAATTCAGGATTTTCTCCGAAATATACCTGACAGTGTTCTATCCTCAGACATGCACGGACTGTGGATGGAAGCTGTGGACACAGAGAATTGGGCACATAAGATTGAAGCTATCAAAAGGTTTGTCAGAGCCTTTGTATATGCTTCTTCTGGGGATACAAGGGGGAGCACACAGCCCTAAGTAGACTCTTCATCTTCTAGGAGACTCCTGGCGATGCTCCAGGCCATAGTGGAGCAATTGCTGATCTGCCACTGTCAGTTGGCAGATCGTTTCCCTTTCAGTGCTCTTTTGTGAACACTGTTAACATTCTGACCCCAAACAATGTTATTAGGCAACTGTTTTCTGATGACCAGTCCAAATTCACTGAACCATCAAACTGAGAAGGCACAATAATTCAGCTGGCAGGAGCACATCAGATGTTAGTGGAATTAGGCCCTTCACAATAACCTCTTTTCTTACGTGCACAAAATGAAGCTGATCAACCTATCAACAGCTGGAAGAAGTAACCCTGCCAAGATGGTAGCAGGGACCTTGAAAATGGCTTTACTGCCTTGAAGCTGCTGCCCTCAGCAAGAATAGTCTATCAGCAGTCAAACCTCTTCTTATCAAGGGCTCAGCTCATGTTTGGAACCCTGCCCTGTGGCCTGAGCCTTCTTCCTCTATTGTGTCTGCACGGGCATTGGCACTGTCTCGTGTGCTGCTGGCCTGAGGTCCTGTGCCTCTCCTTTGGGCAGTCACTGGTTAAGGTATTGTGGACTTCCAGCCACATATTCTGGACCTGAGTCCCTTGGTCCTTCCAGCCCCGTGACCAGTGTGGGTAGGCAATATGGATATAAAGTTGTGGCTCTCATAAGGGGACTGTCACAGTCTTGCTTTGTCATCAAATGTGAGTGTCTCAAACTGGCTGCAAAAGGACAGAAAGGGGATAAAGCTTTGGGAAGCAACTTTTAGCACTTGAAGGACAGATTTTTGTGAACAGTACTGTCTTCCTTTGTTCCCATTCCCTGAATAGTCTGGTCAGCCAGCTTCCAGAGGCCAACCTCATCTTACTCAGACACCTCTTTGGAGTCCTCCATCACATTGAGCAGAATTCTGGTGTGAATCAGATGAATGCCTTTAACCTGGCTCTCTGCATAGCACCCAATATGCTGTGGCTACCAAGTCCCACTGGGCCTGAAGAGGAGAGCAGGTCTACTAAGAAGGTAATCTCTCATGGCTTTGGCTTCATGCTTATCTTCCCCTTTTTCTGCTTTTTATGGCCACTGTAGTTTGTAGCCTAAAGGAAGGCAAAGGATCACTGACAGTACTGGCAGAATGGCATCTGGGCCTCATCCTTCCCCCTGTGCAGTTGGTAGGGGAATTAGGCCACTCAGTTTATCCAGGGTGGAAAGGGAAGCTGTGATTGCTTTACCAGGTAAACTTCCTCTATGGGCAAGCAAGCACAAGAAAGATGGAGCAGCTGAGGTTAGACACTGCCACATCAGCTGGGTCTAAAGCTTGCAGAGACAAAGTAAGCAATGCACACAGTGCATCAGAGGGGAGGAATTATTGCTTATAGCTTGTGAGGTGTTACCAGTGGTAAGGGAAATTGTCGAATGTGCTGAACTCACCTCACTCTACCAGTTCACGTAGCTCATATTCTTGTCCCAGGTTCAGTGCATACAGACTCATTACCACATTCTTAACAGCTTCTTGAGCAAACCGTTCTGTAGGAAATTTGTCAAAGAAAAAGGAAATTCTCGGGCTGATGTGACTTGTTTTATATAGCTGGCTATCTTTTCATTAGGCTGACTTTGTAAATTCATGTCTTTGCCAGGTGGCCTTGTTAGTGCAGTTCCTGATTGAAAACTCAGGAGAGATTTTTGGAGGTGACATTGCTTCCTTATTTCAAAGACCAGACAAAGAGAAGTCCAAAAATTCAGAGGAACCTCTGGGTAAGTTGGTGGTACTGTTCCAAGGACAAGCATTGAAAACCAGATGCGTTTGGGTTTTCTGTCAGGCATAGGGAGGAAGCAAGGGCAAAGCAGAGGGCTGAGCTGCATCACTTCAGTTGTGCTCCTGAGGATGGCTGCCTCTGTGGCTGCTGTTCAACCTATTCCAGCCATTATAAGCATTTAGTGTAGCCTTAGCAAGGCCATGTCTCAGTAGTCTTTTCTTCCAGATTAGTTCTGTAAATCTAAACCAAATGGTTGAATGGAAGGAGATGGACTTGTCTCTGTTAACTGTCCTGCATGAACACAGGCCAGTGGAGAAAGCTCAGTCACAGCAGATGGCAGTCCTGCTCTGCTCCCTGTGAAAATAATAGATCACCTTTGCTCTTCCATAGACTTGATAGTATTTCCCTGCCTTGGTTGTAAAGTACTATCTGGGGTTAGGAGACACAGGCAGCAATTTAATTTGTGTTCTCTGGCCCAGGCATAGACTTGGCTCAGCATGATGATTCCTCTGATGAGCTGGAATTTTCTGCTTGTGATCCAGAAGGACCAAAGCACCACCTAGTACCCGAAACAGATGCCATTTTTGAACCATGCAGCAGCTTGTTACTCGATGAGGATCGGGAAGACTGGGACTTGTTCAGTGAGATCACAGCCTGCTACCAAAGCCAAGTCCGGAAGAACACCAGTGCAGACAGCTACGACCTCCTGGAGGAGGAGAGCTCCTTCTGCTCCACAGGCTCCATCCGCTCGCTCAGCCCAGCCAGGGACCGCTGCTCGTCCGAGCCCAGCGTCTGCCTCAGCTCCTGCCCACCCGCACACAGCCACGGGCCCGTAGCCCGCCAGTCCAGCTGTGATGCCACCATCATGCACAGCCACACAGGCTACATTCACAGGCTCCAGCAGCTGCACATGGAGAGCCAGAAGCTGATTGATGAAGGCCTAAGCCCCGGGGTTAATGCAGCCAGGCAGAACTTGCGGCAGTCGGCTCCAACCAGCTCCAGGGTGAAGCAGCTCAGCCTGCAGAAATCCAGCCTGTCCAACAGGTCCAGCTTCTCCAGCCTGTCCTCTACCACCACCTCACCATCTGCCTCCTCACTCAGCTCCTTAGACAGCGCTTTCTCCTACTGCTCAGAGTCATCAGCCATTAGTCCCACAGACGTCTCGTCCCTGCCATTCATGTCTGACACGTCTGCCAGGCTTCATGCCCCTTCCCCCAAGTTTGCCAAGAGGTCTCCAAAACAGCGGCACAAGTCCTTCACATCTCCTGTACCTTTAAATCCATGTGACCTGGACAGTTTCCTTGACTATGAACCCAAGGCTGTAGAGAGCAGGCATTGCATTGGAGAGAGGAAAAGTTTTCCATCTCTCAGTGAAGCTGCTGTGGGAAGTCCACTAACTGACATTGACTGGGAAGAGGAGGAAAGACAGCTGAGTTTTGTGGGGGGCATGAGGCTTAGGAGGCAGGATTATACCAAAGAGCTTGAGCAAAACCCTGAGCCCCCAGCTGCCAGCTCAACCAGCGAGCGATCCCCACAGTTCAGCCACCAGCAGTGTGGGGAGAAAGTAGTGAAGAGCAGAGAAGCCAAAAGTGTTGATCCCTGCCCTCCAAGGCAGGAAAGCCTGAAGCGCACCAAGATAACTTTTTATGTGGCCCCAAATAAAACAAACTCTTTGGGGTCTCCAGCGGGAGAGGAGAGATCCATGGCAAACACTTGCAGCACTGTCTCACCCAGCAGCAGCGGTGAGCACAGCCTGTCCAAGAGCTTGCAGACTGTAAGTGTCCATATCCCCCAGACAGTTTTCTATGGGCAGAATACCCACCTTGTCCTGCAGTCTATCTCCAGGCACTGCCACCACGAGCCAATGGTCCCATCTCTGCAGGCAGAGCACAGGGAGAGCCCCCAAAGTGCCTCCACTCCCAAGGAGCCGGAGAGCAAAGCAGCAGAAACGGTGCAGGCGCCGACCCAGAGCGAAGGCTTGAGCACGTTCAGCCACACCATCCGTATCATCCTCCCCACCTCCATCCGGAACACTGTCAGGGAGTATTTCAGGCATGATGACACCCAGAGCTGCCCCACAGCTGAGGCAGAAGCAGTGGAGAAGGAGCTCCTTCGGAGCAAGGTGGGATGGCTCAGGAGTCGGCCACTGGCAGAGGTGGGCACCGAGGAGCACGATACAGTGGCATTTGCAGAAGAGACGTTTGTCTAGGGAGGTGGATGGGCAAGAACTGAGTAGTTTTTGTGTATGTACAGGAGAAGATATTCTGTAAGATATGATCAGGGTGTGAAGAATCTAGCAGGTTGCATGGGGCAGTATGTGCAAAGTGAGACTAATGTGTATTATTTTGAGTTTAACGTTCATTTTGGCCAGGGCAAAGGGTTGTTCTTGTCTTTTCCTTACACCTTTTTTTTCTATGCAAGAGACTTCATTGGCTGGGTGTCTAGTGGGCTGAATGCCACCACTCTCCTTGCCCTTGAGGTATCTGACCTGTACAGGGTCTGTTTGAAGCAGGAAAGGAGAAACACAGCTTTACTTTCTCCAGTCAGCTGCTGACACATGTGGGTATCCAGAGAACTGGGATAGCTCATGCTCCATCAGAATTGGTTAAAAAAAAATCTTTACACTTGCACAGATCCTCCACTATTCATGGTTCATCACCACTATTCACCCAAAGGAAAACCCTTCACCTCCATCCCAGAAATCACTGCTGCTTCTCTCTGCCCCTCTTTCATTCTCTCATGGTCTAGCTCCCACTCTGCCTTCATCACCGTTCGAGGCTGAGTTCCAGAAACAACAAATGGAGCCCAGACCCCAAGGTGCAGCTTTCACTGAGGATGGCATATGTAACATTTGAACCCCAAGATTACCTTTTTTCCTAACTATTGTGCATAGATTCTCTCTTCTCATACGTTTCCCAAAGCTAGAACTTGACTGAGTCAGAGTTAGTGTAAAGGATTTTAGCACTGTCACTTTGGCAGCACTACGAGTATTTGTCACATTTGCTGTCCTCTGGAAGTAGCTGCTCCTTTTAGTGCCAGTAAAAGGGAACATTCTATTTCTGTAGATGACAGTGACGTTTCAGAAGGACCATTCCAGAAGCAGCGTGGATGGGGCAACTAATAAAATTCCATGTCACAGTGAGAGGGACTTGAGCAGAATTTGGCTTTAGCATGAGGTCAAGGAGTTGTGGAAGTTGTCGAGAATGTTACTGAGTGTATGCTGAAGCAAAATCCCATCTGGCCAGAAAGTTAAGACTATCAGGCTTCAACAGCACTGATGCTGTCTCAGAAAAGCATTGAGTTCCCACTCAGCACAGTAACATGGCCCAACATGCTCCAGCAGAATTAGGTCTGGAGGAATGCTGGGCAGGGCGGTGCTAGGCAGGCTGCTTGCACTGTGCCACTAAAGAAATGCAGCCAATGGACACTTGCAGCATCCCCCTGGCCCCACTCGAAGCAATGCTCAAAAGCACCATAGCCATGATGGGACTTGCTCAGAGAGTGGTGATGCTGCCAGCTGAGCTCTGACAAGCAGCTGTGAGCACCATGTTAGTTTGACATGCATTAAGGAAATGATGGGAAAAGTCTCAAAGGTTAAAAGTTTCAGGATATTTCATTTGAAAGTTATGTGAAAGATTTCTAAGGTGATTTCTCTCAGAGAGACATTCCTTTTACTCAGTTAATGGTGAGTGGGTAAAGGGTGAGAAAAATACATGAATCCTAATGACTGATAGTCCTCGTGGAGTAAGTGCCCCCTGCAAGTTGCCAAGTGTCTGCCACACCTGGAGCTGCCTGACACCTGCCACGGCTCAGTCCTTGCACAGAGGGAGAAGCTCCCTCTGTGAAATGATCAAGTAGGTATCAGATGCCTCATCTCATCTGCCAGGTCCCTGTGACAGTGCCAGGAAGCTGGCCTAGCACTCCAGATTCACACCATCAAATAGCAGGGCAGGGGAGAAGGAGGAAGCCCGGGGCTCACTTTCCAAGGTGTACAGAGATTGGTTTGTTATGTACACTCAGATGTGTCACTTGCTGTCCCAGATCACCTTGGTGGCCCATGTATGATGGAAGGTGTATATAATTGTAATGCAGCACCCCTCCACACCCTCATCTCCCTCACACACAGAACACTGAGGAGGCATTCAGAGTCTTTTTTTTTTTTTTTTTCCAGAGCTACAGTTGTAATTATTTCAATAAAAGGCACACAGGTTTGTTTGTTTGTCCTTGTGGTGCGGTTATCACCTTTTGTTCCCTTGCTCTTCCTTCCTTCTGTGCTTTGGGGATGGTGTTTGCAAAACGTCGAGCTGCGCTGTGAAACACGGATGCTTCCCAGCCGCGGTCTGTGAGGCCTGACACACTGCAAGGGGCCCTCTTCACCCCGTCAGCTCGGGCATCTGTCCTATCCCTGTCTTCAGGAAGGTGAAACAGCTCTAAATGCGACGAGAGAAGTCTGCCTGTGCTGGGAAGAGAGATTATCCTGCACTCTAAACATTGTAAACTGTCCCAGTGTCTGGGCAGGCTAAGGGCAAACGGCGGGACCAGGGCCAAGCACCGAGTGATGGCTCACAATGTGCGTCACCGGGGAGAATAACGAACGCATTAGAGAGGGATGTGGGGGTGGGACAGAGCTCGCAGCCACCGCTGCGCAAAGGCCGCAGCCAGACACGGCCCAGGCCAGTGGTTCTGACTCAGAAACACCGACTGTCCCGCAATGTGGAGTGCGGGTTCGATCCCCCCACACGGAACATCCCGCGGGCAGGGCTGGGCCCATGGGTGCAGGAGGAGCCACCCGAGGGTCCCTGGGGCTGAAGCCCTGGCCGTGCCCTGACTGCTCAAAGGCGCTTCCCAGGCTCCTCGCACCCTGCCTGGGCCAGGGCTCCCTCACCTCAGCACCAAAGGAGTGTCTCTTTGTGTTTATGTGGAACTTGGTGTTCCAGTTCATGTCCATTACCTCTCTTGTCCTGTCACTGAAAACGACAGGAAAAAAAAGTGTCACCAATCCTCCTGACATCCAGCCTTTGTGTACTTGTAAGTGTTGATGAGATCTCCCCTCAGCCTTCTCTTTTCCAGGCTAAACAGCCCCAAGTCCCTACAGCCTTTCCTCACAAGATGTTCCATTTAGATGGCAAGGTAGACATACTCCAACACAAAGACAAATTTCAGCTAAGCGAACTGGGACAACAGGATATTATACCTGATCGTCCATCAAACTTCTATTCCAATCAGGCTCACATTACCAGAAAAGTGCATTGAATCAGTCTAAAAGCCTGAGCGTTTAGAATTTTATTTGACCTATGTGATAGTACAGCAATGGGAAAAGTCTGTATTCGGAGAAAGGAGCAGATGAAGACACATAGCAATCCAGTGACAAGTAACATCTCGAATTCATAGTGGTTCTCTCTTATAGGAAATGTCAGCATTCAGACAGTTATCATGATGCTCTTGCTAACCAAACTCAGCCTGTATCGTCAAGCCAATCAGAACCCCATCTTGTATTTGGAATACCTATCTCTTCTTAAGCTTCCCAAATTGGCAAAATATCCACTCTACAGTTAAAGAGCCAAGCCTTGCAGAATTCCCAGGAATGACTTAGGAGAATTCCCTAAACTGCCACAGAGAGGGTGAGTCACACTCACCACAGATGTTTGCTGTTACCATCCAGTGAACGGTAAAGCCATATGCTTTAGTCCAGTTGCATTCCGCAGAGCACTTAAGCCACGTACCAAAGACCATAGCATTAAGCTTTGTTTAAATAAGAGATTTGCCAAACAGGTATTTATGCTGAATCAGACCTCTGTGGTCTACTGCAAGTCAGCCACAACCAGCAATAGTGTTAACCAAAAGCAAAGTAACCTGTCACACTCACAATGAGCATAAGAGTTGTGCAGGAGCTGTTTCCAGTTACTGTTTGCTTTGCTTTCCAACTTCCAGCTGCCTCCTGATGTCCGATACATCCATGGGGACCCGCACTGTCAGACCATCCATGGACTTCTTAATGCACACTTGGCACCCAAGGCGAGATCTGAGAAGAAAATGTAAAGTTAGGCTCATCAAGTCCCACAGGAAAGGGAGAAATTCCCTGTCCACATGGCCGGGTTCTCACTACGGTTCCTGTTAAATGTGTCCCATGCCCTAAGCAAAAGCAGCTCTAGAAGCACAGCCATCATTCAGGGTAAGTCCTGTACCCTTGGAAACAGGTGCCAAGTTCTGAGAGTCTGCCTTAGAGGCTTGAGTGTCTACTGCAGTCAGCAGGCAGGCTTACGTCTCAGTGAGTCCATATGCCAAGTCCAGCATGTCCATTTCTTCATCCGAGATGGCATCCAGCTTCTGGAAGGTATCCTTCTCAAAAATGAGGTGACAGGTGGAGCAGGCTAATGTCCCTTCACATGCACCTGGAACAGAGACAAGGGAATCATAACAAACCAGAAAAAAACAAGAGGTGAGAGAGGTAATCTTCAGGAAGAGTGTGAGAGAAGATCCTCTATCAGATCTGGAGGATGTCAGAAAAGACGCCAGAAAACACAATAGATGGATGCAGATTTCAGCCTGCCTCTTTGGGCAGGTTGCCATCAGTTTTCCAATCTGTACATCAGCTCTGACCCACCAAGGGCAGCGGCTCAGGCCACTGGGACCCAGCAGTGACGGTGTGTAAGCCCCACTACCACCTCAGCACAACGAGGCAGCCCGCCAGGCAGCTCCTGGGAAAGGGAAGCTTGCTTCCCAAGCGCTCACCGGGACACAGCATCATGTCTACAGCTGCACTGACCCAAGGTACCCACTGGTCACAGCACACACACATAAATCCTAAGAATACATCCCCTTGTGCAACACCTACCAAATCCATCAATGGCCAGGTTCTGATTGACTACCACTTCCAGCAAACTCTCCCCTTCCTTGGCTGCAGCCGTAAGTCGCTCTCCGTCACGATTTATAAAATGCACCGTCACCTGCTCTGCAGAGCTGAAAGACAAGATGGCAAAAATCAGAAGAGCCCATCAGTGAGGTCTTTTGCCTGAGCCCTAGGCATGCCACACAGGAGGAAAATGTACATACAAACACCTTCTAGAAGTGCCCACTCCTTCCCTGAACTCAATCACAGGGAGCCTTGTTGTGATGAGATGTGCTTAGCCCGTTTACAGAGCAACCATTGGTGAGTAACCTCCTCTGAGCTGATGGAACCCTTGCTCAGGAGAAATTGCTACATTGACAGCCTGAGGGATTTAATCTGGTAGAGAGTTAAGAGCAAGGCCATCAGCATCTTAGTGATGACTTGCAGAAACTGCTTCTACAAGTAAGAGAGAAACAGAATTTCACTTCATCTTCCCCCAGACCAGGCTCTCCTCACCAGTCTGAGAGCTACCACCCTGAATAGCAGTGTCAGAAATTTCTCACCAAGACAGTGTATTCTGAGACCATCTATTACACGTTCCAGAGGAAATAGCCAAGCAAACAGTGGTTTGTTCTTAGGGTACAAACTCACCTGGTCATTTAGAAGCATGAGATCTCACCTCCTGTGCTGACACAGGGCAGCACCCTGGAGGCAGTGGGTATTTTGCCCAGTATATCTGAACATGGCAGTGCCCAAGTGCCTACAACAAAAGCTCACATCATCCCAAAGCCCAGGACATCCTCCAGTGGCAGAAGCTGGGCCCACCCTCTCCTCTTCCATCAGGCTGACAACATGCACTGCTCTCCCAGATCTCTGGAAAGATGCATGTCTGTCTCTCACAGCTCTGACAAACCCCCAAGCTTTAGCAGTGTCAGTGCTGCCCCATGGCCTGAGGCCAGCAAAACAAACAGCAAGTATGGCTCAGAGCTCTGAGCATTTCTAGCTTTGTCTCCTGGTTTCCTTTAGTGTATTTGCAATACACATTGAATGCAACCTGTCGCAGCTCCAGAGTCACATGTTACAGCAAAGTCACCTACATTCCTGTGCCAGGCTTGGGAAGTTAGAGATTGGAAGGAAGAATTGGTTAAATGGGAATTGTCCTTGGGATAGCAACACCAGCAGCTGAAAGCATTTATCCTGTCTGCCCACTCCTCTCTGCCCTGTGGCAGATGAAAATGAAGCATGTGGAGACCTCTGCTGATTTCCTTTGAACCTTAAATCTCAGAATCAAGATTAAACAATTTCCTTTGCTCTTTCTTAACCCGCAAGAGGCAGAGGAGACGTATGGGGAATGTGTCCAGCTGAATTAAATGGAAAATGGGTAAGAAATGTTCTCCTCTTTCAGGTTTGCAGGTCTTATTCATTCCACTTCACAGAAGTCACAGTCACATCTAATCCCATTTACCTGCCAACAAATCATTGCAGTACGTCTCTAAGTGATTATGGATGGTGTTTCTTAAAACATTGTCACGTGGACTTCTTCAGCAAGACTTTGGGTGCAGAAAATTCCCAATCATTATCTCTTTAGAAAGCCAATTATCTCTTTAGAAAGCCAATCCCCCATGTTCCATCAAGACTGGGGAGTAAAGAAAAGAGATTAAACTATTTTTTGCCTTCGCTGTTCTCTTGTTTTCAGTTGTGTCTCGATTCAGCTGGCAGGAGTGGAACACAAGGGCTGCTGTACCTTCATCTGAGGAGGCCAGCTTCCTGTTTTCCAGAAAGCTTCAACAGAAAACAATGCCTGGGCCATTAGTCTGCAGCAAGGTCCCCTGGTTACAAAAATAGCTGTGAAGTGTGCACCGAGATCATGCTGCAGAGGGAAGAGTACTGCCAGAGATAACTTCATAAAGGCCCTTCGAGATGCAGCAAGGGAGAGTTCACCATTTTACTCACCTTGATTCGCCAGAAGAATCTTGGAGCTTGTGCGTGGAGCTGAAGCCTCTCTGTGACCTCTGCTTAGCTGGTATGTGATGCTGCTCAGCCACCCCACAGAGGTAAATAAAGCTAATTTTGTTCACATTCAGTCCCCTTCGCAAGTGCTGCATGAGCCCCGAGATGCCTCGAGCTATCATGTTACTCAGGGTCCTGCTCCGTGTCTCCTGGGACGTTTGTTGCAAGGCCAGCTAGATTAAGAGTTGTGAGTACAGCTTTGAAGGGGAGAAAAAAGGGAAAAGAAAACACAGAACATCACCACACGAAAATCCTAGGACAGCCTCCCTGGGGGTGGAGACAGAGAGAGGAGAGGGGAGGGGAGGGGAAGGAGTAGGGAAGGATGGACAGAAGGATTGTGCTTGGATCTCGGTGCAGTCCAGCCCATCAGAGCATGTGAAGTGGGTGAAGCATGGTGGATGAGCATCATCTCCACATACCAATGCCCAAGTAGTGCTCACCTTGTTTTGCCTTACAGACTTCTCTTTTAGGAAGCATTGCAATGTCTAATCTCTCAAGGGATTGCAAATTCAGGGCTGGAAGAGCAGCCAGGCAGGAGCACTGACAGCTTCTGCCTCAGGAAGAGGGAGCATGCCAGTTCTTACAGCAATGGGGTGAGAATAAGACTTAATGGTTCTGCTCTCAATGTGGGTGTCATCCAGCCACATCACTGCCTTTCCCAGTATTGCAGGCTCCCAAACATGAATACTCATTTACTTTGCAGGATGGCCATGGGAAGCTACCCCACTTTGCTCATTTGCTAAGTTGTCTGCTGAAAAGTGATATAAAGGCACAGATAACTATCATTCATTTCATGCTGATTCTCCAACAGCAGTGAAACTTCTGTAGAAGAAAACTCTTAACACTGTCACTAGTTTAGTCTACCTTCCTCACCAGAGTAAATCGATTTGCCCCGAGTATCAATGAAGTCCAGGGAAGTTTTAAAGGCAGCTTGGAGTTACCGTAACAAAGCGGCATTTCAAGTCATTTGCAGATGGTCCTTTGAAGGCTTTACTTCCCCAGTCCCGCCTGCACCAGAGCAGAGCTGGCAGTGAGGCAAGAGGTTTGTCTTAGTGGAAATGCAGCTCTGGCCAGTGTCCCTGCTCTGTGGCCCCTCACTCTCAGGTCAGCTTTTCCAGGTGGTTTGCTCTCTCCTGCCATCTGCCCTGAATATTTTATCCTTTCAATTCCAATTCTTGGGCTGCAGCTTGCCCTCAAACTTAAAATAGCTCTGTGCAGCCTCTGCAGCTAAGAGACTCTGCCTAGTCCTGCCTTCATTTTTTCAGACATTAGAGATGCAGTAGGCAGCCCAGTTCTGTATCTCAGTCACTTCTGTAGAAGGAAAGCAAGGCTTGCCATAACACACACAAGGAAGGAGGCCAACAGCACATCCAAACAAACCATGAAGCATCTTATCTCTCCAGCAAACCTTGAATTGAGAGATACATTAGATACATGCATAGCAGTTTTCACAGCAAGGACATCTGTGTGTTTGCCTGGCACTGACCTCTCTCCTTGCCAGGAACTCAGAGCACAGCAAGTGACAGGTCAATGACACCCGATGGGAGAGAGGCCAGCACAGAAAAGCAAGATCCAAGAGCATCACACCCAAGTCCTGCCGGGAGGCAGAGTAGGTTAACTATCCTCTGGTGAAAGCAGGAACAAGCCTGCTGGAGTAGTAGAGAAGCATACCCTGTACTGGATTTGGACAGTCTGTTCTAAGGTCTTTTCCCTCCTCTCCCCCACTCCATCTAGCTGAAAGCTTAGAAATAAATGCAGCCGTTCCAGAGTAAACCAGTGTTCATTTAGTCCAGGACACAAAAATAGAAAGCTTTGCAAATAACCACCCCTCTCACAAAAGCAAACCAAAGGATTGAAAAAAAGAAAGAAAATATTTCCTTGCTTTGAAAAAAAAACCCTCATAATGTTGCTTTGGAGGTCAGCATACACTCTATGAACAGGACAGACACAGCTGAAGAATCTTTAGCACTCCACAGAAGTTCGGCAGAAGCCACGTTCCCACTAGTGTGCATGTGGGCACTCCCAGCCGCCTCCCAGTCTTGCTCAGCAGCAGGTCACACACTGCTGTCAGTGCAGTGGTTGTGTCTGCACAATCAGCAATCTGTTAGCACATGCTGGTAAGGAAGTAGTTTTCTAGCTTGAAATACATTGTTCAATTTATTCTGTAGCACACAAAGCACAGTTCTCCCCGCCACCTCCCCTGTCCCGGGACTGTCATGCAAATGTCCAACACAGCTACCTGGTGCCATGAACTCCATCTCATCCCTGATTTCTGCACAAGAAATAAACAGACTGAAATCAACACTGCACTGATCCAACAAGATCTTGCACTATACCATTGCAGCCCTCCACAGCCAGAGGCACACTCAGACTTCTGAGATACCAGACCCAGCTCTTTTGACCACCGTCACCGAGTTTCGATCCTCCCGTGGGCCAGCTCAGCAGACACATAGGCTTAGTCAGCACATGGGAGACTGTATCAGTTCCTCTGGGCAGAAGACAGTCTGTGCAAACAGCTCAGACTAGAAGAACTCTTCCGTGAACGTTGTAGCTTCCAAGAGATCATAGATAGAAGGTTTAAAAGTACTGTATTCATCTGCTGGCTCTCTGAATGCAGATGAAAACCATTGTATAGTCCTGTAGTTTTAGTGATGCTGCAGTTCTAGGGTTGTAGGAGAGACTTCACTATTATTCAAATCAAGATTTGATAAATTAAGATAAATTCCTCTGTGAAGGAACAGAAGCAGCAGGAAGAAGCAGGAGAGGCAGCCTGTCCTGCAGCAGTGCAGCCACAAAAGCAGAAGAGGGAAGAGACAAATTGCACACAAGTCAGAAACCATTTGTAAGCAAGCTGCAACATACACAGAAGGTTACAGGTGTCATCCAGGCAAGAAAATTAACACCTGTTTGCTCCAATACTGGAGCAATTCATCAAATCAGTATTCGATAAAATCACAGGTCCTCAGCAGGGGATATCTTGTGGAAAAAAGTGTCTAGAGGGGAGAGAAGGGAACTCGGGAAGTAGCTGAAAAAGCCATCACAAAGCTGAAGGTGATGTAGATGATTTTCTGTAGATGTTTAGCAGCTTTCTGAGAATCACTATAAACAAAAGTGAGGGCCAAACTTTCACTGCTGGAAGCCAGAGGGCAGTAATGCAGATGGTCTGACATTGCAATGAGAAAACAAAATTCACAACAGGGTTTCTTGACAGCAGCCACCTCTGGCAATGCAGCTGCAGCACGGCTGGGTGAAGGCCGCTAAGAAATAACAGTGTCCCAGTCAAGGTTTTCACTTGCAGATGCTTCTCCTTTAGTCAAGGATGCTTCAAAGATGGACGAGAGGACAGTGATGTATAGACAGCCTTCACCATAACCTCCCAGCTCAAGACCAGCATATTCCACATCCCCTTGATCCTCCAGTCAGTCTTGATGATTGAAGGTCAGCCCTGAGTTGTATTTCTTTAAAAGATGATGCAGAGGCAACAGCAATCATGGATGCTTGTAATTTTCCAGCTATCTTTGCTCACCAGAAAGCTGTAAAGAGGCTGTTACCTGCTCAGAGCAACTGCATTCTCAACATCAGGATGTACAGTCCCTTCCAGCAGCTCCTAATAGTCCCTTTAGCAGTTTCAGCACTACTCTTTCTTTAATGACTACTGCAGCATGAGGCATCAAGCCTGCAGCCAGGTTACAGACTGAAGTAGCAGCTTCTAGGATGAGCTAACACAAGAGACAACAAATCTTATCCAGTATCTCTGAGACTATCTACTGGTTGCACAGTCCAAAACAAGATTTCAAGGCAACAGTGCCGTCAGCGGACAGTTTCCTGCCCTGGTAAGTAGAAAGCAAAATGTAACAGTGCACTTACTAAGCTGCCATAGTTCCTAACAGTACTCCACAGAAATTGACCTCAACTGAAATGCATGTCGTCAGGGAACATTTACATTCCATTTTGTTCATCAAGGAAAATAAAAACCAGGGAAGTGTCTGGAAGGCTCCCAAGCCTGCTCACCTGTTCACACAGGGAATCTCACATCAGGTTGCTTAAGACAAGAATACCCATGTATTCCTCCAAATGTACTAGCCCAAGCAAGCAACCAATAAGCTTCTCTCCTACCTAGAGAAGTCTCTACAGGACTTGTCTGCATCAAAACAAAACCAGAATTTAGAGACCATCTCCTTGCAATTCCCTGCCTTAAAATGTGAAAACAAGAGCAGGAAAAACAATCACAGCCTTATTTCTACAGTTGCACTGACTCCAAGTATGAGAACAAAGTATCCTAGGCCAAATGCATTAGTCCATCAGATTTATCTCAGTAGCTGTAGAGTCAAGTTTTCATTAACAGCTCTAAAGAAAAACTAAAGTAAGTTGCACTGCTTAATAAAGTCACATTCCAGAACCTTCAAAAGGCCTGTTTCTGGTCCTCAGCTTGTCCAAGAGCCTTCATAGAATGGTAGGGGATGGAAAGGTATCTTCAGAGATCACCTAGTCCAACCCCCCTCCACAGAAGCAGGCTCATCTAAGATGATCAGGTCGCACAGGAACGTGTTCAGGTAGGTCTTGAAGACCTCCAGGGAAGGAGCCTCCACACCCTCCCTGGGCAGCCTGGGCCAGGGCTCCCTCACCTCACAGTGAAATTTTTCTTATGTTTAAATGGAACTTTGTGCTCCAGCTTCATCCCATCACCCCTTGTCCTGTTGCTAGCTACCATAGAAAAAAGGGATGCCCCAACCTCCTGACACCCACCATTTATATACTTATAAATATTAATGAGACTCCCCCTTCGGTCTCCTCTTCTCCAGACTTCTTCAGTTGCAAGTAAGAGCTCCTTATTTGCTGAAGTGCTACAAGGCTGACTTCTTTGGAACCACAAAGCAGACTTGTTCAGCTTGGAGACACAGCAATAGACTCAAAGCCTTAAGTAACCAGGCAGACACCATCTGCTGAGTTTCTCTGAAGTTTATTGGCACTTTAGGAAGAACAAGGTATGGATTTTAACAACTCCTCCAAACAGGGAAAAAAAAAGAAAAAAAAAAAAAAGCCTTAACATCAAGGTTCTCTCTGCAGATAAGCACATGGACCCGTGAATTAATCCACAACCTTAAGGAACTGATGTTTTATTACAGTCTAGTAAAAAGACTGGTCAAAAAACCTCAACATAATTTACAACAACAAAAAAATAAAACAAGAATAAACAAGCCAGGCAAACATTTGATAAAGTACTTCCCTCCCCCCACCCCCAAGAGGAGTAGTTATCCAATTAAACTGGAACATGGAGAGGAAGAACAATTCACTGTATTCTAACAAATAAAAAAATGTGTCTACAAATCTCCTCATAATACTGAAAGCTTCTTACATTAGTTTTTTTGCAAAATACCATTTTCTTTACAATACAGTATACATTTCCAAGGGAAAGAGAACCATAAACATATCCTCCATCCCATGACTAATATTTTCTAATTGTGCATAGCTACAAGTATTGAAATCAAATATCATTAGATACCACTGGAATATAATACTGGTTAAGAAGGAGGCAGGGCTGAAACAACTACAAAAAGAGTTACATGGACTCGCTGGCACAGGCCGCTCTATTCCTGTATTGGAGCATTTGGAATTAGAACGATTAAGATAACCCTATGAACAGAACTTATGCCAGCATCATAATACATGAGCTCAGCAGTGTTGTGCGACCCATCGAAGCAGAAAAGGCTTACTAGTTTATTACTTGAACACATATTCCAGGCACCATACATCAGCTTGTTAGGAAACCATTAAAATGTAACAAAGGCTTTTCTCTCCCCAGATGTATCAACAGTTGCCATGGACAGAAGTGCTGAAAACCAGCTTCAAAGCACCAAAACAGAAGTGTAAAGGTTGTCTGTTCCCCCTGTAATGAGACTCAGAGCCAGTGCCAAAAACCCTTCAGTACAGAAATCAGTCCTGACAAATTTAACTGCAATCTTTCAAATTAGAGAGGTGGGTGTTTTTGGCCAATAAAAAGCCTACAATATCACATCATCCCCCAAAGGCATGCTGTGTCCAGGGGAGACAAGGGGGCTCCCACACATCTCGTGTGGATGTTTAGAAGCAGCACGCTTAAGCCGTGCTCTTAACAGAGGCTAGTTGGTTGGTATTTGTGTGGATCCTCACACAGACTTGTATTGCTTCCAGAAAATTAAAATACAGCACTGGTAAGGTTGTTTCCAGCAGCCTAAGGAATTCTTGGGGAAATACTGCAGTTTATTAACACTATCATAAACACTTATATTTGGCACAGTCCCCCTTTACCTTTCCTATAGCATAAGGAGATGAAAGTGCTCTAGCATGCAGATGTTTTCCTTCTCTCGCCATTAACAGTGATACCATACGAAGGGGGAATCCACAAAACTGAGAAAGTCACAAGATTTAGGATCATGCTAGGCAAGAAAATAAATCACTGGCTAGCCTCATGACTTTCTATAGGGACAGGCTAATGCAAGGAAGGCAAAGCAAAGGACAACCTCACTGTAGGTGGAATCCTTTAACAGGCCTCTTCTGAAGGTTAACGTTTCCTTCTACAAAGGATCAAGGCAAAATCCAATTCAACCCTGAGCATACATGGCTGTTTCCTCCCCAGTAATTCTGGTTAACTACAGCATGGATAGCTTGGAAGACAGGAGGTAATGGGTATTACAACAACTGGTACAAATGGCTCTGGGGACCAGTCTCACAACTACCAGTGTCCCATTTCTAAGAGACAGAGTCTTCTGTTCTCAAAGTCACAGTGGGGCAAAGCATCCTTCTGGGCAAGGAAGGGCACTTAAGCCAGGGATCTGGCAGAATACTAGGATTAAGGCAGCAAGTGGACAAATATCTCAGGATCCTTTCCCCTCAAATGCTGCTCAAAGCCAGGAAGACAGATGCGGTCTTGTACCTAACCTAGATACACACGTAGTTTTTGGTCCCCAGCTGCTGATCACTTTCTATGATTGCATTTAGATTAAACTAAAGGCACCCAAGCTACAGTAGATCTATACACAGTCATAAGGCACCAGTGACTATGTGCCGAAAAAGGCTTCTTGGGGAAAAATCTGAAATCCTGTTCACATGAGAAATGTACTGGTTCAGCAAGGGAAAATACAGCTACAGGAATTTTTAGTCTTTTACATTTCTACCTAATCCTTTAAGTTTCCATTGACAAACCCAAAAAGGAAGGTAATGCTCTCAGCTATCTCTGCCTCACTGGTTACATTCAAGTCAGACAAATGAAAGTGATGAGAGCCGTTTACCAGAGACACAACTTCTGGAAAGCAGAGAAGTTGAGGCTACAAACCACACTGCATCAGTAGAAATATTCCCAAGGCTTCATCATGATTAGGAAATTCAAAGTTCCATCATTAAACAAAAAACTGTAACATCAGCAGGAATATCACAGAATCTGTTTGGTCTGCTGGTGTCTGAAGGACAAAAGCTTTGGTCTACCAAAAACTCTACCTCCAACTCTTCCTCCTAAGCTCCAGCCTCCCCTTCTCGACTACATGATTCAGACCTTGTATTAAGTCAGATATTCAGACCCTAGCTAGTGAGCTTAATAGTGAAGCTTGTGCAGGTTAGTAGAAAGGCACAGTGTCAAATTGTTAGCACTTTACTATTTGTAACTCGGAGTATCTGCCGGCCTCCCCCTGGCCCCGTGGCACAGGACAGCAAGACAATGAAAGCAATGAAAAACTAAATGCAGTGAGACTTTACACAAAGCCAAACAACTTCAAACTTGCCCCAATACACATTTGCTTTCCTAAGTCACCTCAGGAAGATGTAAATCCTTATTTCTTCTGTTGCTTAACTCCAACATTTGCCCACAACTCTATAAATAAGACCATGGCCACTCTTCTGTAGTGGTTCCAGCGTAGCACGGTTATGAGTGAATGACAGGAGAGGATGGGTAAAGAGAGAGAAGAGAGTGCAGGGCAGCAGGTGCGGGGGAGAGTTTACATGGACTCAAACTCATCAATGCGCTGCTTGGTGTTGCCCTGCCGAATCTGACGCAGGGTCTTGTACTTGTCTCGGCCTAGGCGCATGTTCTCAGCATGGATCATGTCATTGGCTGTCTTCTTGGTTTCATCCCGAGCATTTGCCAGCTCAGAGGAAAGAGCCTTTGGAGAAGGGGAAACAAATAGCAGTGTGTTAGCATGTGCCAAAGACCCAAAGCTGGACAAGGTGGGTCCTTGCTGATCCTCCTAAAGATTCGATATCCATGGAGACAGGAAACAGGAGTGCAAATGTCTGCAGTTCTGGGCAACTGCTCTACCTGACTCTGTTTGAGCATGGAAGTGGGACCAGATGGTCTTCCAATTTAAACAACTTTGTGATTCTGCAGAAGTTGTTAATATTTTTTCCTAACATTTGAAGGTAGAAAACATCAGGCATTATCACCCTATTTATCATTGTCTAGCACAGTAAGAAAGACTGTCTCCAGTGTGCTTCAGAAAAGTCATCAAGCAGAGGGATCTCTAGAGACAACAGGAGGATCTTGCAGAATTACTAGCCTACCACAAAAGAAACTTGCTGCAGAAGATTGAGAGCACCTCTCACTGCCTGTGTATAACCACCGCAGCATGACGCAGAACAAGCAAAGCCTGATGCAAGTCAGGTAGCTAGCAGGCAGTGTAACAAAGCACTTGGAAGGAGTCAACACCAGAACACTGGAGCTCTTTATGAGAAGGTGGTGCAGTACTGCTCCCTCCACACTGAGCCCTCATGGGCTGCTCTTGGGGTTTTGCAGTGCACTCCAGTCAGACAAATACAGCTGTTCGATAGGAAACAGACCCAGCTCTCTGATTCACTGCAGCCAGGGCTATGAACAGCTGTCAGATGGCTGGCAAGACTCACACAAGCAGACTACATCTGACAGATGCTGCTTTTTGGCACTGCTTGAAAACACTACTTCCAGGGAAATGGAAGTCAAGTGCCAGGAGACAAGATCTATGTCTCTACTCAAATAGTTAAGCAGTTATCTGGCAGGATCATGATCCCTCCCCTCTTTCACCAACCTTACCCCCCTGCCTTTTTTTTAATATCAGTAACACCTCCCAGCAGCAATAAATGGCAAGAACAGAAACAGCACTCAGATACACACTCTCCGCTGCCTTCCACTTACCTTCAAGTGTTTCTGGACCCGTTCATTCTTCTCTGCCTCGGTGGTGCGCTGCTCCTCACTGCGGTCCTTGATGGTGGCCTCTGACCGCAGCTCAGCGCTGGCTTCTGCTGCGTTCTCATCCTGCTCATCATCGTGCTCATTCTCAGAGTGCATGGGCTCAGTTACATGAGGGGTGCTCATGGCAGTCTTCAACTCCTCTTTGGTCTTTTCTAGGTCCTCCTGCACCATCTGTGCCTGCAGGAGGGCAGGCCACAGTGAGTTTGTCAACATCATCCTGAGTGCATGAGACTTCTTGCAAAAACACTGCTTGGTGCTTGTTACAGGAAGCCTTGCACCCCTTGCACACCGAAGTGGTATGTTCCAAGATTACTCAGTCACAACCATTTGCTAAACTTTCTGCTGGCTAACACTTTAGAGACATGAAGAATGGTTAGAATTCATGGAAGATAGCCTGTAGGCCTAATTAGTAAAAATATTTTGCCACAGAGATGCATTAAGGCACTCATTCCACCAAGACAAGCAAAGCTGAGTACTTACAGTGGCCTGAAGCTTGCAGACACTCAAGCCTAGCAATGGTATCTAAGTGCAGTAGTTCAGGCCATGACAGAATAAAGACCAACTCTGTAAAAAGTACTGGTGTTTGTTCAGATTTTGCTTTACCTTTTGTTGCCACTCCTGGGCCTCGCTCTCTTTCTTCTGCCTGGCCATCTCCAGCTGTGTGATTCTAGCTGTGAGTTCTGCCATCTCAGCAGCCTGCAAAAGAAAGGCTTTTAGTTGTTTTTACTTGCTAAATGAAGCATTTACTCCAAGTCCTGAATAAAAACAGTATCTTTTCTGTAAGAAGAAAGCCCTTCTGTAAGCTTCAGTCCCACCAATATTTCCATGATGCAAAGGAAAAAGTCTAGGGGCTTGTTGGGGATATTTTTTACTTCCCCTCCAAAAGAGCTACAGAACTCACTTTCTGTTAATCCCAACCAGAAAAAACAATTACTGAGTTCAACACAGTTCTCATCATCACATACAAAAACGGGCAAAGAGCACAACAATCCAGATCTGCTGTACATATACACTTGTATAGAGGTATAATTTCATCTGCTTGAGGATAAAAATTCAAGAACCATACAATGCATCCTCACGATGTTCACAGCCCAGTTTGCTTCAAGAGCTTACATGTCTACCCTGTCCCTATCTTCCCTAACCAATTATCACTCACTCACCAGCTGTTCCTGGGTCTTTTGTTGATCATGGGATGCTTTCAATAAGGCTTCCTTTGCTTCTTCTGCCTCTCTACGTTCTTTAGCAAGCTTCTCTGCTTCCTCTTGAGCTCGTTTTCTCTCCTGTTCTAGCTCCATAGCTCTGCGGGTCTGCTCTTCCAGTTCTGAAAGAAAAAGGGAGTGCATTTGAACAGGGATCAAGTTAAGAATGGCAGTAGAAGAGGAAGGCGCCCTTACAACACCTATGTTCTGGATGAGGGTTTTCCTTCAGAGTGACAACTAAAGAAGAAACATAAGCAACTGTCCTCTTTCTTCAAATCCACATTGTAACCGAACCTGGGAGATTAAGAGCCACGCCTGTTCCAAGACAACAGATTACTTTCTCGGTTGGTTTGTGGGGAAGCACCCATACTAAAATGATCTCCCTTAAAGGCAGAGAAGCATACAGCATGCAGCACTTTGCTTGAGCAACATCACACTTTCCAAGCAATTAGACAGTAATCACACCAGAGTACTGACTGCTGTGACCCCTGTAAAACTTTTTGACTACTTTGTCTACAGATGTGCTCAGATAACTCTTCTAGCCAGCACATGAATAAACTGCATGGTACTTAAGCCCTTCTCACTCACTACACATGTAAGAAAACATTGGAACATTTCATATTACCTTGCTGAGCTTTCTTGGTTTGCTCTTCAATCTGCTTGAGTCTCTCCATTAGTTCCTCCTTCTCACGTTCAATCTTCTCCTTCTCCTTTTCTGCCAACTCCCTCTTCTTCTTCTCATTCTCCAGTAGGGCTCTGATGAGTGGGAAGTCATAATACAATTCCAAATTAAAAGCTACTCAGATTAGAGCACTTCCTCGTGAAACCATGAGCATGTAAGAGATGTGCACTACAGCATTCAACTGATGAGCTTTACTCCAGAGGTGCCCCTTTAGAAGTGCAAAAACACCTCTGCTGGCATTCACCTCAATGCCAAGTCTGCAATAGCAGCGTTATAAGGGAAATCTTACATCAAGAACCACATTAGTCCCATGAAACGGACAAATCCTTAACTCTAAGTGACAGTGGGTCACATTTGTGATGACTGTTATTTCCATCATCCCATTAGATCTACTGAAGCAGAAAGCAACCTGCTCCATTTTTGGCTCAAACAGGTCAGTAATTTATCTAGTGCATGATGATATTGTGCAGGTACTGACCAAACTCAGGTTCCTCAGAACACTACCAACCTTTCCATCTGTTTCTGATGCTTCTCTTCCCGAGCCTGTGCCTTCATCTGCTGCACCTCAATGGTATCTGGTTTACGTCTACGCATGTAGAGCTCGTGGTTCCCCATGCAAAGTGCCAAGATCCGTTTGTTAATCCGTAATCGAGGGGCATAGAATACAAAGTCCTTGGGACAAGGGAAAGGCAGCATTAGTCATCTCAGTCCTCTCAGCATAAGCTCATTGTACAACACACTTCAAGACTCTAAGCTTTCTCAGCGCTGCTTAAGTCAGCATTGACATTATTGATGAAAAGATTGTGTGCAACCAAAAAAATAAAACCACACACAATTGAGCTAAGAAGTCAGAAGTTTGATTTTAATGCTGCTTCTTACCGGTGCTTTCTTGTCAATAGGCTTGATAACAAATTTCTTGTCATTAAATGAGATATTTCTGATCTCACTCCAAGGGAACCCAATTTTTGGTGTTAGCCTGCAGAAATGCAACACAAAACAAAACAAGAGCCCCAAGTCACTCCAAATTATTAACTAGTAATAGTGTACTAAAATTCTACCAAATCTGGTCTCAGATTTTTATCTTGACTGGAAACGGTAAACAAAATTAGTCATGCAAATGAACTACATAAGAAGCAGTTCAACACTTTTTTCTTTAAATGGAAAACAGAACTGGAGAACATATCTACATAAGACAATTAGAGATAAAAGTAAATTTAGCTAGACAAGACTTGGCATTTTCTTGGTGGTTTTTTGGTTCGAAGTATATATCGCAGATCATCCTGGCAGTGTCAAAAATACAGCCAAGAATGAGACAGAAATCGAAGAGTTTAGTTAAAGACTTAAATTTCAGAAAAGATTTGTTTTGAATGCCTTTACACTGGAAAGGAGCTGAAGGCAATGATGAGGAAAGGGGGTTTGTTACCTGTCATTCTGTTCATAAATGTTGAGCCCAAGAGCATCTACACCTAGCCAGAGTTCAGAGCCCTTCTTGTTCTTAATGCTGAAGTAGTTCACACCGTACATTTCCAGATCCTGAGCAATTTTCAGGTACTCCAAGACAGCATCTTCTCTGCAGCATGTAAAAAGAAAGCAGATATCCCTTTGAGTCTCTAAGCCATTAGAGCAAGAAGGCACTTTTTTCCTGCATGGGTAGAGCAACAAGGTGGCAAAAATTCCAAGCATAGTAGATAAACTCTGCAAACTCAGTTTTGTCTTACTAAGAACAGCCAGGTGATATGGACTAGCAAGGGCAGAGGCAAGTAAACACAGTTACAATGGGTAGACTAACCTGAGAAATGCCTAGTCATCCCAAAGCAAGTCAGATTTTTATACGCATTCACACATTAGAGTAGCATATATCACGCTACTTTAAACACATTGGTTTCATGCTGCACATTACCTAATCATTCCTCGATGCTCCTCATGCCACACCTGAATCCTCTCCTCCCATTGATCCTTGTTAAGCTTGTGCTGCTCCAGGACTCTAGAAAGGGTACATGGGATGGTTGAGATCAGCCACTACCTTTATGCACATTCACATCACCCAACACTTCACTAAACTTCTGGTCAGTTTCTTCAGTACCAGTAGTTTACAGTTAAAGCTCTTAATGGAATGAATACTAACCGAAACCCTCAGAGAGGCACCAGGCTATATTTTATTTCAAGTGTTCCAATCAAGACACACACACCCCCCACAGACCAAAACAAACCCCAGATCCTTTAAGGCAAAGGAGGTCTCAGTCTACCTAGGTTCACTTACCTCTGTGGGAGCAGTTTGTCACTCGCAAGGTAGCCAGCCTTGTGCACCTCTTTGTTGAAGTCTCCGTATTTTGACTGGACAGCATAAGAGGCCAGAAGGACAGCTGTTTCTGGAGGGCAATAAATATCATCATTCAGAATTGCCTCCTTGACTTGAAGGAAGAAGAGGCGCTGTGTGATGTCCTGGATGAGCTCTTCTGCCACATCCTCTGGGTAGAACTTGGCACGGAATTTGAAAAGCAAGGGGCTTTCTTTGCGTACATCCTGTGCTGTTACCTGGAACAGAGTTAACAGATTTTATAGCCTACATACCAAGAAAAGGGGGAGAGCACGTTGTTGAATAGGAAAACAAATATGTATTAGAAAAAAAAAAAATCCTCTCTTCTAATGCAGAAGTGAGTGAGCAGAAAAGCAGGATTTTCACTTCCTCACTGCTAAAGGCGTTCCTGCCTCTCCCCACAGGACTTATGGCAAGTCACCAGTTACAATCAGTGTTAGGTAAGTTACTTTCCAGATTTCTCTCCAATTCATGTGCTTACATGAGAAACACATTAACATGTTACAGGAAAGGGTAATAGATCTGCCTAGATAAAAAAAGGACTAGGTCAGACACCAGGACTTCCCTGTAACCTTGGAGACGTGGTTGTGGATTGAACTCGTTGATCTTGCAGTACTTCAAGTGTGTGGAGAGGCAAGAACAGAATCCTGACAGAAGCACAGAGATTGAATAGCCCCTTCCCTCCAAGAGAAAAGAAACCATGACAAGTGAGACTTTGAAACAAACGTACCTTTTTGTTCAATTTCAGCCATGTTGAGAAGCCCTTGGTGTCCTGATACTGAAGTCCAAAAAACCAGACCTCCCTTAGACCAATTGTCTTGACAACCTGGAAAAAAAGATTATTAGCAAGAGCTCCATCCAGATGGGCTGATCTCACAGATGGCAGAGGTAAGCTCAGATGAATACAAAGACAACTAGTGCCCTAGCCTTCTATCTCCCCTGCTACAGTGCAAATACATAGATAATAGAGCACCTGAGAGGTATTAAGTGGGGGATGTACTGTATTCTCTCTCACATCTCTATAAAGTTTGTGGCTATTTATAAACAACAGCTGGGACACTATTTTCTTCAGCCATATAAATCAACACATATAGCCAAAATACAATGCAACGAGTTTCACAGGTGTAATAGCTCCATTTTCAGGTATGCTCCTCATCATGCAAGTGTACAGCCCTTGGGTAAGCCATGAACCACCCTGCTAGGTTTCATCCTACTCTGCTCTGATATTTTAAGATTTCAATTTACTCCACTGATTGCTGTGAACAGTTCTGTAATGAGTGTCACCATTAAGAGGTACTGCTGTGGGTAAATTGATACATTATCCCTTGTTCCTGGACAAAGAGCCACCACAGAAATCAACCATGCTGCTATGTAAGCTCCATCCTTTGTCACGTCCGTTGGTGCCATGTAAATAAGAGTTAAAAGAGCTTTACAGACATACTGTAACTAGAGACTAGTGCCTCATGGGGGGGCAAGACTACTGCAGAATACTACTTCTGGTAAACAGGAGAGGAAAGTTTACTGATGAAGTCTGTTCACTTGGAGGAGGCCACAGCTTTGTGCCCTGGGATATGCTAGAGGGTGTAGCCAGTCCTCTCTTCCACATCTCTCCTGAACCCCATAGGAGTTGTTCTCATACCAGCAAACAAGGCACATACCTGCCACCTCCATTACTAGCCAAGGAAGGGGGAGGGAGAAGATACTTCTGTTTAGGTCAGCAGTATAGTACAGACACTGTATACTGGTTTTACACATCACTCATCCTTCAGGCTTGCTCACAGCCACCCTCCTTCAATGAGGCTCAAGGACCGGAGCAGGGCAAAAGCCTTGCCCTGGGAAAACCAGCTGACTGATAACCCTGTCTCCCCTGCAAGGTAAATGGAGTTTTTGTACTGCCTCATCCCGTATTTTCATTTCTTTCTAAGAAATTACTTTCCCCAAGAAATTACTTTCTTGTTGAACCTTAAGGATGACCTCTAATCCCTTCCACCATGGTCTCTAGCTTTGGCAAAACGCAACACCAATTTCTCACCTTCACATTAGTAAATCAGATTCTTTAGGGCTTGGATCAGACTTTCCTCTGACCTTACAAATGCAGCACTACAGCCCTAATGTTTTTCAGGCACAAGGCAGTTTTCAGTAGAGGGATGCTGTTAGTAACACAGAGACAAAATTCACACAAGGTCATCAATTCAGCCTATTCTCACTTGGCTGTGAGCTGGAGAGCCAGCCTAAAGCCCCTGCAAACAGTGGGATGGGGGGCAGATCAGTCTTCACTTGTGTGTATCATGTAGTAGGCACACACAGCCGAGTAGACTTTCGAACCAGTTTGCTGTATACCTAGAAAGCACATGGTACAAGGAAGGGAAATAAGGCTGTTCCAGTGCCCAAGGAAAGCTGTTCTGGGCAGCATTAACATTTGAATGGGGTGGAAGCTTCCCCCTCTGCCACATGTGCCTGTCTGCCTCACTTCCATTTGTCAGCAGCTTAGGACTGAGAATTCAACAAGTTGGACTGCCAGCAAGGAACTGAAAGGCATCACACTGGGGCCCTGCACAAAAGGGCTTTTATTTCACAGCAGAAGTCTGCACAGCAATGGCAGTGACAACAACAGCCTGGACAGAGGAGAGACAGAGACAGCACAGCACACAACATCATGCCCCCTAACTCCTACTGAATCAAACTGAAATTGCAGCACAATCCCTGGTGTGGAAATTTCACAAGTTTTAAGGCAAGGTATGTTGGGGCTTCTTAGCACAAGCATAGATGTGGTCTGTTTAGCCTGTACCCTGAAACTGCCTTCCAAGTAAATGCACATGACAGCAGCCTCTGCCCAAAAAAGGGCAGGAGGTACAGTCCTCCTCTCTCCTTCCCACCTCAGCCTTAGTGCATTATAGCGGGTTTAGTTCCATTTAGCAATGGAAAAAGGATGAAGAAACATCTTTCCACAGCTGCACAGAGTCTGGCTGGCAGTTAGCAGCTCAATTGTGTTTGGGGATCAGTGTCCTGATGAACTGTGAGATGTTCCAAAAAGCAATCAGTTACTGGCAGTAGGTAAGGATGGAGAAGGGCTGGCACACAGGACAGGAGAATACATGGTACTGTTTATAACAGAATACTGTCCTTAAATACCTGAAGTTTACACTCTCATCTGGAGAGTGACATCTTTTCTCTGCATGAGTGAGAACATTAAGTCAGTCCTTGGACCTTATTTAGCCTGCAGTACAAGGCTTAGCCTGCAACTGGCAGCCTTAAAATCTAGCAGTACCCTGACCAGCCATGGCAAAGCTCTATCAAGTACAATTACCTTGAAATTCTACTTAGTAAGCAACACAGCCTCAGGGAAAAGATGCATTTCGGTGACTCTCACTTCTTACCTTCTAGAGACAGTCTGAGTACATCTTTTTTTACTTATGTTTGGAGAAGAAACACAAGGTCTTCCAGACAACTTTTTCTCCCACTTACTCCACATTTTCCAGATCGCGTGACTCCTCCCATCCTGCCCCTCAACACTCACCACCCATTTCCCTCTAAACTTATTCTTGCCATTTAGTGTTGCTCCACAGCAAGAGAACCATAAGCCGCATCTTAAATGGCTATTTAAGCCTCAAGATTATGACCGAAGATTGCCCTCACCCTCACCCCAGGAAATACAACATCACACTGGCAAACAAGTGCAGATCCTGAATAAAAGCACTAGCTACACATGGGCAAAACCAAAGCATGCAAGCAGAAGATATTCCACTCAACCAAGCTCCCACACCCGAGGTCAAAGCTTCACAGGCTATACCACAGCACAAATTTGTCTTGACTCTCACCTACTGTCCTGGTCGACAACAAAATGGGCACCTCTCCCTTTCTACAGTGGGCATGCTAAGCATTTGGCAGAGAACTCAGAGCAAACCTTACTACTAGAGGAGCTCTGAACTGGTGCCACAACTGCAGTTTCATATGCCATAGTCAAAAAACAACGTAGAATATGGTCTTCCAGGTACCCTAACTTAACACCCAAGATATGGCTGTAGATGGGAGATGAATATCCAACTTGTTCCTTTTCCATTTGGCTGGTTCTTCCAGAATATGAATATATTTCTAACTTTCCATTCCAAAGCACTAAAATGCCAGAGTGCTAAATGACAGGATGTTCTTTGAGTTTTTAAGGTGATTACAGTTTGCCATGGAAGCCCTTAGCAACAACCAGTCCATTTTGGTTCCACTACTGCTTTTACAGAAGCCAGTAAGTTTCCACGTGTCCCTGTGAAATCTGAGACACTTTTCCCTACCATTCAACCACAAGCCTTCATTACACAAACAAAACATTACACAAACGAGACTTCTAGGGTTTGCTGGAGAAACCAGCTGCTGTCCCCAGACTTGCTGCTTTCTACCATGAAACTGCCATAGTAAGTTTTCAGTTCAGTGCTTTCATCTACTGGATCAAGTTCTCTGGTGCAGTTTCCTACTCATTTAAATACTACTACGTAGGACGTCACCAAGGGCTAATGGCTTCTCTGCAGTCTGTCTCCTCACAAAGCTTACTTTACAGGCCATGAGAGACTAGTCTCATTTATTCCAGACACAACTCAACTCAAATGAAGTTACTCAAAAGTCAGTAAGGGTTTGGTCAGGTTGTGCTGTAAGCTTCAGCAACCATGAAAAAGGCTGATGAAGTGTTACTCTACAAATCCATTGAACTCCCTGTAGCCTATAAGCAAGCCAGAGCAGGGCACACAAACTTGGAACATTACGAGCTCTGGCTCTTAAAGCAATCTGTAGGATTCTCAAGAATTAGAAAACCTCACCAAAACCCAAAACTAACCCACACTGCAGTACATACAAGACTCAATCCTGAACATAAAATACAGCATCAGTGACTAGGTTTAAAGTGAGCAGAGATGCTTATTGTCACAATTTTAACCCATAGCGTAGCACACTTCTCTTATACTCTTAGATTTGAATCCAAAAGCTCACAAAAGCAAGAACAAGCCTCTTTGAAAAGTTAACTGCATGCTTGCAGAGCCAGAAGTGACAGATACCGAAGTTTTTCTAATGTCACATCTCTCTCTAATCTGTGACTTGGCTTCACGGTTGCACAGAGATCACCTTTATTAAGATTGGGTGCTTTTGCCTGCTCCAAAGGCTTATTCTGGGGTGGCATGCTGATGTCACCATCTCCTGGACTTCATGATTTTCACAAGCTAGCACTGGAAGGACTGAGGTTTACAGGGTCTACTATAGGCTCGGAGAGCACTAAACACATCACTGTTCTGGAGCTGGAAAAATGGAGTTCATCTTAGGTTGGGGAAGGAAGTAGAATCATAGAATGGTAGGGTTGGAAGGGACCTTTAGAGATCATCTAGTCCAAATCCTCTGCAGAAGCAGGTCAACCTAGATAAGGTCGCATAGGAACATGTCCAGGTGGGTCTTGAAGGCCTCCAAGGAAGAAGACTCCACAACTCCTCTGGGCAGCCTGTTCCACTGCTCCCTCACCTCACAGTGAAATAGTTTTTTCTTATAATTTTTTTTCTTTTAAATGGAGCTTTGGGTTCCAGCTTCATCCCAACCAATGAGGCTCTAGGACATTCAGTTCAGTATCAGCCCTACTAGGAACCAATACTACCATCTCCACAAGAAAATTTTGACCGCTAAGCAGTATAAAACAGTTTAATTTTTATTCCAGAGAGTGTGATATATTGATAGTATAAAGATATGGTGTACATAAAACCTTTTAGAAACAGCAAAGGTTTAACACCTAGGTTCAGACACTTCCCCTCCCCACCTCCCATACTTCCTCTTTCAACTCCACCTACGATTCAGCTTAGCTGAAGTAAAAGCTGTCTCATTTACATTAGCAACTTAAATGCTGTTGCAGAACTGAGTTTGTTTCCTCCTTTGGCAAAACTATTACTACAGAAAACACAAACCAAGACTTCTGTTTAGACAGAATGTGCTATGTGAAACACCCAGCAGGGAGGAAAAGGTACAGCTGTTCAAGAACTTGATCAAAGGAGTGAAATCAATTAAGACACGGAGTGTTCCCATATTGGAAACATGATCAGACGCTTCTCAGAGACAAGTTGCTGAAGCCCAAGTCTGCCACCACAGTGGCAATTTGCAGCAAAAGCTGCTGATAGTATAGAGCTGACTAAAAAAAAAAAAAAAAAATCACATGCAGATTATAAATACCACTGACTTCAGTAGTATCAGTTCCTAGCACCTAGTGCTTTTCTTGGCTAATGTCATAAACCAGATATTGAAAAACAATCATGGGAAGCATTGACACCAACAACACTCCTTCCGAAAAACAGTACACCTTTTGATCAGCTTTGGAGTACAAGTATGTCACCTCAGCTTCACCAGTGTATACTCCCCCATAGATTCTGTGCAGAATCCATCTTACACTTTTAACAATCAAAAACTGTCAGATTTAAGACCATATAGGGCTCAAATATGTAGGAGCTACTACGTAGTAACATACAGACAGCTGAGAAACTACACTGCAACGCAGAACTTTCCCAAAAGTCTTTCTGCTTTCCCCATCATGAAAGGGTGCTCTTTTAGCAAAGCCTAGCATCTCACTCCATTTCACGGCTGGGCCGCAATGAGCAGCATAATATCTAGTGTTGCATCATCCGAGTACGAGACAAAGTAGCAGTTTGTGGTTAAACACCTAAAAAAAAAGTTATAAATTCAGTTTGCTGGTCCCAAATAGCTGATTTATTAAGGCTAGCCCTTAAGTTTCTCTCTTCATTAAGACACATACTATGTAGAGCTGGCACCAGAGTGCTTGGCAACTACTGAACCACATCCATATCCAATATAACTGGTCTGGTAGTTCTTTCATCTTGTCAGTAATCCAAGATTCGTTTTACCCTTCTTTAAGATATGAAATTACTGTTCAGATTTTCTTCCCAGTAGCAAACCCATGGCCTCCAGGATTACTGCAGAGAAACACAATTCTTAAGATTTCTCTTGGGGTCTGATGGGAGTATAGACTATCACTTCACTTGTACTTAAAGGCTGCAGCAACATCTGAAACACTGCTAAGCCTCTCCTATTTTACAGATCAACTACTCTTTGAAAACAATTACATGATGCAAGTAAGCCAACCAGACAGCTTACTGGCTTCCTCACAAGTCTTATCTTATGAATTATGACTGCAGACATCTACTGCTTTCCAGTTACTATGAGCTATGGCAGCAATTCAGTTCATCAGAGGTAAGATTAACTCCTAACACGTTCTTCTTGAAGATAGAACAAGGTAGTAGTTTTGAAAAAAAAAAAATTAATTTCTTACGATGCTGAGTTCTCTTGAAGCGATTATACACACTGTCACTCAATCTTTTAAGTCTTTCAGAAACTGTTTTGCTGTTGACTTAATAGAATCTCATAATCCATATCAACTTTAGATCTTCTGCAGCTCCATCACTTACCTGATCAAAGAGTTGCTTCCCTGTAGTGTTGGGCTGGATGGCAAACTCCAGCTCAGCATCCATGGTAGTAACACGCACACTGATCTGAAAGACAGAAATGGCATCGTTACAACATATACTTTAAGGGACACCATGCAACAATGAAAACCAACATTTGCCTATAGCCAGAGACCACCTCCTAAGCTTCCAGAGACTTTACTGCCAGCAGTTAAAGTCATCGGCCCGCAAGCACAGCGTTCGCAGTTTCCCTGTAGAGCATAACTTTCCTGTTTCACACAGCAAGAGTCTATTCTGTTTGCAGACACAAGGACATCCTCATGTGTTATGGCAGAAAGAATACATGCTGAATTATCATACTGCATTACTATGTGCAGACATGCCACAAAGCTGTACAAATATTTCTATATAGTTGCCCACTGCTTTCCAATTATGAGGAAAGTTAAAGATATCTAAATGCCACAGAAATAGTTTAGATGTGATTTAATACTGCAGTCAGATTGCACAACAATATTAGCCTTAGACATAAGATCACAAATGGTCTTCCAGAAGTAGTATTATATGATGTACTGTCTTGACAGCTCGTTCTCACATGTGTAACCATTCAGTTTTCACATGGGAAAGTGGCAAAAGACTGCAGCAAGGGAGTTTGTAGTTTTATCCCACAGAAGCAGGAAGACATTCGTACATCTTCCACTAACAGCTCTCATTAACTCAAGTTAAGCAGAGGCATTTTATCTCAAAGATTACTGCAAAATTAGCAAATTCCGTTCACAACTCCTGACCATTACTGGAAAGTGTTTACATCCTTATAGGTAGACAAGAATATTCTTGCCTGAACACAGATGCCTTAAATTTTGACCAAAGTGTGCACTTACACCAATCTGAGAATTAATTTCTCTTTTCATATCTATCAACTGAAGTATTTCATAATTTATGAACACAAACTGCAGGTATTTTAGATCAAGCTGGTTTAATGCTTCTCCAAAGCAAAGGTTCAAAACTTGAAGTTGTACAGATGACATTTACAGTGCACCAAACCCCAACTGCGCAGACCACACATTCATATAGTCCTCCTCTTGCCATTCACACCACAACAATAAATGTTAATTTATTTGCTCTTCAGTGCAATCAACACTCTTAGCACACTCCCCCAACCTTCCAGAGGTGAGGGTAATTATGTTGTAAATAGTTTTCATAAGAAAAAAAACCACTCAAACACACATTTAGACTATAAGCTAACCACGTGACACTAGAGACCAAAAAAGCTAGAGTCAGCAGAAAAGTACTAAAGGAACCACTCAATGCTGATACGATCACAGGCAGTTCTGATCCCAATGTTTTTACCAAGTATATTGACAGATTTCACATCTTGTTCTTGAGGTTTCATAAAAAGCCTACCTGAGCCTAGAAACGTCACCATTTTGTACTTCATATTGCCTCATGATGAATCTAAAGGTTTCCTTCATTTACATTTAGAATAAAAATTAAGCCCATTGTGTAAGAGGTTAAAGGTAGGCTTAGCATACCAAAGCTGAAGTCAAGAAGAGTTGCAGTTCTAGGCGTTGCATCCATAAAGAATGTTATCTAGACATTAACGGAGCAAAGATATCATGAACATATAGGAATAAGCTGAGTTTGAAACACTCTGAACCTTCTGACACAATGAAGTTAAACTGAGGAAAAACTCATCCCACAGAAATAGCAAGGAAAGAGCAAATGATCTAAACTCATAAGAAATCAAGCTTTGTTTAAAATTAGCAGCTTTCAATAGCATGCAGTTGCCTTGAGTTCTCCTGCTATACCTTCCCAAAACTATTCTCCTCAGGTTGTAGATGTCAACAACTGACTCATTTCACAGTGCTTTGGTAAACCAAGAATGCAGTTGTTTGCTAGAATAGCTGAATGCTCTCAAAAACAGCTTTGTGACTTATGTTTGGAAACCAGAAAGAGTACCGGCATGTAATCCTGACTTGCCCTGCACATATACCAGTGAAAGCAAAGATGCCCATAAGCTATGTCTTAGTATGAGAGGGGTTACATTAAATATGCCATTAAGCAACAGATTTGCTTTTTGTTCATTTTAAAGTCTTTCCCATTCACCTAAAACACTAATGTATCAGCCACCATGAAAGAAAAATGGTCTTTTTGCTCCACTGTTTATGGATAAAATGCAGTTGGCTGCTCTTATCTCATTATCTGCATAAGTGCTTGAACCATGAAGTATCCGAGTATACGGGAAGCATCATAAAACAGAATTGAAACATTTGGGGCAGCTCTTTGCAACCTGTGCCCAAGTAGCTTTTAAGCTATTTGGAGTAATTCAGATCTTAAATTTTATGGTAAAGTTGCTTCAGTAGGTTTCCACATAATTTATGCAGAATACTTATTTGTAAGACTCACATGTTTGTTCGCATAGTAAAATAAAGTCCCATGCTGGAACCAGCAGAATTCCTTCATTATCACTCACTTCAGTGATCTTCAGTGACCCTTCAATTAGTACATTTCAAGGGGAAAGAATATACCTTTTTCCCCCATGTAGTCAAAATAAGAGCAACAAAATCTGTACTGGGGTCTGCACTTGCAATTTCAGCCTGCACTATTTTAGATGACAGCATGAGCTAAGATACCACAGGAAACAGGCTTGTGCTTTAGAGAACCACACCCTGGCAAGCTCAGCTTCCCTGAGCCCAACCATGCTTTAACACATTCAGCAGCGTACTGCTGCAAACTGCCAGCAGACTGAGCTGGGGAAAGCACATCCTGGGCTATACCAGTAACAGTTTATCCACTGGTTTTCTAGTATTTTAATACTTGGCTGAGAAGTTTGCAGTAAAACTGAGGTTTTTTAAGCCTCATTAGTGCGGAAATAACATACAAAGAAACTTTTTTTCCCCATGTGGTACCAAGGCAAGTTTTTAAGCCACCTGTGAGCTGCAGTGAGAAAGTGGGGTTTTCATTGTTTCACATGGTGTGAGGCACTGATCTCCATTCCCAGTTAGCACAGAAGAGGCCTGACTATACTTCAGAACAGATGCAGCTTTACGAAGGGTTTTGTTTCAAGAGCTTGCATATTGGGACAGAAAAAACAAATCTGTTCTTCTAACATGAAAAAACGCTTGACAAATCAAGCACCCAGGGACCACTTCATTATTGGCAAGTCAGCTTGCACTGTTCTTAAAAGTGCTCTGCCTACAGCTTCGAAATTGTAAGGTATCTACAAACTGCTATAACCTTTACCTAACAAGTAAGTGCCAGGCACTGCATGTTTACCTTCATCCTCCTCATTCACTCGAAGTCTTACTTTTTAGTAAAATCACTTTACTGAGGTATTCACAGCCAAACACAGATGTTACACAAGGGTTACACAACAAAAATGCTACACCAGAAGAACACCAGTATGATCCAGTCCCATAATAGTTTAGCCTCTTCTGCTTGCCTTGTCCCTCAAGAATAAACCATTTATCCAGTTTATAACCAATGCTTACTCTATGAAGAGCCTCTAGATTAATTAGCATTAAGTTTTTATACTTGGTATTCCGAATCCACCTAACGATGTTTTCCTGTGTTTGATAGTTGGCATAACCATCAACACGTTTCCCATTTGGGCTGTAAACAGTATAAAATACTCCTCAGTAAGATAACCAAATTGACTGCCAAGCACAGAAAAATTAGCTCTATTAGTCCAGTCAGGCAAGGTGCGGTCTGCTGAGATGTAAGGAATAAACACAGTGAGAGGATGCTGCCCACAAGCGATAAGATCACAGGGTCCAAAGCGGCAGCACTCATCCCCAAGTACACAACATCACTTTCCCAAAAGATACCGTTAACAGTAATTTATAGTTGCTTTACATAGCATTTGAGTAATTTAATTTTTTCATCCTAGCATTTATAATGCACTCACTGCTGCATCCAAGTGATGCAGTTAGTTCTGCTTAGATCTTAAACTAGCGGAAGCTTTACCCTACTATATGGCCTCTAAATAGCCGTCTTTTGACTTTCCATCATCGTTTAATGTATTTAATGTAATGTTTTGCATACCAACAGCTAGTAATGTTATTCAAGAAGCTTCCAGAGGAGGATCTCTCTCACACTCAAAGGACATCTCGCACACTCCAAGAAAATGCAACTATCACATTTCAGCAGGCAAATTAACACTCCCCAAGTTAAAAAAAAAAAAACCTTCAAAAAAAAAAAAATGCCCATATTTAACTGATTCATTTCATAACAGCTACAGGAAGGAGCTAGAAACCTAGCAACTCTTCCTCTTTTTGATGTGAGTCTGAGCACAGCTAAAGATTGCCACTACCAGAGCATACGAAAAAAAGAGCTTCATGCTGCCAAGCACAACGTTGTGTTGAGGGCGAGACAACCTGCACAGAGCAAACCTCTCACGTGGAAGAGACACTATTCCAGCTGCCAGAGCAGCTGCAGTCGAAGAAAGCTCCTTTCGACAGGCAAATGCTTTCAGAAGCTACAGGACACCACTGCCCTGCTCCCACGGCATTTAGCAGACAACAGGAGCAGTTTTCATTGACAGTGGTACTAGGCACTTACTGGCAACATCTTTTCAGAAATTTTCAGAAGTTGCCCATGTACTTTGAAGTCTCACCTCCTACCTCTGTAAAATCCTCAATAAATTTATTAGCAGCAATGATTATCAGTTATCTTCCAGGTCTATGAATGAGCCTTACTGATACCCTGCTTTAACTACTTCCTAAGATGAAAACATGTAGCTGCATATGGCAGGACAAACGGGAAAGACGGACAGTGTGACACTAAGTAACAAATGCACTACTTGAGCTAATGACCCATTACTCTGAGCAGTAGAAGAGGTAGAACAGACAATTCTCATTGTCAGAAGTTGAAACAGGAACAGAGTACTAGGAAACGTTTGTCAAAATAATAGGCAGTACCAACCTCTACAGAACCCTGACCCCAAACTAAAGTTTCTTTCCACCCTGGATTTTCTGAATGCATGGAAGCTGTTATACTCTGCTGGTCTGTAGGTTTCAAGCTTCATATATTCATGCTTCCCAGGCTCAAGCCACCAATCAGACTATTTCTGGAGAAAACAGCATAAGGCAAAGTCATACTTTGTTGATCATTCCACTGTCACAGAACAGAAGTATGCTCAGTTAAAAAGAAATTCCAGGCCAACCTTTATAGACCTCCTATGCTATCAGGGGACCTGTTCACCCAGCAGTTACTCAAGTAAAGGTACTTAACCAATATCATGCATTAGTTCCAACAACTCTGACCATGGAATTACATGAAATCCAGCTGGAGCTGCATGAACTCAAGATCTCGTACAGCACCCCAATAATCTAAAAACCTTCCCAGTTCTGGCTTTCCGCAAGATTAGCAACAGTGTAGTAAGTTTAAGGAGACTTGTTTCCCCATCCCTGAAAACATGCAAGTGTTTTCTGGAGGCACAAACACTCCTCTGGGCTACACCTTGCTTCCCACAGTGCAAACATTGGCCCCGCTGCGAGGACAGGAGCCACATGCCAGTTCGCAGAGTGTGTACCAAGGCTTTGCACAGCCTTGGAAGAGCAGCAGAGGCAGTGCCCCCCACTTGCAGCCCAGCAATACTCACAGACATCTGGCTCCTTCGCGAGTGCCAGCACACTGCCCAAACAGCCCCGAGTTCTCCGTGTCAGGGTGAGGCTGCACTCGGTCATGTGAAAGCACTTGCAATTTCTAAAGGGATTACATTTAATTAAACCAAGCCCCCTTCCAGCAGTCTTAAAGGGCCTTTTCATACCTCTAAGCTCATCAGGGAACAGAACCACAGGCACACCCCTGGCACCAGCTCTGGCCCTGCTACACTGCAGCCCCCAGAGAGCATTAAGCCTCCCAACAACACTGAAGCTTTGCAGTCTTGTCCACCACCCTCCTCCCCACTCAGCTGGGAATAGGTACTCCTCATTTGACTGGAGCCACAGAGAGACCAACGAGGCCAAGAAAGGCATCTCATTCCATTCCTCTACAACAATTTCAATACAGTCACTGTAATATAGTGGAGGACAAAGCTTGCCCACCTTGGATGCCCTCAGTACCAGCAAGTCAGAAGTATGACTTATGTGCTATAGAGTAACTGTTATAACCTTACCCTTACAGTCACTGACAGCCTCTTGGCTTTGTTTTGGTACTACAGATCGTAGCAGATCTGCACTTTCAAGAATCCCTAGTGATTTTAATGCAGAGTTTGATAACAAAGAACAGATGTTACAGGAAAATGCACATGCACCTTTTAGTCATCTTCAGATAAAACTAAAAAAAAAAAAAAGAGAAGCAAAGATCATTATCTGAAAACATTTTACCAGATACTCCCACAGCTACAAAAAATTGCACTTTCCCCACCCACCCCTTGTTCTCTTTGCTCATTTGACAGCACAGCATCTAAGATTGTTTTGCAGAAGTAGTTTTCAGTTATTCGGTTGGACCTATTTTTAATGTCATTTCCGACAAAGGCAGACAGATACCAAGTTAACTGTACCTTTCAGCAATACTAATTATGAACACATCTCAACTGTATGTTAAGACATAACACAGGACAGTCAGCTACAGATTGTGGATCAGATTTCTGAAGGTCCTGAGATACCCAAAGATCTTGCAGCTACTGCCTTTCTTACACATTAAGTTACCTCATGTGCCCAATCACCATTTAAAACTAGCTCAATATTACAAGCTTCAGACTACTTGACATGAACACAACATATATGGCTGTCATTAAAGCACAAAGGATGCCACCTGTAACAGTCAGAGTCAAAAATCTAATAGCAGCTTTACATGAAGTTTATAGTAAATTTTCATCCAATGCTGTCCTGAATTCCAAAGCTCAGTGTCATCCGAGGGAAATTTCAGCTAGTACCTATAATAAAACTAAATTAAAAGCCACCTGCAGAGAGAAGACAGGTTTCTCCAAGTAGCCAGTGACAAAAGGACCAAGGAACTGGGATACTCCAGTCTCAATTAATGAGCTCAACCACTGTTTGAGTTCAGCTTGGCAGAGACATCATGGACTGGAGGTCCAGAAGCAGACAAAGAAGCTCCACTTATTGGTCTCTGTAACAAATACTTATTCTGACCCAATCCCTTATTCCCACCACCATCTCCCTTGCAGAAAGGCCGAGGAAATCATACATCTAGTCTGCTAAGAATCACAGCTCTAGATCAAAACCAAGAGAAACTGGCAACATCCTTCAGATTCCACTGGAAAGTGCTGCTGACTGACTTAGAGATCAGTCCTCAAGAAGAGTCCATAGCCACTGGATTTATGTGCACAGTCTCATAGCCAGATATACTTAGGGTACAGCAGCATATTGCATACCATATGTACTAATAAATTAACATTTAAAACCTCCAGCAAACCTCCTTTGTTTAAAACTCAAGTGGTAGACATGGCTGAGCAGCATCCCATCAACAAAGTCTCATACTTAGGTCAGCATTTAAAAGGGCAGATGAATTGCAGCATGCTTATCATACACAAGCAACTTTGATGAATAATAAACCTGAAGATATACTCAGAGAAGGCCCCACTACCTGACATCCCAGGACAGGCAGTTCTGTTGGTTCCTGGGTTCTCTAAAGCCATGGCTGGCTGGTCTGCAGGCAGGAAGGAAGGAGCTGGTGCAACACAATCTCACTTGACAGCCCTGGTCTTTCACAGCACCAGCAAGCTTGGTTAGGGAAGCAAATCAGGCCAAATCTAACTACATTTCTGCTCACATGGTCTTATTCCTTCCCTGTGAGCACAGCAGCAAGTCAGCTTGAGAAACCACAGTGGACCCACACCCTCACAAAGTCATATTAGACCCATGTCCTCCCTACATCTCACCAGTTGCTCTTATTCCCCAGCAAGGCAAGATGATCTATGCGGGCAGCAAGCTGCAGCTTTCACACAGCTTCAGTAGCAAGCCACAGCAACGGTAGGCAAGACTGAAAAACTTCACAGCTTTGACAACTCTGCTTGAAGAAACTGAACTGAGAAAGGGTGGAGGAGGGAGCACTTAAGCTGCAGGAAGCCAGACATGCCCTGTGACACAAGTGTGCATCTGACACATCTCACTTGAGCAGGAGACACTGAGGGGCTATTGCCAGTGCAGAAAGTACTCTGCCCATGACTTCCAGCAAAACTTGCCTTTACAGCACTGATTTACGAGCTCAGGGAAAGGGGGAACCTAGTTACAGCACACAGGCCATTGAAAAGCTATACTGCAGCTTACCCACTCTTCTTGCACTGGTGACTAACATGGAAGTCTTCTAGAAGTGCTTCTGCCCCCTGTGAAGCTTGGGAGATTGGATTCTGTGTCCACTCTTACAGCATTCTCTATGCAAGCTTTTTGGCAGGGTTTATAGCAGGCATTATATCCAGTAGTTGAAAAAACCAGTGAGGAGAAGAAATTTACTGAGGTGGCACTAAAAATCTGGTACAAAATAAAATGCTAAGGCAGTCAGTTTCACAAAGGAAGCAAAGTGATTTTATTGTTATATAAATCCTGTCATACTGTAGTGTCAGAGCCATATATTTGTTTGGCTATTAACATACAAGATTATTTTGAGATGGATTTGAACTGCTCATCTCCCAGTGCTAAGGAAAATATAGCTCTTCTATTCACCCAGTGGTAAGCAGGAATGTTCCCATGGAAAAAAAAATGTTAAATATGGGTTTCCTAGAAGACACCTGCTGCCATTGAAAAGTTAGTGCAAACACAGCAGTATTTTCTTGCTTCTCTGATTTTCAAGATCAAGCATGAAAAGCCACAAGTACCTTCATGTTGAAGTCCCCCTTCTCCAATTGATCCATGCGAGCATTCGGAGGAGCCTGAGCATGGGGTAACCAAGTTGATCCCAAGGGGATCTTCCTTGCAGGACATGTCCATCAGTCCAGGTATCAGTTACTTGTATCTAGTCAGTGAGACTACTTCAAACATCTGTATATAAACTGGGGCTGCTTTTTCTTTTTTTCCCTCACCTCAAGTGATGGAGAACCAGCTTTATTACTCCCAAGGGCAGTCTCTAAAAAATGAAGTCTCCTTCAAATCAATCACACAGCCTATTCCTTATGCAGAGAGGCTGATATTTCCAGTTGCCTTACTTTGGAGACTGCCTTCACTCACCCATCCTGCCCCAACTTTTCTATTTTCTCATAATCAATGTTTCAAAGGTCCAGAGCTGTCTCTTTCAATTAGTACTGGCAATGCATGAACACAGCCACACAAAGCCAGGGCTATGCCAATGCTTAACAGGTAGGAAAACTCTGGTTTTTTAGAACTCTATGGGCATCATTTACTCAATTAGTTATCTGATCTGGGCAGGCAACTTTTCAAAAAAATAAAGTTCTCCTTCATTAGAAGAATAACTACAGAGTTATTCATTCAAAACAAACAAAAAGATAGGGACTTCCCCTACCCCCCTACATAGCACAGCTACCAAAAAGTCATTGATGAAATGTTTCTAAGTTTCTTCCTTTCAAACGAGCAGACAGCAAATAGTCACATACTACCAGTGGTATTTCAAAACCATGGCTGCTAGCAGCTTGCCACCGCGTTCAGAGGAGAAATAAGTTTCAGCTTGCCCAAAGGAGCTGCCATGGGTGGATCCACACATTTACAGTCAAATCCAGATACTTCTATGCCACTTATTACCCAACTTAATCTTGTGCAATGGATCAATTCCTCTATTTTTGTCTTTTCCTTTCTCATAAATAGATTCCTCATGCACCTCCCTTTACTTTCCTGTAGCTGTTCCAAGCCATTAACGTTGTCATTTGCTATTTCTTTAGTTAGTTTGAAGAGGCCCTTGGAATAATAGTTTTTATACCTGTTGTTTGACTTAAGTGTTTAGCATCCTTAACTAGTCAGAACCTAGAAGGAAACTTTTAAAAAATCCACAGGCAAAGCCCCTGACCCTCTTTCCACATCTGGATCATAAGATGAAGCAAGAAGGAACCATATGCACTCAGCTTCTGTACTCCAGGTGGCTTTGAGATTTGTTTTGCGGGGCTTTTTTTGTTTGTTTTATAAACACCCATTTGTTCTGTGTCCGTTAGAAGGTGCCATTCTCTGGAGAAATAGTACATGCCTATTACAGCCTCTGCACCCTAACTGTAGGGTTGACAGCTGTTCTTCACATGTCTAAGCTTAACCGCATCCCTAGCTAAAACTGCCCCGCCTAAAGGCGGTCATAAGGGCAGTGGACACATTGGAAATGCCAGCAGTGGTCTGGGTAACATTCCTCCAGCTATTACGTGTCCCTTCTAGGCAACCTTGTTCCCAGGTTACAAATGTTTCGTGCCCCCTATCACTCTCTGCCTTAAATTGTACACCACACACTAGTCTTGTGATCCTAAACTGCTCCTGCAGTAACTTAACCAGCAAAACAGTTCCAACACTCCCTACCATGACCAGAAGCATTCCAGATTTTAAGAGAAGACTCCTATATAGGTCAGCTTTTCCCTTATCCCTAAACTTGCTTTGGTCTAGTTCTTCCTTCCCAAGCTTCAATCCAAAGACAGTGGATTTCCCAGTCCTGTTTTAACAGCTGCAAAAGACCCATTTCAAGGAGTTAGGCAGATAAGCTTGGTAGCCAAGACATTTCCAGACAACCGACAAACCTTCCAAACGTAGCATCCAGCAGATGTCTGCCAAAATTACAAGCAGCTATTTTGCTGGAAGGGGCTCAAAACAAGATCAAGACAAGATGTTAATAAGACAAGTGTGTACTGCATAGAGGCACCACATACACAGTAAGTACTTGAAGTTCATGAGCTGACAGACTAAATCCTTGTTCCTTATGTAAAGGTTTCTAAATTCACCTGTAGTTAAGAACTGTGCAGTAACTTACTGTGCAGTTACTTAGTGGTAACTTGGAATTGAGGATAAATTAAAAAACCTATGCTCAGATACTCAGCTTATCATTCCAGAGCTTTTCCACAGGGAAGACAGTAAAAAGATCACTGTTGTGACCAAGTTCTTCCTTCCAAATGATTCTTGTGTTTGGATGAGCAAGTCAGAAGCATGCTTATCTGTTTCACATGCCTCTCTGTTCTTCAACCAAGAGATAGCCAGCATTTCAGCTTGCTCATAAATGAGGAGCAGCTGAACACAGGGCTGCCTGTCTCAGACAGCCGAGGCATTGCCTGGGTGTGGCAGGTCAGGTTCCTGGCCAGCTCACAGCACTCACTGAGCATCTGAACAATAGCCAGACTTCTAGGAGCTAGAACACAGCCTTACTGTGGGATCTGACTGCCCAGACTATGAGCTATCCCTCCAAATTTAACTGCAGGCACAGTCAAGTGTGAGGCAAAGCTGTTTCATCATCCTATGATTTTTCAGTGTTATCATTTCCAGTATTCTAGACGAATCCTGCAACTTCCTTTCAGTACAGGGTCTCACTGAGGCTGGTTGCCTTTTCACATCCATTTAGGTCATGGTTCTCTAAAATGCAGGATTTCCCCGAAACAGCTCAGTTCTTTTTTTAATATTCAGTTTCCTCACCCACATTTGCTTCCCTCACCACTAATCTATTTTTGGTTTTAAATAGCTCTGTTGGGACCGTACATAGTTTATAAGAGACCAGTTTGTGATTCCTGAAGTACTTTCTGTTATTTTAAGCTTCATTTAGATCAAGCACTCGAGCTTTCCTAATTTAGAGGAGAGTAGCTACAAAACCAGGATACACAGAGCTCCATGTCCCAAGAGGCTCCCCGCACGGTGCCAGCACACACCGGGTGCGGTCCCAGCACCGCCAACGCTCCAGAGCAGACGGCACCCTCCCACTGCCTTCTTTGGACTCGCATTAGTACTCCATGGCTACGCCACAAGCAGCACCAAAGAATGAATCAGGCTGAGAATAACTCATCAGTGATTTTTTCCAGAACCATGTCATCGGTTCCATTCACTACACTAACATAAGGGCACTGCTACTGGTACTGACTACAGGAAGAGGGAAGGGTAAAACTATTTTTTGGGTACAACTAGACAAGATGGACCAAGCTGTTGAGCTACTTCATATTCCTCATTCCCAGGCACTCCTGCTTTATCCATTGTAGTAGTTCTGATACACAATCCTTTGGTGAGCTTTATCCCTCAAAGCGTATGTGCAGATGTTATTAACCCATATTTCTGCCAAAGCAGCAGAACAGAACTGATGCACTACCGAGTTGTACTATTTAAGGCAGTGCAAGGCTGGCATACACAGATGGCAACAAAAATTTACAGTGGCAGCACATCATCAAAGCTCTCATACATGCAACCCAGTTAATCTAATTCATCAAAGTCTGCAATTAAATGCACACTGAGCTCACACTCGTATATCTCT
This sequence comes from Urocolius indicus, assembly GCA_013401255.1. Classification (NCBI taxonomy): domain Eukaryota; kingdom Metazoa; phylum Chordata; class Aves; order Coliiformes; family Coliidae; genus Urocolius; species Urocolius indicus. The sequence goes on from WBNH01006070.1 coordinate 283,307, forward strand.
CAGAATACATTGTTTGTAGAATGCCCGATAAACTTCTGTTATCACTTAAGACCTAGACACACAGAGGAAGACATTGCAAAATGCCCAGGAAACATAGTTGGTCAATAAAGATCTACTAATATAAACATCGTCCTTTTTTATACAGGTCCATTACCTAACACCTTAAAATGCACAGAATCAAGGGCAAATGGTAGCTGGACATTCTACAAGAGATAGAGTCACATAACATCCTCCAAACTGAAGGAAGCAGCTTACTGAGAAGCAACTTATGACTGTAGTGAACCTTAACTTTGAAATACCTTATTAAGAATTTGAGGAGTTCTACATAAAAAGAAGAGATATTATTAAAAAAAAAAAAAGCTTATTGGTAGGTACGACTGAAACATTTTAAAAGCTTAGCCATGGGAGCAGTATCTGGTTACCTCCTCTAAGGTAGTGACAGTAACTAGTATATTAAATGTAGCCTAGAACGTTAAGTTTGTCAGACCTTTAGGAGCAAAGGTGCAGGATCACATTCTGTCAGATTTCTACTTCATTATTTAGTGATTATCAGAATAGATACTATCTTAGTGTTATATTTCCCATGTATGATACTGAAGCAAGTGCTACTCAAGACACCTCATCTTCAGTCCACTGCTCTGATCTTTTGGCTACCTGGAAGTTACCTAGTCCTATTTGCTCTATCTTTTGATAGATTCGAGACAGACACCAGAACTACACATTCTTACATCTGAAGATACTGATGTACGTCTCATTATAATAAGATAACTACCCCATCCTGTCGGATGCACAAAGGGGTATTCAAACTGAGCATAATACATTGCACTGAAACTTGCAGTTTATCTTCAACTTGAAGTCCGTAACAAATCACACAGCAAGGTAAGGAAAAACCCTACAGCCTTAGGGAGGTTTTGAGCTTTAGCTGGATGTCATTACAACACTCTACATCCACACAGGGCCCATCAGTGCAGAAGACATTGTTGTCTGTAGATTTCATATAGCCTAAAACACTTGCCGCAGCAAGTCATTAAAAGAAGATTAAGAAAACTCCGAGTCCTCAGGAACTTAGAAGTTACTGCTTCCCAGTTTGGCATGACTGAATCAGGATACCATCAGAACATCAGGTACAATTTAGTGTTTCAAGATCAAAAAAAAAAAGATTATGTCAGCAGCAGCAGCAAATATTTTTGGATGTTTTAAACCTCAAGTTCAGGTAACAGAGGCTACTCACTAGTTTGTTGGAGCAAAAGACTAAAGTTACAGCAGAAAGGAATGCATGTCATCCGAGTATTCCAGGAAAGAGTAAGTTATAGTTCAGCTCTTGTAACAAAGTCAGCACAACCGAGCTGCAGGCCAGGGGACTGACACACACACACCCCATCCTCCCAAGCACAGCCCGAGAGCTTTCAGGTATTAAAAATAATACTTATAACCTTACAGTTTTTGAAGCAGCTCACAAAATGAGCTTTCATGTGTAACAGTTCATACAGCAGCATCATTCTCTAGGAAACTGTGGATAACATCTAGAACGCAATCATTTTACTGCTCTCTGCTTCCTGTGCTTCACCAACGCAAACTCACTCATCGAGTGCTCCTTGGTGAAGAACACAGGTACTGCAACAAAAAAATCCCTCTGCTCACACAGCACGTTTTCAGAAATAGAAAAAAGGCTTCTCAGCTTCAAGTAAGCTCAGATTCTAATTTTTCACTGAGAATAACCGTAGCCACAGAAAGCAGAATAAAGCCAGACGTTGGATTTAATGCATCTGAGCTAAAGTTCTCATTATCTACCTAATAAAACAAATGAAGTGAACCAGTCCGCTTTTTCAAAAGCAATCTTAAGTTTCCTTAATATACAGATATATGTAAGGGGAAGTTAACTAGACAAACTAATTACTGATGCTTAAGCTTTTGAGCAGAGAGTTATCTTAGTATTTGATATGTAACACACGGTAGTTACAGTATACTAAAAAAGCAATAGCCCTCATGCATGCTGTGCAGTGTCTCCAGAAGTGAATGCTGTTGAACAAAACTCAGTGGAATGTATGAGTATAATGAGCAGTACAATTTAGCATTATCCCTTAAGGACAACTTCAGGGTTTTAAAAAAACAAACACACAAAACAATTAAAAACCCACAAACCTAAAGACAACGCACAAACCACACACATCAAACTGTGCTAGTTTCACACATTGTTATTGCTTATACACTAAGAAATCTATTGTCTCAGATGCATTATAAGTTGTAATACAAGTAAGTTTCTTTCATCACATCCGGCTTTCCAGACAATTTTGCTTTCTTGGTTTATAGTTAGTAGAAGATCTTAGTATATAGGTACTAGAAGATCTGTTCCAGTGGTATTAACTAGATTAAGCAAGTAATTGGGTGCTATTGAAATAGAATGCAATTAACAGATATACTCTAGATGGTTTCACAAAGACAAAGTCCTAACTAATTTGGTATCCTTCTATGATATGGGCAACCATCTAATGGATGAAGGTAAAGTGGTGGATGTAGTTTCTCAGGATTTTAGTAAGGCTTTGGATACTGCCCCTCAGAACATGCTTCTAGATCAGTTGTGCAGCTGTGAGGTGAGCAGGTTCATGATGTGTCGAGTGAAGAACCAGATGGACAGTAGGGCTCAAAGTGCTATACTGAAGTGCTACATTTGGCTGGTAACCCATCACCAGGAGTATTCCTCAAGGTTCAATCCTAGGACCAGTCTCTTCCATACTTTTACCAACGATCTGAATGTTCAAGTTGAGTTAATATAATATTAGCAAGTTTACTGATGGCACCAAACTGGGAGATGGTGTTGACTCTTGAGGGGTCCGAGGTCTTGCTGAAGGATCTATGTATATTGGAATACTGCCCAATATTTATTATTACCCTTTAAATTTTGATTTGCTGACTCTTTCTTAACCAGTAGTCATCATTACTTTGCTAAATCTTAAAGAAAAAAAAAAATGTCTGGAGTACCATTCCTTTAATTTTCCTGCACAGACACATCACTGGTCAACTTCTGCAAGAAGGATCAACCTCTTGGATAAAGGGAGGAAGCATTTCTAAATATATCTATACAAAGATTTTCATGCCATATGTATCTTCCTAACTTGCATTTGAACAAGTGAACCATCAAAGCATCTGCTTAGTGGATCAGTAAGTAAGCTCTTGATATCCATGTACAAATCTTTCCTTCTCTACCACTTCTAACTGGAACTCCAAGGTTGCCAGTGAATTGTCATGCTAATGGGACTGATAGGATTGTTTTCATATAAGAGGACATTTTGGACCACAAAGTATTTTCACAGAATCATAGAATGGTAGGGTTGGAAGGGACCTCCAGAAATCATCTAGTCCAACCTCCCTGCAAAAGAAGGTTCACCTAGACCAGGCCACATAGGAACACCTCCAGGCAGGTCTTGAAGACCTCCAAGGAAGGAGACTCCACAACCCCTCTGGGCAGCCTGTTCCACTTCTCCATCACCCTCACAGTGAAATAGTTTTTTCTTATATTTAAGTGGAACTTTTTGTGTTGCAGCTTTATTCCATCACCCCTTGTCCTGTTGATAGGTTTTGTATCACCACTTCATTGGGCAACTTGATATTGCTTGAATTGGTCAGCAGTGGAACTGTCTTAATTCCTTACAGAGTGCCTTTGGAACCTTTCCTGCAAGTCCTATAGATTATTATCATTTTAGGATGATATCAAGTTTTGGACTTTAATAGAGAAAGAGCCATACAGCCAGATCCATCTTGTCCATCCATTAGACAGTCTGAAAAGACATTTAGTGTATTGAGGTAATTGATGCTTTTTTATTCACTGTTCCAGAACAGCATCTTCAGAGGATGAAAACAAATATATATACCTTACTGTTCTTAGAGACATTATGAACAAAAAGCCACATCTCCAGGCGATGGGAGATGTTGAGAGCCCTGACACATCACCCTAATAATTTGTCTGGTGGCTTTTTTTTTTTTTTTGCACTATGACCAAGTGCAGAATTTAATAGCAGAGAGTCAAGTTCGGTATAGCATAAAAGTTATGGAATGGAAAGATTTAGTCTAGAGTACTTTATTAGCCTGTGCTACCTAAATCCAAATACACTTATTAAATGCTATGACTAAGTGATTGATCAGACTGCAATGGCAAATTTTTCCTGTATTTAGTCACTTCCCTACCACAATTAGATCTCTCAAGCCAGAGGGGAAAAAAAAAAAGGTGAGAATCATAAAGGCTTGCCAAAGAGAACAGGATAAATCAGTGACAAAGACAGACAAGAATCGCTCGTGACTACAAGTCATCAGTTTTGCCTTACAAAGAAAATACCTGGAGAACATAAGAACACACATGATCACAGCATAGCAGTTTGCCTATGTTGGCCACAAGATTCTGACATTGACTTAAGCATCTCTCCTCTAAAATAAAAATAACCAAACAAAAAACCCAAAATCAACCAAAGTTTTACAGTATTCACACTCCAGTATAGTGAAGTGCATTCTCCTGAGTAGCCTTCCTCTATAAAAAAAGCAGTTGACCAACGGAGCTAGAAACATGCAAGACATTATAGATCAGTCTGGACCACACATACCATGCCACTCTTAACTCACTACTTCTGTTATCCTCTCTCTGATGTCTTCTGAGAGTCTGTTTCTCTACACAGAATTGCTGATGCTAGAGAATGAAATCTGTCCCTTCTTTTACCATTTCTTTACAGAGTAGATCATCAGAGTTTTTTCAATTTCTCCTTTAGGGGCACGCACTTGTTGGTACCTTTGTAGCTATTTTGTCAACCAGCAATGGCCAAACAGAGAGAAACCTAGCAGGGCCAAACACTCCTATTTCTTACCCTGGGAACAGAATGAGAACTGAACATCTTTCCTTTATCTAAAGTTTGTATTTTTTAATATGTTCCCCAGAAAAACTACAGCCTCAGAGCTCAGGTGTTAGAATACCTACGAAAAAGCGCTTTGCAGAAGACATACCATTAAAAGCCTCTTCAAAGAGTGTTTTCCTCTGCATTTAGTACGAGTTCAACAAGATGCTATACAAAGGCCAGAAATTTCCAACTGCCTCACCACTCCACTGGAAGATCACACATTTGTACTAGTAAAGAGATCCTTTCATAGCTGCACAGGAAGGAAACTGCACTAGATCAGCTATCTATGTATTCACAGTTGCTGCAGCCATAATTTAGGTCTCCTGTCTATGTAAGGCCCAAATCTCTGCAATTTCAGGTTTCAAACCTCCAAACAATTGAAGCTGATCCTGTGGTTTTCTAACCACCAAGTTTGACTGTCTCTTCCTACATCCCTGCCGAGCATTTGCTGCACAATCATTTAAATATTAGAGTAAGAGTCAGCATTAGCTACTGGAGTCAGAACGGTGGGAGTCATACCTACAACTTCCAAAAAACTTGAATACTCCACTTAAAAACAGCCACAGAACTGTTACAAAGATATTTGCTCAAAAGAGTAGCTTTCCACGAACCTAGAAACTTCAGGCTGCTTCAGAAGTTTCAGATGGGATAAACCCCAAATCCTTTGATGCAGTATTATTTGCTGCACTATGCAAATTCCTCCCGTTCCCAAACACCCCTAGGGAAAAAGCAAGCAATTAACTGGCTGCTCTTAGTTTACTTCAATTAATTGCCCAGAATTATTCCTGAGCAGGGAGGGATTTCCTCTTTTCCAATAGTGTCTGCAACAGCAGACTCCTTGCAGGGTGATGTTTGATTTGTAGTATAATGATTTAGCAGACAAACAAGACACCAGGAGAGGGGAAGGCTCAAGGAGTTAACGTTGAGATCTCGTAACTCCTTTTCAAGTAGGCCCCATTGTAGTCCTCAGAACAGCGATTAAGCACAGATAACAGCTTCATTGTGCAAATTCAGGGAGGCCTCCTCGTTGCACAGAAGGGGAAAAAAAAAGGGGGGGGGGGGGGGGGGGAAAAAAAAAAAAAAGAAGTCAGCCAAATAAGGTTGTTTGAGCTGCACCAAGGCAGGAAAGAGTCCAGGAGATGACGTAGCTAGAGGAAGCTTTTAGTCAGTTTCCTTTATAACCTGGAGCAGGGCCAGAGCTACAGCTTCCAGAGGAGTTTCTCTGTGAAAAGTGTCAGTTGATCAGCAAGGACATATAGACCTCAAATCCAGGAAGGGTGCTGTTCCCCCTGAACACCCAGCTTCACAAGAAGCAAAGACAGAAAGTATTCGACTCACTCGGTTTCAGTTCAACTCATCTTTCATGTAGCTACCTAGTAACTTCAGTGAGCTGTGTGGAGAAGGATTTCACTTCTGACCTGACATTAGACATGAAACAACTGAAATAAGTTTCCTCTACAGTGATGCCATTTCCTGTCAAAGAAAGGAGTCCATATTAAGACATCTTATGAACTACCCTCACAATGAAAAAAAAAAAAACAATTGTAATTAACCTTCAGGAGTGGTTAATTAGATGAGGCAGAGTCACCCCAAGGAAAGTGTTGCAACCTCTTGCAGATCCAAAAGACTTACTGCCTCAAAATGTTAAGAGGATGGGACACGTACAAGAAGTGAGTGATGACTAACTCCTGATAGTAAGCACTCATCCCCGTAGGATTTTTACAGCAATAGAAGCAGATCTACAGCTTTCATGGGCACCTTTTATCATGTGCACCTCACCAACATGCTCCTTGCTCATCTGCCTCGAGTAACAAATCAAGAGGTAAAAAATTAAAGAGAGGACTCAACTTACACATATTTTTCTGGAACCTCTGGTATGATGAGCACTCTTAGGCCTAAAACTGTCACATTAAGGTTTTAAGAACTGGATCAGGACTACCACCTCACGTCAAACACTCATAATAGTTCTTGCTCACTAGTCTGAAGTTACTGTAACAGATGTTTTCTACCAAACCCTGACAGTTACGTGTGAGGCTTTCCATAAGAAGGGGAAGCAAGATTTTGCCAGCATGTAAAAACAAAATGAACACTGAGCTTATCCACGGGATTCTTTAAACTCCCTGATTAACTTTAATATAGAAGGGTCAGAAGTACCAAACAGAAGCTTTTGCTCACTGTCAGGCTTAATTGCTTCATCTGCACAAGAGGTAAATCCTTGCTATTCCTGCAGAATCTAGGAGCCTAGAGGATGAATACAATACAAGCTAGGGTGTAAAGTCCTTTCCTGGCTTGTAAAATCCCACAATAGGTACAAAGCTAAAATCAGGAGTTTACTTGGTTACACTGTACACTCAGCATGTTTTTGCTATTGTTGCTTGTGAAGTACAAAGTCACCCGAAATCCACCAACAGCGGAAACAAGTTAAAGCAAAGTCTTTGGGAGCTCTCAAACATATCTTCATACCACCACTCCATCTATCTGATAGAGTTAGAAGAAAAGTTCATTGAATTGAGTTTGCCTAACAAGCTAGCACCAATGTCATGCCAAAGCCAAACTGATCAGTTGTTGAGCTTCACAAGTGATATTGGGTGAGGGAGAGATTGAAGACCAAAGGGTTGGTCCTCAGATAAGACAGAAGGCATCTGAAACACTTCTAGTGTTCTTTTATAGCACAAAAGAATCCAAAGCCAAGGCATGCAAAGTGTCCATCCATTACAAACCACAGTTTCCATCACCGTCCACCCTTTCTCCTCAGCTTTCAAAACATCTAGCAAATTCCACAAGATAACAAAGAGTATCACGCAAACAGCAAGTGTAGCGCTCTGCTCACAGCTGCCATCTTTTTGCAGCATGTGGTAGCAAAGGGCTATGTATCAAGATACTCATTATCCACAAGACCGTCTTGATACCCACTCCATTTTCAGTTACCTTTCTTCTATCCAGATATACACAGCTCCAAAGAACAAACAGAAATATGCTTCAAGGACCTTTAAAATTCAACTGGGAATTAGGACAACCAATTTAAGCTACAGACAGGGTGCCTGAAAAAAGCCTAACTGCTGTCACTACACAGTTTTATAAAGTTTTAAGAGAAAAGGCAACAGTAGAAAAGGACTTCAAGGAAAAAAAAAATCTTAAATACTATCATAAAGCTGAGACTTATAAATCTTACAATTCTTTTGTGCTGAAGACTTCATGCTTGTCCAAGTTAATTTTCTCTGCAGTAACACTTTGCCCTAGAAACCTGGAGACTTCTGTTCTGAACAGAGAGAGAAACACGTATTTCTGCTAATACAGTAAAAGGAGTCTAATATACTTTAGATCGAAGCTTTCTGATTACTTGTTGTAGACAAATGAGATTAAAAACTGTATAGCCTAAAACAGAACCGCTCAAGCCCCAGTGACAGGACAGTTGAATGCACCTCACACACAACAGATGTACATGTCTCAAGTTCTCAGTGGCCTATCCATTCATATAGTCACAAAGTAAGTACATTCTCAAGCAAAACAGTTAAATTCAGTTAAATTCTGACACAAACATTGCCTTTTCCACTATCTAAAAATACAGTAAAAGCATCAGCTCATTAAACAGGCATGACTGGTACAAGAAAAAAGGTCATTTTCTCTCTCATTTCTCTAAAATGGTTTTTGCAATACTGAAGTTCAAGTGCTCAACTATGGAGCTTGGCCTAGCCATCCACACGACAGCTCATTCACTCCTGTAAGGATTTGGAACAGAGTGTGACTTCCAGCTCTGCCCAGTCTGAAATGAGTCAGTGAGAGATCAGAGCGCTAGTCAGTAAGCATGAGATCAGAGACTACTCACGGCCAATAGACAGGCTTCTCAAAGCTTAAGGAGAGACTTTTTGGAGTTTGACAATGGCTTACAAGAGCCAGTTTTGCACTCATCTGTTTCCACGTCACTGCAAGACAAGGTGTAGGGGGGAACTGCATGCCCTCTTTGGTCTGTGCTTTGACAGTTTACACCTTGCAAACTTTTGAGGAATAAAAATAATAATAATATAAGCTTGGTTTGGTTGCTTAACAGTTAAGATCACTCTACATAAAAAAAAAGTGAAGCTTTCCTATGGAGGGCATGGCAGGATCGGCAGGCCAGTCCAAGATGAACTTCCTACACAGCCTTCAAGGCTTCCAGCAACCAAAGCCCCCAGCTGTGCATTACACTTCGTAACAACAAATCACGTGCCATGAGTTCAAAGGTTACCAGAGTTAATCTTGGGTTCCTATTAATAATGCATCAAAGCATAGTGCCACTTGCAGCAAAGCTCATGTAAAGAAACATCAATCTCTAGCTAGATGTGTTAACATTTAGCCTAGCTTAACAAGGAGGAGGGACTCAGGACTCAACAGGTTTTGCTGCTCACCGCAGCAGCGTGTTCTGTAAGCCTGATGAGATGAATGATAAGAGCCACCAAACACTTTGGACACAAATGTTTTTCCGGCCCAGCCAGAACTGTTCCCTGGAACATTTCCTCCATCTGTCTTCTTCACAATGGATTTATTTTTGTAATGAAGCCCACATATAGCCACGTCTAAACTGCTTAAGTTTCATCCACTTTTGACCTTGACTGAGGAAAGTCACTTGCATTTTACCTTTTTGTTAATCAAGTAGATATTTACAAATCCTAAGCCAGCACACTAGTAGTCACATTTCTTTCACATGAAGAATGTTAAGCCAGCATATACTGCCCCTGCAAACCATGGCTCAAGAAGTAACATTTAAAATACTGTTTCAGCTGAGTCTGCAACTGGGGCAGATGAGGCAGGAAACGGAAGGCTGGAGGCTGATAGAGCAGGAGGCCTGCAGCTCTGCACCTCAAAAGGCACAAGCATGTGAACCACTTTCAGCGGAATCTGCGGTGCACAATGCACAGCGTGGCAGCAAGATGCTTGTTATCTGTTCCATTTTTTTTCAAGCTCCGAAAGCAGAACTGCTCTGTCAGAACCAGAAAGCAGCAGACTGAGAACATGAATCCAGCCCAGGGTGTGTCTGCAGATACAGAGGCTGCAACGACCTCCTAGTAGCAAGCGCACTGTTGTAAGGCTGGGATTGAGCCTGTCAGGGAGAATCCTGCCTCATAAGCACCGCTACAACATGTTGAGCTTCTTGGCTGATTCACGCTAAAAAATTACCCATCACAGCTGTAAATTACGACTACAACATCTCAACTGCATTTTACAGAGAAGTCTTCTAACTACTACTATGAGCTATTTCTGTTAGTCCTACTGAACTTGCTGCCTACTGTTTTTTTTTTTTTAAGGAAGTAACCCTTCCCCAATTACTGCTGATGTTTGAAGAGCCTTTCTAAAGCTTCAGAAAACACTTTCCCAACCTTAAAGGATATCAAACTCAAAACACTTAAAGATGTTGATATTAAAAAAAAAAAAAAAAAAAAAAACCTATTGTCTTAGAGAGCTGGCATTTAAGACAGCAGGAAAGGCAAACAAGCATTTAATATCTATTTTAAAGCAATCAAACCAAACTACAACAAAAAAAAATAACCGGGGTGTATTCTGTTTCAATTTCCACTTGCACAGGTATGCGGGTTTGTTTGGGGTATTTTTTTTCCCCGCTCCTTTTTGTAAACAACGGACTCTTAGCTTAAACGTGAGATGTTCTTAGGCTACTTCAGAGCACTGCTAGTAAAGAAACATCCAGAGTCTTCCACCCTGCTCCTTCCTGTTTTATCAATGAAGGGTTAGGACCAATTCCTTTATTTCAACCAGGAGAAATGGAAAAACCCCACGTTCCTCATTAGTCACTGAATTCCTGCTGCGAGAGGGAGAGTCAAGTACGGACTTGACCAGACTTTCTGAAGTACTAATATCTCTCCAGCCAAGAAATACCTCAAATCAAGCTGGGACAAGGCTCCCTCGCAACTCAAGCTGACTAACGGCAAGTTGCGAAAACCTCGACTACTTCTCCTCCACGCAGAGCACGTGAGAGGCGGCCATACGATTAATTAATTCCCCATCAGGCGGCAGAAAGCTCCATCTCGCCCGCCTCCGACAGACATTTTTTAGAGCGGGGCGGCCTCCAAGGGCGCAGCCCGGCAGCGGCCCCACGCGCGGCGGAGCGGCGGCGGGGCAGGGAGCGGCCGGGACGGGAGCACAAGATGGAGGGAGGGAGGGACGGGCGGCTCCGCTGCGCTCCGCTGCCGCGCTGCCCAGGACTGCCGCCTCCCGCTCGCCTCTCTCCTGCTGGGGCGGCCGCCGCCTCCCGCCAGCGCCCCCGGCCCCCACGCCAGCGAGCCCCGGCGGGAAGAGCCCCGCACCGCCCGGGCCGGGCCAGCGGGGCGCTGCGGGGCGCCGCCATCCTCTCCCACCGCGAGGCCCGGGCG